>JBBBDQ010000704.1:347500-797500 GCA_037127315.1 Ascarosepion bandense | reverse complement strand
CACCATTGGAAAGTCAGCCCCAAAAGCATATAACAAAACTTACCATTCAAATCCTCATTAATCGAAACAGAATCAGACCTGAATTATGACAGGAACAGCGTGCTTGGCCAAG
Organism: Ascarosepion bandense; assembly: GCA_037127315.1. Taxonomy (NCBI): domain Eukaryota; kingdom Metazoa; phylum Mollusca; class Cephalopoda; order Sepiida; family Sepiidae; genus Ascarosepion; species Ascarosepion bandense. Next base: position 797,388 of record JBBBDQ010000704.1, on the reverse strand, counting down.
GACACTGGAAAAAGGGACGGGATGCTTATGCTAACGTTATCAAAATGAGCAATATAAATGTATAAGGATGTGTATCTGTGTTTTATAGATTATACAAAGGTGTTAAATTACGTTTGAACTATTAGAACTGCTCAACAATCTTTACATATTTAAACAGGGTATTAAAATAATCAAGAACTTATACTGGCAACAAATCCTATGCATACAAATAGAACATGAGTTCAGCAGATATACAAAAGAGATAGGCGGGTAAGATATCGATGTGTCTTCCAACCTGAATTATTCAACCTGTACACTAAGGTGGTTCCGAGAAAATTAAAAAGCCTGCCAGGATTCATTGTTAGTTTTAACAATCTAAACAGCATAAGGTATGCAAATGACACAGTGTTGATAGCAGACACGGAGAGAAAACTAGAAATGCTATAGAAGCATAGAAATGCTATAGAAGTGAAGGAAAATGTATAAAAAGGAATACAAAAGGACAAAATGCATAGGTGTTAGGAAAGTACAAACTGCAAATTGGAGATAATGGCATTAATCAAATAAACAAATTTAAATTTCTAGTAAGTGTTTTAGGAGAATGTGACACTGGAATGTGAAGGATCATTGGTATAGCTAAAATGACTTCCAAAAGCTACACAAAATATTAAGAAATAGAAGAATTCCCTAGAAATAATTAAAAGGTTAATAAACTGTAAAGTGATATCTGTCATTTATGGCATTGAGTGCTGGACAATCTCCTAAAAGATAAGGAAGTGACTTGGAGCAACAGAAATGTGGTTCTTTAAACGATAGTTGATTTTCTAACCGCCGCTTAGATGTGACACATAGCAGAGAATATGGGGTACCCAATGAAGTATGAACTCACTACTCAGTTGTAATAGATTCTAGCAAGACCAGCTTGCTAATCATTACGCCGAGGTGCCCATAATATGCTAACGATAGTATAGACTAACTTATGTAATCAGGGGCGAAACAAAAAAGAAACGTATGATTAACATCAATAAGAGACTGTTGAGGTTTCTCGAACACATAATGAGAAAGATGGGCTTTGAAATTTTGATACTCACAAGATAGATTGAAAGCAAATGGCAGAGAAGAAAACAATGTATATCATAGTGAGCTTGAGTAAACGGATAAAAGAAATAACAAAAGAAAACTAAATTTATTAAGAGCTACAAAGAACAGGAAAAGTTGTGGACAGGCATGATCGCCCACGTCCCGAGGGGAAACGGCATGTAAAGGCAAAGAACATTTGTTATATGTTTTAATTCATAATACTTTTGACCTCTAGCACTATTTATTGTCAACGCTGTTCATTGTCAACGCTGTTCGTTTCAGTATTCAATGAAATCTAGTTCTATAATTGTATTCAATTGCTTTCAGTGTGTGATAGGGCGTACAAGGAGCAAGACGATTTAAATAAAATATCAATTTATACGTTTGTGATTTTTTTCAAACACATTAATATGTTTCATTAAAATACAGTATGATTTTTTGTAGCAGAAAGTGCGTGTGTATATCTTTAATAGATATATCAGCATCAATATTATTAGCCACATTTCATAAGCATGGGAAAAATATAAACACCTTTACAAATTTCAGTTATTATTGATTATATGTAAATCTTTTGAAGCTGAGCAATGCAGTTTGACCTTGCGAATTAAAGACATATCAACATATTTCAATACTCGTAATCAGACAGTAATTCACCAAATTAATCAGGAAATATTACTTCAGACAAAATTGATTGATTCTGCTTTTATTGGTTAATATTCTTTCAAGATATTGAAACGACACTATATTTGCCTATAGAGAAGAAATAAACATTATTTTTGCGACACATTTCACTGAGGAAAAATTACTTTACAATCATTTTGTAAGGTTTTTATATAAATTTCATGTACATATTACATTACCTAATTTTCGAACATTAATTTTCAATTCTTCTTTCAAATATTCGATATTTAGTTTGCCTTGTTTCTTTGTATTTTTGGGGGGAATTTTTCGTCTCATTACAATTTTATATGTTTTCTTTTATTCAAGTTTTAGTTCCTGTTTTTTCTAACGAAATATATATTTTTTATTTTGCTTTTAATTCTTATATCCTACTTTCCATCAACTTTCTTACTATGCTTTCAGTTCTTTTATAGAATTTCAATATTTTCTTGCATTTGCTTTTATGCCGATTCTGTCTTTCACCTTTTTTTATATCTTCATTTATTTTACTTTATTTTTCTTTCTGAGGAGCGTAAAATTCAGTGAAAAATATAAAAGGAAATCTTGTATGACTATTGTACTATAAAACTCTTATAAAGAATTTCTATAAAAAAAATTATTTTCGAAATAAGAAATATTGAAATCTTTATTTGTATGTTCTCTTTTTTCTTCATGAAACTTTATTTATTTTTGATGCCATTTTTCTCTGCATTCTTTCATGTTGCGCTTTCTGTTGTATACTAATTCAACGAAGAATAAACTAGAAACTAAATTGACGATCTTCTCGCTAATATATATATATATATATATATATATATATATATATATACTTTTTTCTTTGGTAACGTGGTGTGGAGTAGAGGCTGATCAAAGGGTTAACACACACTGCTGGCGTTCGTCTTTTTTTCCCTTCTCTCCCCGGTCCAATCTTTGATCTGATCAATATATCTCTCGTCTCTTTCTATATCTAGGCGAGTTACGTTTGACACGTCATCTTCCGTTACGCATATTGTTTATTATTTAGAATGATTATATATTCTGATTTTGACTATGCTGTTTATCAAAACAAAATTTCGCCTATTACTTCGGTTTATGTATTCCTGAAGTTTCAAAACAATATTTATTTTCTTTTAAATTCTACCGTCCCCGCATTACTTCATCAAACAGTTATTTCGTCAATGTAAATACACTTCTAGGCGAAATTATACACCGTAGTAAGAGAGTATAATTTTTTTTCCGTATCAATTTTCAAATTTTCAACTATGAACATTTTAAGTGCACCACGTCCCAGACCAACCTTTCTACGACACAACTACGTCGATTGTACAATAACATAACATAAAAACTGAATGATACAGAAATACATCTGCAAAAGTAATTTAAAAATATTGATATCAATGAGGACATTTCTCTCTTCACATTGTGCGCATTTATCTACCTTATTAATTCACTGCAAGAGACACTTTTCTTAAGGTAATATAAGATAGTCTCTTAACTTACGCATAATAATGAATCAGACCAGAACGTGATTTTCACAAAAAATGTTTTCCCGTTTTCTTTTTAAGTTCCACTGAGTATACCGCCCGTCTACGCATTCTGAGACGCGTTTGGCATGCCGATATGGAGTAATGGTTAGCACTAGAACAATTATTACTGAGCTGTGAGCACAAACCTCATCAGGTTATCCATAATTTCTGCCTTACGCAACATCTAAGCCACACTTCGAAAATCACCATTTCGAGACGCGTGATTTCATAACTTATAACTATAAGAGAATTTTCCTTTCGCGTATTTTCGTCAGCTTATAAAGTTTTTTTTGTGCGTCTCAGACTCATCATATCACAAGTGACTTAGAACATCTTTCTGTCATGGCGATATTTTCCGCTTTTTTAGTTGGATATAACCGCTGTTTTGTTTTGTTTTTTGTTTTTTGTTATTTTTTGTCGTTCCCTTCATCTTTCTTTTTTCATTTATTTATTCGTTCATTCAAGCCAACTAAAGGACAACCCACATTCTAGCCAACTAAAGGACTGATTTGCTTCAGATATCTTTCGCCTCTTTTTTCTAGTGAGTTTGATATCGACTTTGCGGCATCGGCCAAATTCTTTGTAATACTCTAAGAAAACACCTTAAACAGAAAATAGATAAATAAAGTACAATGCACTGAAAGAGAAAAGTGAATAAGCACCTACTTTATCCGTTATTCTTTTTTGTTCTTTTTTAACACAACGTCAGAGAAACTTCTGTAATATCTGAAAAGTTCGTTTTTTTAGAACACATACATCAAGAAAGTTCTTTTTTCCTTAAGTCGTATCACACTCATAGACAGGTGGTAACCGCGTCCTCAGTGTACAAACTGACATCGGGTGAATTACCTTCTCATGCACCATCTATACTTCTGCTCGAGTTTCACGTTACACATCATACTATAATTGAACACAGCGCATGTCATTTAAAATCTGCCTGAGAAAATTTACAACAGCAACATTCAAAAGGGAAAAAACGAAGAAAACTAATGGTCTGATCGTATCTGAGAATGCTGGCATGCGTTTCGATTGGAGCATTACTTGCAACACTTACAGCTAACTTAGTTTAAAAATGGGCCCGTCTTGCTCTAAATACCATATAACACAATGGCCTGCAAAAACTACATTGAATGCAACAAGGACGCTAATCCAATCTCTTTTCTCGAGTGCTGTTTTCTTTTCTAACATCTTAATTTATAACAAATTTGCCTGAGTTGCTTCTTATAATAGCCCAAATCAGCATCAAAGAACTTCACTATTGCGGATTTTCTTGCGTTCTTTATGTTCTTTATAACAAAGCGGCAATAGGACGATATTCCAATGAAGGCTTTCACTGCATAAATTGGTTGGAACCGAAAGGGAATTTGGCGACTTGAAGAGTTTGAAAATATTTCTTTCTTCAAATCTATTCCTTCTGACTATTTCTTCTTCCCCGTCAATTCTATTTCTTTTACCAACTGTATTTCCACAGTATGCGCTCTCTACCCTCCTTAACGTGTCCGAAAAAAGCAAACATCCTATCAGTCGTCAGACGCTTCAAAAATGTAAAATGTATGCAATTCCATCCTTAGTTTTTGTTTGAAATAGCAACTTTTCTCTATTAGAAACACCGGAGCAAAATACACATATACAAAACGAACATTCACCTACCTTAACTTGATGTCTTTACCAAAATTGTCTAGTGTTTTCTTACCGTGGCAACCAGGGCCTATCAATCTATTTTTAATTCGAAAAACAGCGAGTCACAGTGCACTAATTTCAAAATATGTTATATAACGACTCAAGGAAGAATAAACTGGGAACAAAAATTGACGATCTAATAAATTGACTATCTTATGAAGACGAACGTCATATATATATATATATATATATATATATATATTCTTTTTCTTTGGTGACTTACGTGGAGTAGAGTTTACTCGGAGGGCTTAGCAACAAACATATACGAGAGCAGTTGACTGCTTGTGACACTATCTCCCACAGTGATACTTTCCCTTCGCCCGCGGGGATACTTTCCTTTGGTTGGTTTAAAACAACGGAGAGAAATTGATATTGGTGATATTATTAATGTTTTATTGCGTCACGCGATGTGAGCTTAGAAAACAAATAATAATTTTAGTACCATCAAATGCCTCTAAAAACACGGGAGCATAAAATAAGGTTATTTTGGATAAATACACATTTCTCGTCTTTCATGTTTTTATATAAATTTCTCTTCTTTTGGAGTTAAAATGTTGATTCCGCTAATCTGAAAATGCGTAGACAAAACAAGTGTCAGAGTGATTTGATAAGGTCACGCGAAGGCCAAGGCCAATGTTTAGCACAACAGTCCGAAGTGACCCGAGCTGGATTCGGTTCGGTGTGAGTTGGCATGATCTCACTGGTCGAGCTACGACACCCGCAAATCGAATGGGCACAAACCGATTTTCATTGGCCTAAGGATGTAAGCCGGCCGGATTACCAGAGAAGATCGAAATTGGTCATAAAAATAGATTCTCGACATGAAAGGTTCAGAGTTTTGTCAATTGGGTGACAGTTTTGAGTTAGAGCTGCTATCAGTCGAAATGTAGCGACTGGGGGAATAATGGATTCTAACGAGGAACTATGACCCACGGCTGGTCGCCCACCATAGAACTTATAGCTAAAGAGTTAATTTCGAATGAAGCCTGCCGAAAATTAACTCAAAGATGTTAATTTGGAAAAATACGCCATCGACATGAATCCCGAAAGAACGTTATTCTATTTTAATCACGGGAGAATCGAAAATTCTGATTCTTCCTTCGCTCAACTTCGGCAAACTTCGTTAAACACCGTTAAGAACCCGAAAGAAATTTGCTGTTTTAGAAGTTACATCGGAAAATTGACAATCCTGATTATAGAGAATTAATGAAAAGTCTTTAACGAAATACGAGAAGAGACTTTGGCGAAAATTTGAAGATATTTGTTTATTTCAACGCTAACGAGACTTAGACATTTTACTTGAAGATTAGAAGCTATGATGCTTTTGGCGAACTTTCTCCCTCCGTTGTAAAAATCATTTTCGACAACTGTATTCTTGGGAAAAGAAATACCATGTTTTTCTTTATATAAAGACATTCTACGTAGCTCTTCAGGCGTGTTCGACTTGTTCATTTATTTTATCATTTTTTTTTTTTTTGGTGCCGTGTTTATTTTTTTCAAACCACAAGTGTACACCAGTATCCGGACTGGCTAAAAGGGACGACTATTAAGATTGCACGACGAGACTTATGGGATATATTCACAACGTGGGACATTGGCCTGTTGTTGCAAAAGACGTCCTGTTACCCAGCTTTGTGGCGACATCATCGGACGGGATCGTCCCGACCAGCGACAGCGACCAAACCAACCGTACGACCGGGTGGCAGTGTCACAACTGCGATCATCACGACCGTCAGCGAGAACGAGCGTCACATTAGACAGACGGGAAACCAGGCTGAGGCGTCATATCTGGTGCCGTTTCGACCAGGACATGGCCTTAGGGTAGCAGCAGTCCGCACTGCGGTAGTATTACAGCTGGCTTTAGTCGTTTATTCCCTTCTCTCCCCGGTACAATCTCTGAACTAATTCACCTCTCTCTCTCTCTCTTTCTCTCTCTCATCTCTCTTTATATTTAGGCAAGTTTTGTCTGATACGTCATCTTCCGTTATGCATCTTGTTTATTTTTTCAAATGATCATATTCTCTGACTTTAAATAAACTGTTTCTCAAAAAAAAATGCCTGTCACTTCGGGTTATGCACTCCTGAACTTTCAAAACAGTTTTACTTTTGAATTTCGTCGGTCCTGCATTGTTGCATCAACCAATTATTTCATAAGTGTAAAATTATACGCCATAGTAAGAGAATATATAACATTTTCATTTATCAATATACTTCAAAATATATTTCATTTAATTCTCTTTTGAGTTATAATGCATCTTTTAATTCTGGTTTATTTATTTACGTTTTTCATATTAATTCTTATTCTTTTTTAGTACATTCTTCTTTTTTTTAATAAGTTACTCTTCTTTAATAAATTCTTTTTCTTCTTCAATAAATTCTACTTTTTCGTCTCGGTGGGTGGAGTTTGGGTAAATATTCAGAGTTCTGAAAGTCTACTGTCTGGCTCACAATCGTCAAGCACTCTGCCTTCGGGTAGAGAACGACCCAGTCGGAGATCAGTCTATAGACTAAGACTCGACTGAGAAAAATAGACATGCTCTCAGTCTTCGGACTGAGTTCGATTCAGTCGAATCTCCGTCTAGGGACAGAAGTTCGACTGAAAAAAAAAGAGAAGCATAGTGTTCCATCCTGCCAAGGAGGGAGCAGGGCAAATTCTGAGCCATCACTTGAATGTACATGTTGGGGCTTCCTATGTTAAACACGAACTTGTGCCACATCCAGTCTCAGTGGGGAATAAATACTCAGAGTTCCGACAGTTTGCTGTCGGGCTCGTAAAGTGTAATTCTCTCTCCTCTGGCAGAGTAAACTCAGCCGGGGTTCTCTCTATGTACGAAGACAAGGCTGAGTCATTTAGACAATGCAATGTGTGAAATTCGTTGTTGCGGTGGCTAGGAAAATTTGGACACCATGGGCCACAGTCTGTCTCAGTGGGGAGGCTTTGAGTAAATATGCATAGTTCTGAAGGTTTTCTAATAGTGGGTTCCTTAGAGTACCATTGTAGTTAGTCGAGTCATAATATAATAACCGTCAGTAGCAAGATATAACTTATTTATTAAATTCTTCTTCTTCTTCAATAAATTTTCTTCTTCTTCAATAAATCCTTCTAACTGAATAAATTCTTCTTCTTTAATATGATCTTTTACTTCAACTAATTCTTCTTCTCTTCTTCAATAAATTTTATTTTTTTACTAAATACTTCTTCTATAAATTTTTGTACATCAATAAATTCTTCTACAAGTTTAATAAATTCTTCCTAATCTTCAATAAATTCTTTCTATTAATTAATTCTTCTTTTTCTTCAAACATTCTTAGTTTTCAATATATTTTTCATCTTCTATAAATTCTCCTACGGTTTTAATAAAAACCTCTTCAATAAATTCTTCTGCATCAATAAAATTTTCTTGAAATTTAATAAATTCTTTCTAATATTGGAGAAATTGGTTTTATTAATTCTTCTTTTTACTCAAATATATTTCGTTTTCAATATATTTTTCACCTTCAATAAGTTTTCCTTTTATGCAATAAATTCTCCATCTTTTTAATAAACCCTTCTTCTACTTCTTCTTCCCAAAAAAATTGATCTTTTATACGATAAATTCTTCTTCTTCTTCAACAAATTCCTCTTCATCAGATTCTCCCTATATACAATGAATTCTTACATTCAATAAATCCATTTTCTTCAATAAATTCTTCTTCTTCTGCTTCAGTAAATTCTTTCTTCAACAAATTCTTTTTCTTCTTCAATAAATAATTATTTTTATTTTTATTTTTAGGAAGTTCTTCTTCAACAAATTCTTCTTCCATAAATACATCCTCTTTAGTAAACATTTCATATATCACTTCAATAAATTATTCTGCTACAATAATTTCTTTCCTTTAATAAGATCTTCTTCTTTAATAAATTTCCCTTCTGCGTTAATTTTTTCTCTATCAATAAATTATTCTTCCGTTTTAAGGAATTTTTCACCTCTTTAATATATTCTTCATCTTTAGTAAAGTTTCATTATTATTCAATAAATTCTTATTCTACTCTAATAAATACATCTATTTAATAAATTCTTATTCGTCTATAATTTTCCGTTTTTTCCCTTTCATGAATACTTCTTTACTTCAATAAAATCTTCTTTCACAAATCCTCCAACTACTTCAATAACTTTCTACTAAATTTACCGAATTCTCTTTGTACTTTTTAAATAAATCCTCCTTCCACTTTAGTAATTTTTTATCTTCCATTAATAAATTCTCCTTCTTATTCTCCTTTGTCTTCAATAAAAATGATCCTTCAATACGTTATTATTCTTCAATAAATTTTTCTTCCTTTTAAAAATCTTTTCTCTAATAAGTTCTTTTTCAATAAATTTATCTATAATAAATATTCTTATTCTTTTATTAATTACTTCTTCTTCCATAAATTCTTCTTCTGCATTAAATTCTTTTTCATCAATCAATTCTTTTTCAATTAAATCTTCTTTATTAAAATTTTCCCTCTTCTTCAATAAATTCTTCTTTAATAAATTCAGTCAGTTAAGTGTCATACGTTTCCTTTAATATATTTAATATATTTTCTTTAATATATTCTTCTTTGTCTTTATAAAATCCTTCTTTTTCAATAAATACTTCTTTTTTAATAATAAATACATCTTCAGTAAATTCTTCTTCATAATTTTTTTCACATTCTTCTTCAACAAGTTTTCTACAATAATGTTTTCTTCCTCAGTGAATACATTTCCTTCAATCGATATTGTTTCTTCAATATAAACTTCTTTTACTTAATTAAATCCTTCTCAAGTAAATTTTGTTTTTCAATAAATTTATCTGCTTCATCAATAAATTCTCCTTCAATTAATTTGTCTTGATTAAAAGTTTTCATCTTCTTTTCAAATAAATTCTTCTTCAATAAATTTTTCTTCCTCAATGAATACTTTTCCATAAATAATTTTTTCTTCAAATTCCGCTTTATTAAATCTTTCTTTGGTAAAATCTCCTTTTTTAATAAATTCTTCTTCATTAAATTTTTCTTCATGAAATTCTTCTTCAATAAATTCTTCTTTTTCAATAATTACTTCTTTTTCTTTTATCAATTTTTCTTCTTCAAAAAAATTTTTTGTCAATAAATTCTTCAATAAATTCTTCTTCATGAAAATTTTTCATCTTTTTCTTCAATAAATTCTTTTTCCTCATTGAATACCTTTCGTTCAAGAAATACATTTTCTCAAATAAATTATTCCATTTTAATTAATTTTTTCTTTTACTATCATAAATTTTCAGCTTCTACTTTAATATTCTTCTACTTTCATAAATTCTTCTTCTACTTTAATGCAATTCTTCTTTAATGCAATTCTTCTTGAAAATATTTTTCTATTTTTCTGCAATAAATACTTTTCCAATTAATTCTTTTTTTATTCAATAAATTCTTCTTCAAAAAATTTTCATCGGCAATTATGTTTTTCATAAATTTCATAAATATATATATATATATATATATATATATATATATATATATATTAGTAGTAGTAGTAGTAGTAGTAGTAGTAGTATTCAAAAAATGTTTAGTTTGTGTTACGGCTTTAAATTTTGAATCTTCAACTCTAAGCACTACTGTTTCAATTTTTTTATTTACTTTTCCTTCCTGTAGCATTTTTTATAAAGGCTCTTTCTCCTTTTATTATTCTCCTTTTATTATCTCTCAGAATTATGGTAACGAATGTCATTCTGTAGCTTCAGTTTAACTCTTCTTTCAAGTATTACTCTCTTAAATACATTTTCATTTCTCTTTTGAATCCAAAAATGTCAATATGCCGTGGTTTCATTTAGTAACAAATAAATGTTGAGTATTAAAGCTTATCTTAGCTTTTTAGTGAGGTATTGAATTTTGAAAAAATTTGATCGTGTCTTCCTCTATACTTTAATTCATTTTTTGCCGACTCAATTGTAATGATTTTATTTACAGTTCAATTCCTTGTATATACGCTCATTCATTCTGCCGTGGATCGATTTTGAATCGATTACTCTATATCTTTCATGAATATTTTGTGAAAATTAAATGACTATATATATTAACCTCTTTTTGCTCATTGTTCCACTACTGAAACCTATTTTGAGACGATATTGATATTTTATATTCAAGACGAACTTTAATTGTAGTGTATGTGTAAACACTGTTGTACTAGACTGACGTCGAGATATTATCAATTTACAGTTGATTTGTCTAGATGCAACCATGAATTGTATGTTAACTGCCTCTCTTCTCGCATTTCACGCTTTTGTAACTCACTTCCGGCTCCATGCTTTGCAGACAACTTTAATCTGCGAGAAATTAAATGCAATCTCAATCGCTATCGACTGTCCTTCTGATTACATTTTTTCTTCCTGTTCTTTATTAATGTTTCTGTTTCCAATTTTTCTACACCCTGTTACCCCATGTGTATTAATGGATTTGTGCGTTGTGGTGTAATGAATATCGGTTCTAAATGGGAAATCGGATAGCCGAGTTCGAATTTCAGTCGAATTCGTTTCAATCATTTACACATAAATACCTTTCAGAAAGCATCTCTCCTTTCTCCAGAAGGAGAGTTTTTTTTTAATCATTTCACCCCGAGCAAGGCAGAAACGCCACTGATGTGCAGGGGGTTACATAAATGTAAAAGGATTAATTAGAAAAGAGTGAGGAGTACAAGCTAGTTAGAAAGGAACAATAGAAAGCTGAGAAAGCAGGTGCAAGGACAGATACATAGGTGGAGAGAAAGTGAAGGTTATACAGGGGAGGGGAGAGAGCTAGAGTCCAGTGGTTAGTAGATGAGTATTGACTTTGCATTTAAATTTCTGGAGGTTGTAGCCGTCAGGAAAGCAAGAATATAGGAGTGAGTTCAACAGACGGGAAGTGCGAGAGAGGAAGCTGCAGGAGTAGAATTGTCGTCTGCATTTGGCTAACCTGACTGTGAATGGGTGGGACCCAGTTGCCAGTCTGGTTGCACGGGTAAACACCTGTTGACGAGGCATCAGTGACTTAAGCTCATGCGGGCAGAAGCCATGAAAGTATTTATAGAAGAGACAGAGGGAGGCCACATTTCGACGATGGGAAAGTGGCTGCAGTCGAGTCGCCAGATCAGTACCTATCACATTACAGACTCTCTTTTGGAGCTTGTCAAGAACACTGAGGAGAACGGCAGGGGCACCTGACCATAAATGGCAGCAGTACTCCATGCACGGACGGATGGTTGACTTGTATATATGCAGGATGGATTCAGGTGGAAAAAACATCCTGGATCGACATAGTGACCCAATCTTCTTAGCAGTAGATTTTGCTATGGATGCTTTAATAGCGGGACAGATTGGGTTATATAGCCTTGGTTAGCAACTTGTCTACCAAAAATGTAATGCAAACGGACCGTAGAAAAAATCTTCCGCCTAGTCAGTTATGTCTCGCAAGAAACATTATCGCACAACCGTGTATCAAGTATGGCAATTAACTGATTAATGGTTTCATATAGATTTAAAAGAAATAACCGTAAGCGCTATTCTAATAGGTTTTTTTTTTCTCTCGCACTTTTCGATTTTAGAAGACACTTCTGCCGTTTTGCTTTCTTGTCAACTACGACTCTCGAAACACTAAATGTCAATCTTTGCCGTCTCTCTTTTTTAATCCTGTGCGTTCTGTCTGTTTTCTTTGTTTGTTTTACTCACTTTAATCCTTTCATCACCTTGCTTGGAGTGAGATAATTAAAACATAAAGGAATTTCTATGTATATTATCGATAATGGCATTTCCATGTATTTTATCGGTAAAATAATAAATATTAATATTGATTTGATATTAGCAAAATTGTCTTAATATAAGTTTCAGTAGTTGAACAAATAACACTAAAAGGTTTAGTGCCCTGGTTTCCAATCTTTCTTAGACGACGGATCGGCTTCATGCCGGACAATCTTTCAGTGAACCGGTAGTGACCCATATGTGTAATTTAAGTGCATTTCGATAAAGAATGCAACGATAAAATGAACAATATATTAAAGGGAAAAAGTGTATACATTTTTGACTCTCATGTCTGGGTTCCAGCCTGACCACATACTTGAGTGCTTAGTTTCCTTGACTCATTACATATACTTTACTGTCGTATTGATATCAACTCACCATAATGTAAAATCAGAACAGAATCTGAAAATTAGTTAGGATTAGAAAATAAGTTTGAAAATATTACAAATAATTAAAAACATGCATTAACTGTAAAATGTATTTTAATTGTGGTAGATAGTAGTTAAAAACATATACATTAATTATAAAAAATATTTATTAATTATAAAATAGTTATGATAAATATTATTGAGTAGATGAATATTTAATATTTAACCAAATCTTTTAAAATTGAAATGCAATATTCAGTTTATGTTTATATAATTTTAAATAAGGTAATTATTTCTTTGAGGCCCAGTAGCAAATGATCGCCGGACCGGTACCGGTACACGTCCCGGTGGTTGGGGATCTCTGGTTTAGAGGATTTATAAAAGAATTGTTATGTATAAACATTTTTTGGAAAGAGGAAAAGAGTCTTATGTCTAGCAATTAATTCAAAACTACAACAATTTAAACGAGAAACATATCGCAAATTCTTCTCTAAGAATCAAAACAAGAAAACTTACTTGAGAATAATGAGAAAAACAAAATACGAAAAAAATCAGCAACTATATACTGAAACCGACTTAAATGTGCGGATATTTACGTTGCCTTAACTCAGCCATTCTTACCTATCTTCTACATCTCATAATAGCATTAATACTTCTCTATCTTCTATGCCATGAATTTTAATGAAGCTCAATTAGCTTCATGTTTGTAACATTCTTGACAAGACGTCAGCAACGTCCTCTGAGGCTTGCAATCAATTCCCATTAGAATCACCCAGGCAAATGTATATTTATCATTTCCTTATGAAAAACTGTTTCAACGATGACTGTTGTCAAAAGTAGTATTTAACCTAAATGTCAATTTAGCAATCCTTTTCTGGATTTCAGTATATGACATTCCCGTGTAACCTTAATTATTAAGTTTTAACGTTAAGACCTCTTGATCAGTTAGGGCAGATTTTCCAATAATTTATAATGTTTTCTATTAACATTCTTGAATTGAAAATTTACTGTCATCATCAGATACACTTAGCAAATTATTCTCATGAATATATTTCTCATTTATAATTACCATTAATATCCAATATTAACCCTTCGCAAATCTATCTAACAGAGTGCCTACCATACAGTGAATATTGTCATTAATGGACTTGACTGCGGTTGCTTATGATAGTTAATCGTGTATAACAGACGTCAAGAAGCATTCTCCTTTTTTATATTATACAAGAGGGTATTTTATATGATTTATACTGGTCATTTTTAACCAACTAATTAATTTTTTAATCCGACATTATTTCTCATAGTAAACGTATAAAATAGTAAATCTGAAAAAGTAAAACTGCTATCTTCTCTCGACAATGAAACACTAATAAGTTGTTAAGTTGGGCAAGAAATAGCTTGTAAATTTTAATACCGCATAAACAAAAATCCTACATTTTAAATCATTATAGAGAATCATTTTTTCTTTCATCAGCGTGGCCAATTCTTGATTGAAAGAGAGTAACTCATTGAGCTTTCTTGGTCTAATGTGATATACATGATCATTTTAAACAACTAGAGTTAGTCACTGTGTCGTGCCAAACAATTTATCTCGCCAGAATCCATCTTGGCAATAAATGTACCATTCGTTCGTGCATTGAATATTACTACCATACCTGGTCTAGTGCTCCGGATATATATTTCGAAATTCTCGACAAAATCGAAAGAAAGGTCGGTAATATTATTGGTCTTGACCTTGCATCTCCACTTCATTCACTTTCTCACTGGCATGTGGTGACTTTCCTGTGTCCTTTCTATAAATATTAACTCTCCTCATCTAACTGGAACGCAGAAATTTAAGAATAGTAGTAGATTGGCAAATAGGTCTCATCGTCATACTGTTAAAATAGCGATGTAACCCTAAGTTCTATTCTAATAGTTTTCACTTCTCGCATGTCTCGCCTGTAGAACTCACTTCCAGTTACTTGCTTTAGAGCTGCGTTCTTTAAAAAGTTAAATGCAACGTATATCACCATATTCTGTCTTTCTAAATTCAGCTTTTAGTATCTTTTGTGCTCACTAAAGTCTTCTTTTTCTCTTTCATTCTCAGTAATCCGTTGCGTCTTATTGGCATTATGTCTTGCTTGGAATTAAATGATTAAAACAAAATAGTAGAAGCTACATTATCGTTATTGAGTCTTTCAATCAATATTCTGGTAGGTATTAATTTCCATGCTTATAAAAACAGTAATATCAAAAACATGTACACCCACTAAATAAGATAGCGTTTATAGCATTACTTACCATCTTCTATTACCTCAGTAAACTTATGTACCAAAATTAATCTTCAACCAGATGCTCAATAGAATATTTGTTTTCCATAATACACATTTATTTTCAACATAATCTTTTTAGTGCACTTGATTTAGTGATGAATATTAATGACATCAAACTGACATTATACAGAGATTTTAAAGATTAAAATCCAGTTAATAATATTATTGTATATTACTTACTGTAATTATCAATTAGATATTACTTATTATTATTAGATATTTTATCGTTATTTTATATATCATTTAAATATTTGTAATAATAAGAAGGTATATTTGAAGTCTTTGACAAGTGTCTGTAATTCGATCAGCCAGTTAAATTTCATACGTGATAACCACATGGATGATCATGTCTCTTTCGATCCATGACGGAAGCGACAGAAGATTTTCCCTCATTAGGCTCTTGCTGCGGTAGACTGGTTGTCAACCAAGGCTATAGAATCCAGTCTGTTCTACTGTTCAACCCACAGCAAGTAGGGGAATAGATACGTTCATACCTTCCAAAGGGTATTTGCGCGTAAGTGAATGAAACGAATTCAACTAAAATTCGAACTCTGTTCTTCAATTTCTCGTTCGGTGCCGATATTCACTGCACCAAAAACGCGTCCGTAATTAGCCGATTGAAAAGTGCGGCTTCGGCAAAATATTCAACATGTTTGGGATTATGATCCCTAAAAATGTTCTTAACGATAAAGAAGTAAAATTCTCTGAAACCTTAAAAAACGCTTAGAACATTTTATATCCCATAAAGATAAAATCAAAAAGATCTAGAACTTTTACTCCGATCTAATATTGTCTATATAAAATAAAATAATGAAATTCGCATTTTATAATAATGGATGTTTTTTGTGGTGCAGTAGATATCGGCTGGGAGCTAGAAACCGGAGGGGCGAGTTCGAATTCCAGTGGAATTCCTTACATTCACTTACGTGTAAATAACCTTCAGTTATGGGTTAAATAAAAGGATTTGGTCCTATAGCCTCGGCTACAAACCAGTCTACCGCAGAAAGTAATAGCATCCTACTGCGGAAAAATCTTCTGCTCAGTCAGTCATGTCTCTTTCGAGACATGATCGCCCAAGTGTGTATCACGTATGACACTTAACTAACTGACTGATAACAAAATGACTAATAAATATACATTCTGTAGTTATTCGAATATGTTTTTTTTTATTTCGAAACAGAAGAGCGCTAACTATTTCCAAGATCATCTTTGTTTTTTTCAAAATATGTGGCAGCTGAAATTTTGGGGACGTAATGAGGAAGGAGGACTTAGAAAATTTGTCACTCACCTGATAGACTGAAGGATAAAGGAACAAAGGGAAACAGCGCGTATCATACTTGATGAGCTTGAGTAAAGGGGTGAAAGAGCAGAATTTGGGCGCAATAACAAAAACACAAAACTTATTAAAAGCTGTTAATGGCAATCGAGCAAAGTTGTTAAATTCTCTAAGTTTCAAAGGAATCGGTGACCACTAGCCGGCGTGATTAGACGCGAAGCACCCGCCCCCTGGTAATCAGACAAAGTTTAAATTCGCTAAGTTTCGAAGAAATCGATGACCACGCGCCACCGTGATTGGACGCGCAGCAGCCGACTCCGTGGCAATCGGGCAAAGTTGTTAAAGTTCTCAAAGTTTCGAAAAATATTAGTGGCCACAAAAATGAGACCAAATATTTTAACTTTATTTATTACATTTATTTATTTGGTTAAGGCTTTACGGTCGGATTCAGCATCTCCTCCTATTTAGAAAGAGAGATTTTGCAGATAATTTAAAACTCAGTCATGGTCGCCACAATCATAAGTGTTTTTTTTTATGTACAATGATAACTTATTTACCAAAATTAAGAAAAAATCAATTAATTAAGTATGTGACACTACTGCAAAGAACAGAGAACTTACTTTCAAATTATTAGGGGTACCCCTAAAACGAATTATTGATAATTAAGAGAGCTCAAGTTTCAATACTGACTGAAATGTATAAATACATTTTAAATTATAATTACATATAAATGCAATCATACACAGACATGCATGCACATATGCCTGCACACACATGAGACGGTGCGAAGTTTTTCTTCCTCACTTCGTAGAAAGCCAGAATAAAGAAGATGACGATCCATCAACATTATAACTAAAAATGGATACTATGTATAAAAAAAACCTTCTGTCAACACAGGCGATGGTTAGCTTCAATGCGCCACCAATATCCTCAGATTGACTCAGATGTCATCGACACGTCAAACTGTCTCCCCGAAATGTGTAGGCACAATATCAACCAAGGCCTTTGTGCGTATAGTCTAACTGTTCAGCCTGTCATATTATATTACGACAGGTCCCGTGCCGTCAACAATGCCGGCAAAATATTTATATCGATATGCCGTCTAAAATGACGGCAACATATATATATTGATGTATCTGCTCTCGAGTATCTTACATTAAAACATAAGCAAGAAATAATATAAATCCTGGAGCGTAAAACCAAATATATATATATATATATATATATATATATATATATATATATATATATATATATATATATAGTTATGAATTAATTGTACATTGCAGCTTGAAAATTTCTATGTTTCGAGATAGATTCTCAACATCAGGCAATGTTGCTGTTGGTTGTGCAGATGATTTATATTTAAATGTCAAAAACCTTTGGTTTGCTGTGCATGTATGTGAGAAGATATAAAAAATTTGCATGTGTGTTTCTTTTGGCTAATCAGAGTGGAGATTCATTTTGGGATTTGGCACCTAAGAATACATACTAACCAAATTTTTCTCTTTTACTTTTTCCTCCTTCATCCTACCCTTTTCCCTTGTTTCTTTTCCCTTCTTGACGTCAAGATGTTAACCTACCTTTAACTTGATCTTATAAGTTTCCCTTCTTTCTCTTCAGTTTTATTACTTTTGATGTGGCAGTCTCATTCATCAGCGATTCTATATTTTTTACTTACTTATCATGTTTAGTCTATTTATTTGTTGTAAAGTTGTTGTTTTTTTAAGGAAAGATTACTTTTTATAAAATATAATTTTTTGGTCTATCTCTTTGTTGTAAAGGTTTAATATAAAAGTAAAGATTGATTTGAAAAAATAATTTTATGTTCCAATTTATTTTTATATATTTCGTCAGAAATTATTTTCCTTCAGCACTTGTTGGTTATATGCATGTTATTTCATTTAGATTTTATCCATTTTCTAATGTGAATAATTTGCAATGTCTACATATGATATTTATTTCGTTGCGTTTATTTAATAAATTTTTATTCTTGAGAGATTTAATAATAAATAGTTTTTCTTATAAACATAGTGAACATGGTTCATTTAAGGACTTATATGTTTTAGCTTCTTTTAAAATTTTCCACTTTATTGTGGGTGTTTTTTTTTTTTGTTTCCTTTAGGTACCAATGATATCTCGATAGAGATGTTCTATTTTTGTATTTGTTATTATTAGATGAAGAGGTGTGCTGGTAAATTCGCTGCTTTAGAATGTTTTTAGTACTCCCTATGTAAATTTTTATATTGTTTGGATTTCGCATTGATATATTATTGATTCCGTTAAGCACCTGCTTTCTAACAGACAGTCTATGGGTTTTTACAATTATTTTTTCTTGTCTAAATTATTATTTTCTGTTATCCGGTTGTTCTTATTGATTTTGATGAAGTTTTTAAAATATTATTAATGTGGTTTTAATATTTTTTCTAGATTGTTCATACAGCTTTAACTTAATTTAATAGTGTTTTTATTAAAGATCTTACTTAGTGGATTTTTTTCTGGAAAGTGTTTCTTAATTTTTTACCCAATTTACTAATAGTCATCAGGTTGAAGTGGAGTGTGTACCACATGATATTCCTATTCCTATGTTTTCTTCGAGGGTTACATTTCTCGTTTACATATTTAATATTTGGGTTTTTGTATCCACTATTTTTTAATATATATATATATATAGGGTGTCCCAGAAGTTGCGCATCACATATTAAGTTTTATTTTTTCTATGTTTCAGATTTGATTTGATATGGGTTAGAAACTAACAGTACAAGAAAGAGTTAAATTGGTTTTTGTTTGGAAGAGATTGGGCAACATACCGGTCTGTAGTTCAAGAATTCAACCGCAACCACTCTGAGCGAGACAAACCATTGAGCCATCCCACTGTCTATCATTTTACCAAACGCTTCCAAGAAACTGGATCAGTTGTTGACCGTGAAAGATGTGGTCGACGAAAGAGTGCAACTGATGAAGAAACATCTATCATGATTTTGGCGAGTATTGCTAGAAGCCCCTTGAAATCAGTAAAGAAAATAAGCCAGGAGCTGGCGATTAGCAACTCATCAATACATCATATTCTTAAAACAGAGAAAAAGAATTCTGTTAATGCAAAGAGTGAACAATTTTAACATCTGTTATGATTATGATCAATAAAATTGATATTCATATGTAATTTTATAATATATATATATATATATATATATATATATATATATATATATATATATAACTATCTTTATTATGATAGAGATGAAAGCCCAGACTGAAATGGTAGATCCACGTATGTCGAAAGATGAGTTTGTGCGCTACATTGTACGACATATTACAACTGATAAGCAACTGAATATTTTATTAGACTTAAATCTGTAGTTAAATATTAATCATGTTCATACTGTAATCTGAAGAAAATAACTTTCAGTTACTTTTTTTCAAAAAGAGAAATTTTTACTTTTTTCATCTTTTTGTTTAATTTTATTTATTTTTAATTTTATTTAAATTTAACTTCACTCAGATAAATATTCTGATTTTACGATGAATTCTCTGAGTTTTTGATAAACCTTTTTATTGAACTATTGTCGTTATTGTACAAAAGCTTATTTTTGGAAATCTTTAATAATATTGCTATTGAAATATATATGTACAAGTTGTAATTTTCTCTTCGTCTTATCTCTGTCACTATCCCTCTTTCTTTCTCTGTCACTCTCTCTCTCTCTCTCTCTCTCTCTCTATATATATATATATATATATATATATATGTATATATATATATATATATATATATATATATATATATATCATTATTAAACAAGTTATATCGCTACCTTGGCTTTCACCATGAGTAGTTTCTTCAGGCGATTTTTAATAACTGATTTACCTGATTAACCGTTTTTCTTTTTAAGAACGCTCTTGTAACAGTGTTTTATTTGAACGTTCACCTGACAGAGACATTATGAATGCGCATTGTTTAAATTCAAACGAATTATGACGTTTTCATCCATATTTGTATGAACCTAATATGTATTTCTTAGTGTGGATGCATTTTGTCATAATTTCTGTTCTTTCATTTAACAGTTCGTCTTTAGCTGGGTATGTCATAATTTCTAATTTTTCTTCTTGGCACAGCCTACATATTTTTCCACCATTGTAAGGCTTGGCTGTTTTTACAATGCTTCACGTTATGTGTGGATTTTCTTCATATCTTGATTTCAATTTCTAGACATGGTTAGCCAATTTTCTATTGTTTTTTAATTTTTCCATTTAAAATGTAGATATGTGGTTGAACCACCTGGTCTTAAAACTGTCTTTGGTTGAGCCCAAATATATTTTGTTTGGGCTATCTGGGTCATGTACCTCTGCCTTATAAATTATGTATTTTGTGTTGCAGAGATCTTGAAGTGGACATTTATTTTTGTCCTTGCAGTTCATTTTTTGTTGGTGGTTTTGTTTTGTACGGTGCTATTTAAGTTTCTGGTGTTTTATTTTTTTATGAAACTATCTAAATTATTAGTGCACCTATAATTTAGTTTGATTGTGTTTCTGTTGAAAATTTTGTTTAATTCTGATACTTTTGGAAAGTGCTTATCTATTAGTTTTAAAAATAACTGTCCTATTTTGGTCTTTATTTCTAAATTAAATGGTGGGTTGAACCAGATAATGTTTCGTTTTCTATTGTTGTTTTTGATTTGTCTGTTTGGTTGAGAATTATATTGTAAAATGTTATTATGGCCAGAATTTTTTACTGCATTCTCATATATATTTTCTTTTCATTAAATATTGATTTATTTGACAAATTATTAGATAGTCTGTGTTCTATTCCTTTGTAAATGTGTTTAATTATATTATTTGGATGATTGGACTATGTATTTATGTATGATAACTTAGTGTTTGCTTTCATGTATGGCAAGACATTTCCAGTTTGTAAATTAAGTTCTACGTCTAAATATTGGACCACTTTATTATTTGTGTCCACTGTAATATCAAAATCTAGTTCTTTGAATAATTTAAAAAGCTGTTTCCTTATTTTATCATTCATTCTTTTGTTGTCTGGTGCTAGAATTAATCCGTCATCTCTATGTAATCCGTGGTTGTAAATATGTCAAAAAGTCCAATCATACAAATAATATAATTAAACACATTTACAAAGGCATAGAACAAGCAAGTCCCAAGTTGATATACTTAAGGGACTAATATTAATGACAGTATTGTGATATCTTGTCAACCAAGCGCGCATAACATGATATACGATCATTATAATTTTCGATCTAGAACATTCTAAACAAAAAACTAATTTAGTTATCTCTATCGATTCCCGATACCTTAAGTTTAAAATGTTTTGTTTTTTTTCTAAATGAAATATCTTTCTTGATAATCCGATAATTTCTTGAGTTGTGAGGATTCTTCTTTGCACTATAGCTCAGGTAAAGAATTTCTACTGAATACGTCAATGGGTGACACTAATATTAAAACTTAATAAACTGTAAAATAATTAGGATTAAGAAAGAACAAGAAACGTTTATAGATATAACGTTTGACTTTTATTAAAGCTTCATCAGGGAATGAGATATGGAGAAAAATCCTGGCATTTTTGCTTTTGTGCCGTTTGATTTTCATCGGTTAATCAGGTTCCATGAGAATTCGACTTGTTCAACAACCGTCATTATAATTTAAAGCGTTCTGAAATTAAGGGGAGAATACGAGTACTTTTGTAACGGATTTCTTTATGCATATTAGGGTGTTATAATTTTATTTTTTTGACGTGGAATTCAATTGATAATATATATTCGTGTGTGTGTGTGTGTGTGTGTGTGTGTGTGTGTAGTAGTAGTAGTAGTAGTAGTAGTTGATATTATGTTTGGTAGTTGCCGCATGTTGATTTGTGATCTTTTTCGTAAACAACGTGTTTTGAATAAGCATACGTTATATTGTTTGAGAATTGGTTCAAAAAATGTTGGTGATGTAATATAGAGTTCTTGACATGTGTTTATAGTTGCTAAATATTTATCAATACTATTTCGAAGTACTTTTCTAGATGACACACCAGGATTTATTATTGGAGGCCACAACCTGAACAACATAAGATACGCGGACGATACAGTACTGATTGCGGACACGGAAAGGAAACTGCAAGATCTCATACAGAAAGTAGCAGTGGAGAGTGACAAGAAGGGACTACAAATAAACTTTAAGAAAACTGAGTGCATGGTCATCAGCAAAAGATACAACCAAAAATGCCAAATACAGGTGGGGGATAACAGAATCAAACAAGTCCAAGAATTTAAGTACCTAGGAAGTGTTCTAACAGGAGATGGAAAGTGCGACACGGAGATCCGAAGGCGAATTGGCATGGCAAAGGACGCGTTCCAGAAGATGAGCAAAATACTAACACACAGGAAGATCTCAATAGAAACGAAGAAAAGAGTGCTAGACTGCTACGTGATGTCAGTTCTTCAGTACGGCTCTGAATGCTGGACAATATCATCGAAAATGAGGAAAAAACTGGAAGCGGCCGAAATGTGGTTCTACAGAAGGATGCTACGGATATCGTGGACTGAGCATACAAGCAACGACGAAGTGTTAGAAAGAATGGCAACAAAAAGGAAATTGATGCTGAGCATCAGGAAGAGGCAACTGAAGTTCCTGGGACATGCAATGAGGAAGGAGAGCATGGAGAACCTGATACTGACTGGTCAGATAGAAGGAAGGAGAGACAGAGGAAGGCAGCGGATAACATATCCGCAGAGTCTGATCAGGTGGATGACGGAACGGGGGTTGCCAGGAGCAACAGGAGCAAACATACTAAGAGCCACAAGGGATAGGGAGACGTGGAGATCCATGATCGCCTACGTCCTGAAGGGACAGGGCACATAGAAGAAGAAGAAGAAGACATTCGTAAACTTAAAGTAATGGCCAGTTTGTTTTTGTGTATTACAAGTGAGTTTAAAGGATTGTCCATACGTAGATCACGTTTATGTTGTATGTTTGCTTGTTTGTTTGTTTTTTGTTTTTGGTTTTTGTTGTTTTTTGATTTTGTACTTTTTTTGTTCTAGGAAATTTTCGTTTTGTTTAGCTCAATTCAGTACTTGCCACAAAATATTTTAAGAAGTTGAAAAAATAAACAAGATAACATATTCCAAGATCTAGGACAAGAGAACAATCTATCTCCGTAAAACAAATAAAGGTTTCAGTTTTAAATTGTTTGAAGTTTACCGGGATCGACAGACACCTGAAGAAGGACAGACGGTACAAGCGCCGAAAGGTTGTTTCAGAAATAACAAAGATGAAGGCATTAGTTCGAATGTAAACAATGTAAAAATTTAAACGATTTATGATATTTATCTTTTTTCAATGAAAATATTAAGTTTAACATAAAAATGCTGTTCGGATGTTCTTGATAGAATACGCGTAACGATTTCTATGATCGGTGGGAAAATGAAATCTGTGCGAAAAATCAGGAAAAAGTTTTATATTGAATTAAACGCAACTCGATGTTATATTTAATTTTAAATCCAAATATTTCTCCCTGCGGCAAAGGATTGCCAAAACCTGTACACTTTATAAAAGCACATTATATAAAAGAACATTCAGTAAATATTAATAAAAAATGCTTTTTCCTCAATGTTCTTTAACATTGAAAAATTCTTACTGTGAATTAAAGAAATCAAGTCCCTACTTACTTTGCATAGGAAACTAATATCGACCACAGTCTCCAAATTTTCGAATATAGTTTTACAGTAATTATCCT
This sequence comes from Ascarosepion bandense, assembly GCA_037127315.1. Classification (NCBI taxonomy): domain Eukaryota; kingdom Metazoa; phylum Mollusca; class Cephalopoda; order Sepiida; family Sepiidae; genus Ascarosepion; species Ascarosepion bandense. The sequence goes on along the minus strand of JBBBDQ010000704.1, from coordinate 773,023 downwards.
TACTTTGATAATATATAAGGGGTTTATCAAAGTTTATCTTTGATGTTTTGATCATATGAAGAACATCTGAAAAGTTTTCTTAATTGGTTAAGCGTCGAGTAAATTGTTAATGAAATTCATTAATTAATGACCGCCGAACCGTATCTTTATGATTCCCAACAGTTTCGTGCCCTAGAGCCAAAGGACAGTATTTTAACAATCAATATGTTAATGTTATCATAGATTTCCAAAACATAAAATAGAACTTTTTTCCTAATTTCATCATGCTTCTTAATTATTCAATTACCCAATGCAGATGGAAATCGATATGGCATATGCAGATTTGATGTTTAGAAGACATGTGATTAATTTCTTGTTTTATCCAATATCAAGATAGCTATAAAATAAAACAAGGCATAGGGCAAAGCGATTGTTTCTTTAAACTAATTGAAAAACATTTCAGTCTTTTAGATAGATTAGATTTTTAAAGTGTGCAAATTAATTGGTTGTTGTAAAAGAAAGATAGTTTTTATCAATTCATTTTCTACAGTTTATCAACCCATTGTGGATTATTTAATGTCAAAAAATATTTTTAAATATTAAGAATTTTCATATATTAAGAATTCATTTTCATACAAATACCTGTGTGAAGGGCATGAACGTATCTCTTATTTCTACAATTATTTGTAGGTTATATAACCGAATAGACTTGGATACCTTAGGTGTAATACTGCCTAGAGAAGAACTTTTCTGAATTCAAAATAGTATATATTTGTTTCGGAATAATTAATACACTCTCAGTGACACAAATGAACTAATCTTTCCGCTTAAATAAGAACTACAATCAAGTCTAAAAAGGACGTTATAGTCTGTCAAGTGTATATCTCACATATCTCACGGCGAGTAGTCTAAGCAGGGCTTAATATTATAACAGCTAGCAAAGGAGTTATAACAGTATTCCTGCCATAGTTGATCCTATGCAGACATTAGCTGGACCATGGAGTTTGCAATGACTCTATTATCTCGACGTTTATTTATTTACGATTTTGTCGATTTAATATTATTAAGTTAGTGACCATGTTCCATTGCAGTCAGCATTATAAATGAGTCTCCCTAGCCATGAAAAAAAATATGAAAGAGAAAACCTGGGAAAACATGACACAAATCAGTAACCCTAACAAACAAGTAATACAATTTAAATAAAGACTAGTAAAAATATTTAAATAAAGTAAAGATTTATAGGCGAAATCGGCTCTGCAATTAACAATTCCGAACAATTATCCATTTCACCGCCCGTACATCAAATTTTACAGCACCTCGTATTTCCAAATATTCAACTATCTAGGTACACACTAGGTTCAAATTCGCTTAACTTCTGTGATTGTATAAAATGTGATATCTCAACGCGATGTAGCTTTAATCCCCCAAACATTGAAACATGTAACATTAAATTGTATCGCTGATATTATCCTGCATAAGGTCTGTAGAAAAATATGCAAGTTCTGATTACGAAAGTTAATGTGTTCACAATAAAACTAATATTAACAGACATACAATATATATATATATATATATATATATATATATATATATATATTAACTATAGCAACAACAATACTATTAGTAACCGAACGAACTCTGCCGAAACTAGTATTAATTAAGCTATAATTTAAATCGTCTTGTACAACACACCGAGGACGAACTCCGAAGGAAAAGAAGGTGAAGTAAAAAAAGAAACAAACGAAGTACATGAACAAAAAGTCAAGCACTCAGAAGAAAGCAAAAACTCAAGACACAAACCCTAACACTAAAGTGCTCAATACAAAAGTAGAGCTAACAAAACCGTGGTAGGTTGTTGGCTCTGCTCAGATTTTCTGTCTTTATATATATATATATATATATATATATATATATATATATTACACGTATATGACGTTAGGTCCGACTTATGACATACTTATGAACAAATGTTGATGATAACTTGTTTTAATGATATTCAGTAATCTTGAATTTTATTTATGAATAACTGAAACGATATGCCACAGAAATATAAATTCAACAACCATAATATTTCTTTTTATTCTTCTGAGTGCCATATCCTTTCAGAGTTCGGGAGAGTATATATTCCACAATTTCCTGTTCTTTGTAATCCTTAGTAAATTCTCTCTTTCTGCTATCTCTCCTAATCTCTGTTTTACTAACAATTTACCCAAGCTCGTAAGGAAAGTTTCCTTCAGTATCTCATATGAGTATCACATTTTGCATACCCTTTTTCGTCATTGTTTGCCCTAAAAATTTCAACTGTTTCTTTCGAATGGTAAGTATAAATGTTCTTTTGTTTACATTTCCTTTACAATTTCGTTGTTGCTCACAAGTCCAGTCTCTGGTACCAACAGCATTATACTGTAGAATAATATGAGTTGAAAACAGAGCATATTATTACCGAAGATGATAGTTAGGGTACAATGTCGTTTCACATGTCCGCAAAGATGTGCACATGCTACAGACCTTGACTTCATTCCGATCCTTGGTTTACGAAATTAGTCAGCCTAACTAGATGGTTATTATTTTTGGCTATTATTTTGGGGACAACATGATTGAAGTGTGTTCATTTTTATGATTGGACAATCTATAACCGATGTAGTTACATTGATTCTTCGATAATTTGATATACGCATTCATGCAACAATTAAATAAGTTTTATTTTATTTTTAAGAAACATAAATACCTGATTAATGTTGAAGGATTTCATATCGGCTTTATATTGCCACTTTGTCCACCGAAACCATCACGTGGAATTCGAATTCAAAAAAGTCGTTGATGCTAATTATAAAAGAGTCTTATACTGCGAATAGTTTCACCTAAACTGTTTTATACTATAATATCTAAAAAAAATTTAAAAGCTTTACTTTTATAGATGTTTGCAATATGTATTTTCTGCTAAAGCATAACATTTATCTTAATCGAATTTAATGTTTATAACGTACCTTTGTTGTATGTAGAGATGAGATGTGCTGACATCAACATATACGGAAATCGCCCTAAGTGATACTAAATTTTGCATTCACAGAATCACAGTATATCATCAAAAGTGCTTAGTGCATTAAATAACTCACATAAAATGTGTCCTCATCGCAACCAGGGCTTCGAAAAATATCAGTGGTTGCTTCCACATGCAAATGGAAGGTCGATGTAAATAAGCATAGGATTATGAAATTGTGGGACAACCGAATGACGTGAAGTTATAAAGGCGCCCAACTGACAGTAGAAAAAGATTCAGTTTCGTTTTTGCAACAAACTGAACGTTTGAAGAAAATACCCAAAACCAAACTCTTGCGATGATATTACTAGCCGCAAGCATAAACAGAAGATTATCCTGGGATAAGATAATCTATACTCGGATATATTCTTGAAAGGTTTAATCTACGTTGTTAACCCGTAGTTCATAACTCTAGACAATATGGCATCTGTTTTATATACTCATGTTATCACATCCGAACCTGCTTGTCGTATGTTGCTTTTCAAATAGAGTAGTAGAGTAGTTGCGTGTTGTTCTTTACTATCTCTCTGGTCACTTTACTACACATTCTCACATGAAACACAAAAATATTGATTACAACAGGTCTGCAAATTGAAGTGTACCTCAGGGACATAGATGCGTATCTATACATGTGAAATGTCATCTCCCTCTACTTACCACAAGTGGATTCAGAGCTGCAACCACTAATGAACACACTTCAATTCCGTTTATTTCGTTGTGCAATCTTATCATTAAGAAACATCTAGATTTATTAAAATCATTCAGAAATTAAATTCAATTTTTCTTTTATTTTACTTTAAGTTTTTAATTTTTTCTATCCTCCTGAAAACATTTTTAATAATGAATTAAGTTAATCCATGTTATAATGTAGTATTATGAAAATAAAAAGCGATAATTACAATGCTCTACACGAAGTGCAGCAATTGTTTTATTACAGAATATGTTATATACAGGAAATGCCAGGCATATGTTGTTCTAAATGAAATGTTGTATATACGCTGTTATACAGGATATGTCATGTATAGGTTTTTCTACAGGAAGTGTAGCATTTTCGATGTTCTACAGGAAGTTTTGGAGTATTTATATTATTCAGACTATTGTCATAATCTTTGTTGCTATTTGTACGACATTTCGGCCGTTGTACGCTCCGGCCATCTTCAGGTGCTAGGAACTTCGAACAACAAACTGGCATTCCTGGATGTGCTAATAACTCGAACAGATGTGGGGTTCAAGACATTCGTATACCGCAAGCCAACATTCACCGGACAATACCTCAACTTCAACTCATCAAAATCATTAGTGTCAAAAATTGCCATATGAGCTCTGTTAAAAAAAATACTAGAGTTTCATTAGTGTTAAAATTGCAATATGAGCTCTGTTAAAAAAAATACTAGAAAAAATCATTAACATCAAAAAAATTTTAAATGAACTCTGGTAAAATGATTACTGAACATTAGGTTTATAAGTTCAAAAATTCAACTGTTCTTGTCTTTAAGGACACATGGCCCAGTGGATATATAGACATTAGTTAGTTCCTGTAACTTGACCCAAAGAGTTGTGAGTTCAATACCAGACTACAGCCGTGAACAAGTAACTTACAAGGTTAAAAGGAAGTTAACTTATGACTACCAAATGAGCTTCTACACAAGGAGATTATATACCCCAGTGATTGTAATAAAGGATTCGGTTCGAAATTCCTAGCACCTGAAGAAGGCCGTAGCGTACAACGGCGGAAATGTCGTACAAATGGCAAGAAATATGAGAACAATAGTTCGAATAATGTAAATACTGTAAATACTACATCATCTTAGAAATATAGACAAATACTAAAGGGTATATACTGTTCTACAGAAAATGTTGCATTTACAGTGCTCTAAAGAATTAGTTACATGTTGTTATATAGAAAGTGTTGGATATGCGTTGTTAGACAGGATCGATAGACATATCAAAGATTTTAATCGAACTTAATGTTAATAAAAAATTACTATGTTGTTATTTACTATATCTCTGGTCAATTTACTACACATTCACACATGAAACACAGAAATATTGATTACAACAGGTTTGCAAACTGAGGTGTACCTGGGGGACATAGATGCGTATCTATACATGTGCAATGTTATTTCCCTCTATTTATCACAAGTGGATTCAGAGTTGCAACTATTTATTACAAATAGGCATCGTTGTTAAATTTTTATATAATAATTTATTACCACTATTTTTACGATAAAATATATTTTTATATTTTCATAGCGTTTTGTTTTTGTTTGGGGTTCACTGTTTATCCATAGCAGGGACTGTAAAAAATGCTACCACTTTGCATCAGGTGGGAACGGGAAACAAATCAACTAAGAAGTGGTTTCATGTTCGTCGAAGCCTGTAACGTGTATATATATATATATATATATATATATATATATATATATATATATATATATATATGTACTGACATCGCCCTAAGTGATACCAAATGAGACTTTGCATTCAGAATCCCAGTAGAGCATCAAACGTGCTTAGTGAATTAAATGTTTACATAAAATGTGTCCTCATAGCAACCAGGGCATAAAGGATATCAGTAGCTGTCTCGACTTTTAATTGAAAGCTCGACCTAAATGAGCCTAGGATGTGTGAAATGTTAGAGAATCGAATGTCATGAAGTTATAAACTCTCCCACCTGAAAGAAGAAAAGGAAGCCACTCTCGTTTTTGCGACAAGACCCTCTAAGTTCGGCGAAAATACTCAAACTACGCCCTCACGACGATATAAATTGATGCAGTCCAAAAGTGAACAGAAATAAATTTAGGTATGAATAACTTACTTTTGTATTCTTGCTAGACGTCACGAGGGTACCTCTACCTATTTAATTCGATATTAAAGTGTTTAGTATATTATGTCATTTGGAAATGTCGATCTGGTCATTATATCTTTGTTATATCTCGCTACTAACGGTTATAATATTAGGCCCTGACTGAATCCAACGGTACTCTTACGAACACAATCAGAAACTTTAACATAACCCCGGTATTCATTTTTGCAAAAATAAAAAATGTGATACAAGGCGAAAATTTAGGCTTTTCAAGAAATAGAGGCCGTGAAATAGATACAACTGGGTTTTTATCCCACCAGTTCTGGTTGCTGTCATCCCTATTACAGTCATGACGGAAATAACAGACTCAGCCAAAGTGTAATTTTCTGGAAAGAAAGAGTAGAGTTGATCAGCCTCGTCAGACTTCCAGCAAGTTGTTTACGGCTGGTCACAATGACCGCCATTTTCTGACACTCTACATCCAGACAATTAGGGATGGAGTTGAAGGCTTTACGGTCAACCATAATTTCGAAACTCCGCACCTCCGTTCAGGTCGTCGGATAAAACACTTAGTATCTCCACAAATTGAGCTAGGTAAGCGGCCAAGTACTCCTCTAAGATCTAAAAAAAAGGCTTCAAATACTTATAGAGGGTTCTTCACCTGCTCTTACTTTCAAATGATGAGGTGTTTTGGGATATGTTTCCGTCTAGAAGCGTCTGTACATTCGAAAGTTACAGTAACAGCATGGCTCACATGAAATATCCGTTGTCTCGTATGACTCTTTGAGGCTTCAACCACCCCCAGTAAAATCAGAGATTTGATGACGTCTCTTTTTTTTCAACCTTCTATAATTCCTAAAGGTTTACCAAGGGACCATCTTTTTTAATATGTTCGGAGCTTTTTGCTTCCTCTCGAAGAACTTTGTCATCTTGATTATGCACTACAATGTGACTTGCAACAGGAGGGCAAGTCCCCAGACATTGCATTTTCGTTTTACGTTCTTATTAGTTACTGTTGACTGAGTATTTTCATCCGGAGAATCTTACTTTTTTGACCCAAACATTTCTTTTGTTTTAACTGAGCGACGTTTATGCTTATTTTAAATTACTTTAATTGTTTTCGTTTATTCTTTTAATCAAAAACACGAACATTTCTTTAAAACATTAAATCAATTAAAAAGAATAGAAAATATTAAAGAGAATGAGAAAAATAAAAAATAAATTTAAGAAGACAATGAAACAAATAGACCGACCAAAGCTGATTTCAAAAAGGAGTTTTGACGTAAAGATTGCACAAATTAAAAGTCTTTTGCAAAAAGAAGGAAGGAGAACAAAAAGACAGACGAAAATAAAAAATATTTGGCGTGAAAAATAAAAAGAATAAAGAATAAAAGATTAAACAAAAAGATGATATAAAAAATAGAGTAAAATTTAAGTTTACAGAAAATAAAAGAAACTGAACATTAAAAATGCAATATACACAAACATTAAATCAATAAACTAGTGAAAATAGATGTTACACAAGCAACAAAAACAAAAAAGACTGAGAAAGGTAAAAATGAAAAGTCAAAAAACTTTAACTGAAAACGAAAGTCAGGAAAAAATCAAGAGATAAACTCAACAGGAAAAAAAACAGTTTTTCCAACATGAAAAAAGAAATCAAGCTTCGAAAAGTTTTTTCCACTTTTCCATGTCACTAAAATTTTCTCTGAACTTGATAATGGGTAGTTATCTGATTCTAAACATTTGTTTAACCCAGTTGGAAAATAAGCACAAACCTATTTCTTTCTTTCTGTACACTGCTGGTGCTGCTTAGTTTGCTTATTTTTATCATTTTTTCCAACTACACCCACATCTGTCTAATCGACGTAATCTAATGCTGCGAAACGGTACATTTGGTCTCTGTCGAAATCCTGGTGTCGACACTTTTTCATTTAAATTTCGAGTTGAATTTGAAGAAAGCGACAGAAAATCAGTGAAAGTTATTTTCAATTCCTCCTTTAATTTTCACATTGATTTTTTCTTTTTAAACTGATCACTTGTTTTTTCAATATAATTTTATAGGTGAATTCAATAATTCCATTCAGTAAGCACCAAATAAGTTTATAGTATGTTTTAATATATACGCCTTAGCTTTTACACACTTGCAGGTAATTTTACTAATATAAAATAATATAAAATAATATAATATATTAATAATATAATATTCAGTCTAATATAATATATTATATTATATAATATATTATATTATATAATATAATATTCAGTCTAATATAAAATAATTTCTAACGGACAAACGCTGCGATTTTCGAGGTTATTGTTAATATGATTTCCTTTTGCTTTTCATATGAGTTTCTCGATTATTGTTATTGCTAATTACATTTTGAATCTACATTACTAATTTTCATATACACAAGTTTTATTTTCTGTGATTATTTTTCCATAGCGACGCTGTGTACGATACTCTGTGGAAACATTCCTTGCTTTAGTTTGACAGCGGAACGTTTTATGTCCTACTTTTCCACACTGATAGCGCTTAAATTCTTAAAGGATCCGTCGTCTTGGTGATGTAACTCTCCACACGTGAAATACGGAATAATTTTTCTTTCTTCATATTTTTTCTTGTATATATGCGCATTCTTTTTCTTTAATTTCTTGCGTATCACATCTCATAATTAGGATTCTCTGACATTCGTCCAATATTTCTTGTAGTGATACTTTTAAATTCTGTTGCAGTTTCGTTAGGTTTCTGTCACGTATTTCTGTGTCTTTTTCGCCGTTAACATTCGAATGAATACTGATTCTTTAAACATATCCAAAGTCAACTCGTTTAATATTAATCTTTTACGCTCCTTGTTTATGATTACACCATAAGTGACAAACTCTTTGTCATGATTATACGCTTCAATTGAGTATTGAATAAAGAACTTTTCTCACTAAAGATTTTAGTCAGAATGTTTACCGTTTCTTCAAATATAATTTCTCCTGGTTTTCTCGAAAGTGCGAAATTGCAGTTTTTTCTTGTTCTACCGGTGCTAACTTTCTCAACAAAGGTCTTTTTCTTGCCACGCTAGTCGTTGCATTGTTCTCCGTAAACTTTTTCGTATCTTCTAAATTTTTTCTGGACTTCCAAAACTGTTGTTACTGTTGCTGTTATTGTTGTTTTATGCACAGCAGCAAACAAATACACCAACGTGGTTCGAATTTATTTGTTATTATGTGCGCCGAAGCAAAAAGGAATTTTTCCTATAAGTTTCCAAATAAGTTTCAGTTCGTCGTTGCTACCCTTATAACTCGATACTAACAGTTATCATAGTCTTGACTTGCTCCAATGACACTGTAAAGAACACTCTATCAGAAACTCTCACTGAAATCTGTTTAAACTCTGTCGCTGAAATCTCTTTGAGTTCTTTATTTAAGACACCTTTCCTCGTTCATTTTTTTTTACTGGGGATGTCATATTTACTCCACAACAGTCTACGTCTTTGGTATGATAATAAACTACATTTATCAGCAAGGCTTCTGATCAGATGATTAGAGGCTTCGAGGAGCATGGATCCACTTCTTAGTTGCTGTTGTTCACAGGCCCTACTTGACACGGAGTGGTAGGTAGCACTTGTTAGAATCCCAGCTATGTGTAAATACTGAATCCCAATCAAAAGCAAAACGCTATGAAAATATAAAACTTTTTTATATAAAAATTTACCAACAACGCCTATTCATAATAAAATTATCAACAATACATTTTTATCTGTAGTTGAAGGCATACAATTGCGTTCAAAATATTTAGCTGAAGCCATAAAATGGTGTGAAATATTTTTTTAGATTGTGACATTAAAAAAGCCATGGAAGTGAATATGCCGCTAAATAAAATAAGCAAACCAACTACTGAATTACATTTTCAATGGCCTGTACGTGTTAAACCTTATTTTCTCACAATTTGAAACAAGCTAACCTATTATTTCAGTTGGCACACAGTGCTGCTAAATCATCAAGAAACATCAATTCAGCATTTACAGATTGAAATCCGGACAATAATAACCGATTTCTAAAATGTGTCATTACTCGTGGGAACAATAGATCCTTTGCTGAAGCCTCCAGTGAGATATTTGATTAAAATAACGTTTTATCTCAATACAGTATTTACATTCCTCAAACTCTTACATCACGGATTATGCAACCTAATATTAACCGCAGAAAATGCTATGCAAGACTGGCATTCTTTTAATCGAGATATAATTATTAAATTACATTGCAAAACCGAAGAAAATATCAAAATACAAACGCGATGACAACTTTTGGGAAATAATTAAAAGCTGCCGCATTTGGAACACAAAATGCTCATATTCTCTCACTTTAATTATATTGTTAATATTTAATTACAACTCGATATTTCAACAAACCGATGTAACCAGCCATTTACAGTCGACGCCTAAAATCATTATATAATCTCTCATAAAAGACTGAAAAATACAAATGGAGTGTATTTTCGCTCAACTAACATAACTTGTACACTCGAATTATTGAAAATGCTTTATATACTATACAATTTAAATTTTGTTTGATACTTTCAAGTACACTCTTCGGTGTGGATCTAAATTATTGGTGGGATATATGCGTTCTGGATTCTGCTCGAGTTATTAAATTTCATACATAATTTATGAAACATGAGAGTGAAAAAATGACAACAACAATTTTTTAAAAAATAGCTCTTTGTTGATAGAAAGTGTTACTGTCCGTTGAAATTCATAAAATATTTTTTAAGAAAATTAGATTTCTATCAAAGCTAGAATGTGATTTTCAGTTAATATTGTGATTTACTAATCATAGCTAGGATGCTGAACAAGGTATAAATTATGAAACAATCAGTGAGAATCGAACACACTACTTAGTTGTAATTGTTCTAGCAAGACAAGATTGTCATCGACTACACCACGTCGAAGTTTACAAAATCATTGAGGTCCTAGTGAGGATCGAAATCACTACTCTGCCTAAATGATCTAGCAAGACAACCTTGCTAATCATTACGCCAGTTTGAAGTGGCCAAGTCCCAGTTCATATACGTCAGTAATACTGCATTTTTAGGTTTAATCTGATATTTGTAAAGATAAAAAATGAGAAATGTCAGTTACTTACTGGGGCTTTAGTATAATGAAACCCTGTTGAAAGTTCAAACGCTCATCATGATTCAAGGCTTGTTCGGTGATGAGGCTGATGAAAAGATATTTGCTTATTTTTTAAGGATTGAAAGTTATAAGCCATTTTTGTTTCTCCGTTGAACGTTTAGAGCTTGATCTGAGGAGAGTTAATCTGTAAGTTTGCGAACATTTTAATTTTTGTAAAAGCACTGATGAACAGTGGTATCACTTGTTTAGACATTTGTTAATGATCGGAGAATCTTGACAGATAAGATAGCTAATGCAGAGTAGAAAGCGTAGGACTAAGGAGAGGGCCTTAGACAACGCCTGAATTGACCACATTAGCTTCAAAATACAAGCTATTCACTGCGACCTTTAAATACACCTAAGAAAAAGTTAAAACATATCTGAACTAGTTGAACTGCATGTATAACATGCATACAAAATCTTCATCTGACGAAGTTATTTAAGAACTTGACTAGAGTCCTCAGGTTCGTATTTTGTTATTGTGGCATCTTAGGGCGTTGTATAAGGTACTCCTAGAGCAACTTATTATGTATTCAATTTCTCTCTAGTATACTAAATTTATTATAATAGATTCATATATGAGGGCATTTGAATTGTTTGAACATGAGATAATCTGCAAAAATAAGAACCTAACCTGCGAATTATAAATTGGAGATAACAGAACCAACAAGTACAAAACTGTAAATATCTACGAAAATAATGAAACCGAAACCGATGAAATGTAACCGCAATTTCTACTCCAACAGCTTCTTTCCTCGCACTTCCCACCTGTGGAATTCCCTACCGCATGCTTGCTTCCCCGACGGCTACAACCTCCAGGAGTTTAAATATAAGGTCAATAGACACCTCCTAACACACTAACTCACACCCACTCTCTCCAACACTCTCCCTATGTACATCCCAAGTCGTCTATCACCCTCCTTCTGACATTTCCTATACCCAATCCCTCTATGTAACCCCCTGCGCTATAGTGGCAGTGGAATGCCTTGCTTGGGGTGACACGATTAAAAAAAATCCTAGGACAAATTGGGATAGCGAAAAATTGCATTAAAAATCTAAGCAAAGTATAAAGAAGCTGGAAAATCTCGTTAAAAACAAAGAAAATGTAAACAAAAAAGCGACTTCCCTCAAGTTGAAATTTATAAGGCTCATAATGAGAGGAAAAGACTTGATACTCATAAGACATATTGAAGACACGAGGGACAGTAAAATAGGCGTATAACTTATCTAACAAATGTGTGTAAATGGTTGGCGGAACAGAGATTGAACGAGATAGCTAAAAAGAACAATTTAGATAAGAACTATTTTGAAGATAACTGATCGCTCAGTTTTTGAAGATTCAGGGCACAAAGAAGAATTAATTTCACAGTCTGAAATTTTATGATAAATTCAGAGTATATGCCATCACTACTCTCATTCTAATTCCAGATCATATTTTTTGTAACGGAAAAGTTTTAATCATACTTTTGGGAACACTCGGTAAAGAGTTTTTTTATTCAAAATCATTCGTATATCAAATTTAAACATTTATGGCATCAGCCTAGTCCCCTCAAGTGTCTCTAATATGTCAGTCTGAGTCATAAATAAATTTCATTTTTGAAAAAAATTTAATGACGAGTGTATTGTTTTATTACGTAGCAGTTAATCATTAAACTAACATACATTTGTTTTTTTTTCATATAAATGATAGCGTATACAGATTACGGAAAAAAAAATTCTTCATAAAACGCAAAGCAGCTTACAGAAAGAATAACACAAAAAAATCGGGTGGTCTCTTCTACCCTATCCTCTATGCCGATTTTTACCGTTTACGATTGTTGAAAAACGTTTTTATGAGAAAAATTTAATGGAAAACAGATTCAAGAATTCGTTGATCACTTTTTTCACATTAAAACCTGAGGAGTTCTACGCGAAAGATAGCGAAGAGTTAGTTGCCTGAAAAGTAGCAATAAGCCAGAGCAAATTATAGTGAGTATATAATTTAATAATATATAATTGTAATTTACTTTTTTAAGAATAAGTTCACTGAATGAAAACGAAAATTATTTATGGCTCCACGTATTGATCAGTCTTCGACATTAGAAGTTTCATTCTTGTAGTTACAATTCAAGGTGTAAATAATCGTTGATAGTGGGCACATAAATAATATGTGGAGTAGCAGTAGATAAGTTAAAAATTGAAAAAAAATTCAGCTTCAAATTTGCAATTAAACAAACAGATTTAAAATATATCTACAAATGATATTTAGTTTTGCACGAACCTGTTCCCCTACACTTGCTTCGATGAACTCAAAGGTTGTTCTTTTGAAAGATCTGCGCATTCAGCAAAAGAAATGATAAAAAAGAAAAGACTGTTGCAATTAAAGAAGTTGGATACGTTTGAACACTTCAGAAGTTGTTTTTGTTTGTTTGTTTGTTTTTTGTTGTTTTTGTTTTTTTACATACTGTATGTCAACGCAATTGTAAACGCAATAGCATCGTAATAGAATTAATGGGGTTTCAAATCTTGATGGAAGATTGAATGGACATGAGGTGGTGTAAAGAAAAAAAATGGATTGTTTTATTTTTTACAGTATGATTCACTCTGTACAAGGCCTGGGAGTTACCACAAATTGAAGGTTGCAGTGTAAGAGACACATTTTTTGCGAATATATGGTGATGATAACGGTTACTCTTAGACTTGAACAAGTTAAGATTGTAGTGATTAGGAAAACATTCTCTTGAAAGTCAGTCACACGGAGCAGTGGTAGGCGGGAAGAAGATATGTGAATGAAATCTCGCGCAAATGGAAAACAGAGGGAATGGAATTGATGCGCTTTCAGTGTGTCTGGTATGGCGGGTCTTGACCGTGAAGGTTAGAACTGGGAGATATAAAAATGCAGTTTTTCTGAACACTTTCCATGAAACTAGCCGTAGAATAATGTAAGGCTTGTGACATTTAAGTCTTTTATGAAATCAGAGATAGCATTTTTATAGAAAAAAGAAAGATATTAGCATCTGCGATGGTGATATTAATGTAGAGAGAGAATATTTTTAGCAATAATTTAAAAAGGTTTATTTAGGCTGTAGATTACATGATACAAAGTTAATAAATTCTTATAGGAACAAAATATTAATAATAATAAATTTTAGATGCAAGAAAGTTTACCATAGTAAGAGTAATATACATTTTGAATAAGAAATAGTTTGTTAAAAATAAGAATTATATTTCGTTATAAATAAAAGTCTATGCAAAAATACTTGTTACTTTAAGACTAAAAAATGGTTTCACTAGAATAACGAAGTTATAAAGGAAAAATCAATTTTTTCTGTCTGTATTTGTCTATATTTCTGAGATGAGGTAGTACTTACAGTATTTACATTATTCGGACTATTGTCCTTATCTTTGTTGCCATTCTTTATTCCTATGACTTGACCCAAAGAGTTGTGAGATCAATACCAGGCTACAGCAGTGGTAAACAAGTAACTTACAGAGTTAGAGAGAGATAACTGATGACTTCCAGAAGAGGCCCAAAGGAAGGGAGTTTATATACCCCAGTGATTGCAATAAAGGGTTCGGTTCGAAATTTCTAGCACCAGAAGAAGGCCGGAGCGTACAACGGCCTAGATATTATACAAATGGCAACTAAGATGAGGACAATAGTCCCAATAATGTAAATATTACTTCTGTCTGTGTCTTCCTGATTTGATGTATGATTTTACCTTCTGTTTTCATATTTGTTATAAATTTCTCATTTGCCTATACGCTCAGTCCACGGTACTCTCCGTGTCCTTCTTCAAAACGACATATCTGTGAGGGAATTGTCCATAAATTACAGAAATGTACGATGGTCAGCTAAAAGATTCACACTCTGAACCAGGATATGCTCATGGAATGTAACCAAATGAAGCTTATTATTCAACATTGTCCCCTTGGCTGTCTAAATACTTCATCCATCGGTGTTGCAATGCTTGGATCCGATTGGTGAAGAGGCTTTCATCCTTTTGAACAAAAGAGCAACAGCACATATGCCATCATCACTGCTATACTGATTCCACGCCAAATGGCTTTTATATTGAGTAACATATATTAGTCAGATGGGGCCAAATGGGGAAAATATGAAGCAGTCAAAAGCCACTCACGCACAGCAGTCATTGAAACCAAGGACTTGTATACTGAAGCATTTTCCTGATAAAACAAAACCCATATTTTTTTATTATATTTCTTGACGTTTGGACTTGATAGCTACTCCTAACTACCTCAGTACGTTGCCATTGTATTCTCCATTGATGGCGTTGTTCTTTCGATGATAGTCATAAACAATGCCTTTTTCATCCCATAAAACATTACCTTCTCTGCAAATGAAAAGAATTGCCTTTCTTTGGGGCAGATGAGTAAGGAACTTTCCACTGTCCGAATTATCTCATTGTCTCAGGCTCAAAGTGATAAACCCAACATTCATCCTAGGTTAGGAAATGTTCAAGGAAACCAGCTGAAACTGTCAGATATTCCCGTGATGTAATCATCCTATTGGGCACGTCATGCCAACTTCATTATTCACATTCTCATTCTCATCTCCCTCAAGGGGTATTTTAATAGCTTCGGTCATTGGATTTACAAACTAACGCCTGTCATCCATTACTATGTGATAAACACAATAGACGTCGAAAATCACCCTCTCTCTCCTAAATTTAACTGCTCAATTTTCCATGTCACCATAAATCTAGTTGGGGGCTAAACATTTTTTCTGCGTGTACTTGATAACAACACAATGCGAAATGTTGTATTTTTTCCAGGGAAACCGTACTAGTTACATTTGAAGTCTACTTTGAACCACCATATACATTAAATTACCTAGATAGAAACAATGTATTTATTAATAACAGCTGTTGAAAGCAATGCATGCAAAACATTACAACTTAAACATTACTCTTTTATACTAATCCTATAAACTTTTCAGCCCACCATCGTAAGCGGATTTTTATTACATTGCAGCCTTTTGTTCCTCTTTTACAAAATTTTCTGCTTCTTTTTAAAACGCGTAGCTTTCAGAAGGTATCATTCTAATATAACTTTTGTATTTCAGAAACACATAGCCTTGGTTAGCAACCAGTATACCGCAGAAAGAAATGACAACCTACTGCAGAAAAATTTGCATAGTAAATCACGAATCGAAAGAGACATCATAGCCCAAATGTGTATCATGTATGGTACTTAAGTGACTGTGTACTTGTTGAGGGAATCCAAACTGAAGGCACATCCACGAATTACAACCCTATTTTTGTTTACTTAAATCACTTTATTAGTCAATTCTTTACTTCATTTATAACAAAATCTACTGCTAAGAAGGTTGGGTCACTATGTCGATCCAGTATGTTTTTTCCACCTGAATCCATCCTGCATATATACAAGTCAACCATCCGTCCGTGCATAGAGTACTGCTGCCATTTATGGTCAGGTGCCCCTGCCGTTCTCCTCAGTGTTCTTGACAAGCTCCAAAGGAGAGTCTGTAATGTGATATGTACTGATCTGGCAACTGGACTGCAGCCATTTTCCCATCGTCGAAATGTGGTCTCCCTCTGTCTCTTCTATAAATACTTTCATGGCTTCTGCTCGGATGAGCTTAAGTCACTGATGCCTCCTCAACAGGTGTTTACCCGTGCAACCAGACTGGCAACTGGGTCTCACCCATTCACAGTCAGGTTAGCCAAATGCAGACGACAATTCTACTCCTGCAGCTTCCTCTCTCGCACTTCCCGCCTGTGGAACTCACTCCCGTATTCTTGCTTTCCTGACGGCTACAACCTCCAGAAATTTAAATGCAAAGTTAATACTCATCTACTAACCACTGGCCTCTAGCTCTCTCCCCTCCCCTGTATAACCTTCCCTTTCTCTCCGCCCATGTATCTGTCATTGCACCTTCTTTCTCAGCTTTCTATTGTTCCTTTCTAACTAGCTTGTACTCCTCACTCTTTTCTAATTAATCTTTTTACATTTATGTAACCCCCTGCACATCAGTGGCGTTTCCGCCTTGCTCGGGGTGAAATGATTAAAAAAAAAAACTTCATTAAGCTTCAGTAATACGTAATACACATTCGAGCGATCTTTTGATTCGTGTCTGGCTAGGTAGATTGTTTGCGACCGAAGGCTTAATAACCCAGTCTGTCATGCTATCTCACCCACAACTGGTTGTAGGAGAAGAGATGGATTTATATTTTTCCCAAGGGCATGTAACGAACCCGAGAGAAATTTGAACTCGGCTCTCCGATTTCGCATCCCTAGTCGTTATCTAATGCACAACACTGAACATATAAATACTCAATTCATTAATTTCTAACTCAATTCATTAATTACTTGCTCAATTCATTATTTACTTATTCAATTCACTGATGACTTATTCAATTCATCATTTACTTACTCAATTCAATCATTATTTATTCAATTCAGTCATTACTTAATGAATTTATTAAATATTTACTCAATTCATTAATTAGATACTTAGTTAATTATGTACTCAATTAATTCGTTACATACTCAATTCATTAATTACATATACAATTCATTAATTACTTACGTCATTCTTTTTCTGTCACTATGCAAAATTAAAATTAATAAAGTAATGCCTTAATTTTAATTTCCAAAGTGGAAAGTAAGCGAATCTAACAAACCCAAATATGACTGGAACTCGGCTGTCCGATTAACAATTTTAAATCACATTTGGTCTCTTAACTTAAGTGATCGCTCATTTAGGTACTGTTCATGCCGCAACTTCAGTGATCGTACGGGAAACGGTGATGTAACGTGATATCGCCGTAAACCCGGCGTAGCATTTGCGAAGCTTATGACATAAAATGTATTTCTACAGTGTCTGCTTATGAATTCATTCAATATATTATAACACATTTGATGAGTAAGAATAGCTCAGATCTTTTCAACAAGTAAATTGATTTTTGAAACATCTTCAGAGAGACGCGTGTGTAGATCATTTTAAATTGACAGTCTTGCACGAAATTTGGTTTTGATCATATACATTGCTGAAAAACCGGGTTCATAATGGTAAGTTTGATGAGAGAAGCAAAAGACTTTCCACACATTTTCAGAGTATTATTTTGACATAGAACTATAAAATATTATGTGATAAATACATTTGTTGATTGATTCACTGTCTACTCGAGAGAATACTTCTTTCATTGCATTTATTATTATTATCAATATTATTGTTATTATTTTTTCTAATATTAATAATTCGTGATGTTAAACATTGTATCAAACAAGAATTTTTTCTTTCAGATGTTTAGTCATCATGTTTCTCGACAATATCTTCAAATTTCTTACCAAAATTACATTTGCTCCTTTATTCATTCACCAGTCCGTTTCATAAAAATACTGCATGTTCCTCACTTTTTACATTGTTCGAAATTTCGTCCTCATCTCTATTGCTATATGTAAGCTCCGGCCTACAGCTGATATCTTTATTTAGGATGCAAGGGTAAAGTGTTATAATTCCACGTTTCATATCTTTGAATATCTCAGTTTTAGCTTTAGCCCCTTGATAACTCAACTGTCTATTCTTTTGTTCTGTTGTGGCAAAATAATGAATTTACAACTCTTAGGGATAAGTCACTTGTAGACCAATCAACCAACTTGATTTTTTTTTAACTTGCAAATGAATGCATGTGGTATAGTAAGACTCAGTAACCGCTTTTTGTTTTTTTACCAGTGGACATGTTGCAATTTTCTAAGTTACTCGCTCTTTCTCCGTTTCTCTTGTCATCTCGGGCGATATTATCCAGACCGTCATTTTTCATTATCTGTCCCAGTTGTCTCTTTCTGATCCTTGTTATATATCGCCGTACGACGACAAACAACAAACACGCATATATAAAAATGTAAGGTTATATTTTTATTACTGACGACAAACCCGTGTGGAATAGAGAGTGGAAGAGTGAGAGCGCACATAGAATGGGTCAACGGGAGTGTAGTCTTGACTGAGGTGTCTCTCTGCTTCCACTGGCCGTTCTCTGCTGGCGAATCCGTGTGTCGAGGTCTTTTTATAGTCTTCTAGAACCGGGACTTTCCTTCCGGTTTTGCCTCGCCCACGCAACGCCCACGTAATGCCAAGAGACACCTGTTCTGTTTGCCTCCGTAGTCATTTCCGCCGCTGTCGGAAATAAGGTCAAACGACATCCGCTCCAGGCCCGACAGGATGTATTTCTCAAACACCTTGTCTTGTCGTTCGCCGACCCCTTCACCGACGGGAAACACCATCGCTTGCATCAACCTTCCTCGGGTGGGGCCAGATTGTTATATTACAATCCTAATTATCAATTTTCTCGTAATTTCTCTTCACCCTAAATCTTTGTGTTACTCACATGTTTTGTCTAAGATATTCTCAGCATTCATCACTAGAGCAACATTTCCTACATTTTCTGTTCAGGTTGCATTTCTAATTCTGTTAAAGACATCTTGTTAAATAAATTCGATGGAAAAACTATTTTCTACTTTAGACCTTGTTCTTATTTTGTGTATTTAGTGAACTCGTTTCCCTTATCAGCATGTTGAGAGTTTCCTTGTAAAATTATTCTAATATTTTATAAATATACATGAAGCTTTAGCTAAAACTTAAAGTAGATCTTTTATTCGTAATTTATCATATAATATTGCTTAATCTATAGGTGCAGATTTTCTATGTTTGTATTGCTCGTTTTGGTTATGAAAATAACATTTTTTTCAGTGTCTGTAACAAAAATACACGGCTCTTGAATAAGTTATATGGTTCATAAAACTTATTCTCTAATTGAGTTCGTATTCGTCTAGCGTTTTTGGTATCACTAAGATGGTAGATTACTGTTGTCCTCTGCTATTTCATTTGTGACTTTGGTGTTCTACTAAAGGATACTGACAATACCATAAACCGAATATGTGAGCAACGACAAGGTTTTGAAGACGATGAAAACTAAAAAGGTAACTCATACTTAACCTTATGAAGAGACAGCTGAAGGTGTTGGGATTCGTAATGTGGAAAGAAAGCTTAGAGAATCTGATAATTACGGGACGGATAGAGCGAAAGAGAGGCAGGAAAAAAACACGGGACATACTTGATGGGCTTGAGCAATTAGACAGCAGATAAGGGGCTTGGGGAAATAACAAAAGAAAAGATTTTAAGAGTTTGAAAGGATAGCGAGGTGTGGTGGGCCTTAATCACTTGCCTCTGGAAAGGACATAGAACATAAAAGAAAAAGAATCTTATTGATAACGAAATTGTCTAGTGCTTACAATCCCTTCTTTCCCATGTGTCTTCTTTTTTGGGACCAGTGCCAAGCTTATTTTAGATTTTATTTTTACGGGTCCTACCACATTAATGTGTCTTTTGGGTTTGTCTAATCTGTTGTGGAAGATTTCTATGATGTTATTCGTTCTATCTTTGCAGTATCCTTCCCTTTTAGACATTATGTATTATGTCGTGAAGCATTTTTCTTCTTCTGGTATTGCTTTATCTTTTCATTATTTTTATTGCTTTTTATCTCCTGCTCTGTTGATGTTCTTGGAGTTTTCTGTCTTTTTACGCTTTTCTTTGAATTATTAATCTGTCATTTATTTGTTTGCATTTTTTTAAGATGCTTTTTGCTAAAAGCCTATATTTATGTCAATCTTTAGAATTGCCTGCTGTTTTTGTTTTCATTAGTTCAAGAATTTCTTCTGGAATCCATGTCTTTTTTTCTTATCTATTTTCTTTGAAATTATCTCATTTGTTTATTTTATTAGTGTTGCGCTTATCTTGTTTTACTTTGAATTAGTGACCCTTTAATATTAGTGACCTTTAATATTCGCTTTCAACTAAGTTAAACTAAAATAAGTTGTCTTAGAGCCTGTAGTGCTGTAGTTTAGATGTTCTTTAGATATCTTTCTTTTCAAAGTTTCACTTTCACCTTCTATATTACTGACTTTAGATAATATTTACTTTGTATATTACTGAGCATGAATAATTTTTACTTCAATTGGATAATATTTTGTTTGTATATTACTCAGCTCACATGATTTTAGTTTGTATATAACATTGTTTGCTTAATATTTACTTTGTGTATAACTAATCATGAAAAATATTTACTTTGCACTTACTAAGCATGCATAATATTTACTTTGCACTTTACTAAGCATGCATAATATTTACTTTGCACTTTACTAAGCATGCATAATATTTACTTTGCACTTTACTAAGCATGCATAATATTTACTTTGCACTTTACTAAGCATGCATAATATTTACTTTGCACTTTACTAAGCATGCATAATATTTACTTTGCACTTTACTAAGCATGCATAATATTTATTTTGCACTTTACTAAGCATGCATAATATTTACTTTGCACTTACTAAGCATGCATAATATTTACTTTGCACTTTACTAAGCATGCATAATATTTATTTTGCACTTTACTAAGCATGCATAATATTTACTTTGCACTTTACTAAGCATGCATAATATTTACTTTGTACTTTACTAAGCATGCATAATATTTACTTTGCACTTTACTAAGCATGCATAATATTTGCTTTGCATTTTACTGCAGCATAATATTTACTTTGCATTTTACTAAGCATGTATAATATTTACTTTGCACTTTACTAAGCATGCATAATATTTGCTTTGCATTTACTAAGCATGCATAATATTTACTTTGCACTTTACTAAGCATGCATAATATTTACTTTGCACTTTACTAAGCATGCATAATATTTATTTTGCACTTTACTAAGCATGCATAATATTTATTTTGTACTTTACTAAGCATGCATAATATTTATTTTGCACTTTACTAAGCATGCATAATATTTACTTTGCACTTTACTAAGCATGCATAATATTTACTTTGCACTTTACTAAGCATGCATAATATTTACTTTGCACTTTACTAAGCATGCATAATATTTACTTTGCACTTTACTAAGCATGCATAATATTTACTTTGCACTTTACTAAGCATGCATAATATTTACTTTGCACTTTACTAAGCATGCATAATATTTATTTTGCACTTTACTAAGCATGCATAATATTTACTTTGCACTTTACTAAGCATGCATAATATTTACTTTACTTACTTTGCTAAGCATGCATAATATTTGCTTTGCATTTTACTAAGCATGCATAATATTTACTTTGCATTTTACTAAGCATGCATAATATTTACTTTGTATATTACTAAGCATGGATAATATTTACTTTGCACTTTACTAAGCATGCATAATATTTACTTTGCATTTTACTACATGCATAATATTTACTTTGCATTTTATAAACATGCATAATATTCTTATATATATTTACTTTATATATTATAGAGCTTGGTATAATTTGTACTTTGGTTTAGAAATGAACTTCGATAATATTTAATGTACAGAACAGCATTTGTGAATATTTTGCTGTTTTTTTTAATATTGCTTACCCAATACAAGTTCAAAAAGTCACTCAAGATCGTCTTAGAAAATTATGTTGTTGGATGAGTGTAAGAATATGAAATAAGAAGTTATTTACTCTTCAAAACACCTGTTGTCGGTGAGACCAAAGTTAAAAAGAGTCGGGGCTGGTTTGTAATTAGATGGATGACTTTTTGGGCATTCAAAATGCGTGAAGATTTGGTGAGTTAATGGATAACATATTGGAATTTTTAATCACATAGCCTTGTTCATTTTCTAGTTGAGTTCGTTATATTCACTTACGCCTTAGGAAAGGAACGAACCCACCACTTTTATTCCTATCAATAGGAAATCATTATTATCCCCCAAAATTATTACAATATAAGAAAGACATTTCTGGTTTAAATAACCTTCAAAATTTTCATATAGCTTAAAACATTAATTAATCAATCAATAAAAACAGATAACATATTTTCCACTTAACAGATTATATATAGATAACGGATATATAACGCTTAACTCTAGACTTGAAGATGTTAATGAATAGGAAAATATCCTCTCGAGACTTTTTTTTTAATCATTTCACCCCGGGCAAGGCGTAAATGCCACTGATATGCGGGGGGCTACATAACTGAAAGAAAATTAATTAAAGGAGGGAGAAGAGGATTACAAACCAATTAGGAAGAAGCAATAGAAAGATCAAAATGCAGGTGTGATGACAGTTGCAAGGGGGGAGAGAAAGGGAAGGATATACGGGGTGGGGGAAGGGCAAGAGTCAAGTGGTTAGTAGATTAGTATTGACATTGCATTTAAATTTCTGGAGGTTGTAGCCGTCAGGAAAGCAAGAATATGGGATCGAGTTCCACAGACGGGAAGTGCGAGAGAAGAAGCTGCAGGAGCAGAATTGTCGTCTGCATTTGGCTAACCTAAATGTGAATGGGTGGGACCTAGTTGCCATTCTGGTTGCACGAGTAAACACCTGTTGAGGAGGCACCAGTGATTCAAGTTCATCTGAGCAGAAACCATGAAAGTACTTGTAGAACAGACAAAGGGAGGCCACATCTCGTCGGTGGGGAAGTGGCTGTAGTCGAGCCGCCAAGTCAGCACCTATCACGTTATTAACTCTCCTTTAGAGCCTGTCGAGAACACTGAGGTGAGCGGCAGGGGCGCCTGATCATAAATGGCAGCAGTACTCCATGCAGGGTCGAATGGTAGACTTGTATATATGCAGGATGGATTGAGGCAGAAAGAATGTCCTGGACCGACACAGTGACCCAACCTTCTTAGCAGTGGATTTATCTATGGATTCGATGTAGCGGTTCCATTTGAGATCAGAAGAGAGGGTAAGGCCGAGGAGGCGCAGTGTATTGCACTCAGGGAGAATCGCTTGGTCCATGCTTATGGGAGGCAGCAGAGGTTGCCTGTGATGGTTGACAGTCAACAGCTTGGTCTTGGACGCATTGAAGTTGACAACTCACTTCTTGCCCCAATTCACCACAGAGTGTAGATCCCGTTCATGGTCAGCTGCGAGATTGTGTCTGTCCGCCATGCCAGGTTTCTTACTGGAGCGGGAGTATATTGTCGTGTCATCTGCGTAGTTGCCTACTTGGGACTTGATCTCATCTGGGAGGTCATTGATGAAAATAAGGAAGAGCGTCGGGCCCAGGATAGAGCCCTGGGGGACACCGGCATTCGTGCTGTAGAATAAAGAGGCATGCCCATTCAAAACGACCTTCATTTTGAGGTTGTTTAGAAAAGACTGGATTAAATCAAGCAGGCGTCCGGTAATGCCGTACACCCGTAGCTTGCAAAGGAGGCCAGAGTGCCAAACCCTGTCAAAAGCCTTGGAAATCTCCAGAGCAACTGCACGAGCCTCGCCTGACTCATCGAGGGTCTGGAGCATGTACTCCGTAAAGGTTGTTAGCATATCGGCAGTGGACCTGGCAAAGCGGAAGCCATATTGTTATAAAAAAGTAATCATTCTCATCAATGGAAGTCGTCCAAAAGAACTCATATTAGTTCCATTCACAGCTGTCTGAGTTGAACTTCCTTTTAAAAATGAAATACGAAGGAAATGAAGCTGTTGCATCCGATTCATGTGGTTTGGTGGATCTTTGCTGCGAAAGTCAGGACTGGAGAAATTCATTCTTTCTGTAATCTTCCATGGATTTCCATTTCCTGCAAGTATCTTGAAACCAGTTGTTGCTTATTTTGGGATCGTTCAATGAGCACCAGTTGAGATATTTTTGATACTTTTCATTACTCGAAGCAAGTCAATCATTGCCGACGAGTCCATGTCGTGTTCTTTTCCTATTTTTGCATTAATTATTTTCAATAGCTTTTGAGTGTTATGAAATGTATGTAATTCTTCTTTAGTGTTTTGGATCGGTTGCATTGTCACGTTCATTTCCAAGGATTTCTGAAACCTATTTTTTTAATCATTTCACCCCAAGCAAGGTAAGACCGCCACTAGTGCGCAGTGAGGTAGAGTGAGTGAAACGATTGGATACAGAAGAGTATTGAAGAAAGGATAAAAGAGGAACGCTTTCAAAAAGATAGAATATGGAAATTGATGTTGCCTTTAAATTTTTCGATATTGTAGCTATCAGGGAAGCAAGTAAATAGGAGGAAGCTCCACAGGTGGGAAGTGCGAGAAACGAAATTGTCAGAGTAGAAGTGGCGGTTATATTTAACTATTTCAACTGTAAACGGGTGGGACCTTGTTGTCAATCTAGTAGCACACTTAAATTCATGTGGCCTGGACACCAGTTAAAAAGCCTGTCAGAGCAGCTGCCATGAAAATATTTGCAACAAACGTCATGGTAAGTCGGTGAGAAAGTGACTGATGGTGAGATGCCAACTCAGGATCGATCACATTAGAAATCCTTCTTGAGATTTTGTTGAGAATCTCAAAATGAATAGCAGGAGAAAAAAACAGGGTAGGACCTAGGATAGAGCCTTGATGGGCACCCGCTATCTTGTAAAAAGTTCCGGAAGCTTGCCCGTTTAAAACAAATTTAATTTAACAATTTCATAGGAACAGTGGTCCAGTATTACTGGAGTTTTTGCAGAAGGCCGGCATGCCTAACTTTATCAAACGCTTTCGAGATATCTAGAACAACAGCTTCAGATACGCCATTATTATCAAGCCTAGGATATACATATTTAGTGATGGTTGTTAGCACATCAGTGGAAGCCATATTGATTTCTGGAGAGTACACTGTGGTGATTAAACATCGTAGACATTGCGATATTATATGACTGTTGATCAGAGCATCCTCCCTAGATGTTAAGCAAGAGTTCAGGTTCCTAACTACCGGTCAAAAGAATCAATCAAAAAACTGCCAACCTGGTACCCTTCGTATTAAGAAAAGTTGCAACCATACGCAGACATCAGAAAAAATTGTAACAACACCACTATTAAGGTATCAGGAGAAAGAAGGAACTGGACGTCCCTTCTGAAACCGGAAACAAGTAGATGAACATCTACTCCTCTTCAAGAGAAGAGGGAGAAGTATGGACCAAGCGATAGTAAAGTCTATTTACTCCTATTGAAAGATTACTAAGATTTAACGTAATAAAAGTCGAGAAATCCGTTATTGATTCAAGAAATGATTAAAACCGGGAGAGCAATACCTAAGAATGAAAAAATACAAGAAAACTGAAATTAGTTTCACCTCCAGTTAAGTAAATTATCTCCAATCATCGAAAAAATTAACTTATTTGGCAATTATCAACAGAGCTTTATGACACACATTCAAATACGGATCAAACTTAGGACCAGACATAAATAGTGCAGCAGCAGAGAAGGAAAACAAAGAATAAAAGAATACTATAAAAATAAGTGATCTGAAACGAGAAAGATCTATCAGCATTTAAGCAAAAACCACGGACAAATTAGAAAATAAAACAGATAATAAAATAACGTGTGTCTATATATATTAACATAAGAGAAAAATTGCTAGTAAGCATGGAGTAGGAGGGTGACAAAGAAAAGAAAATAAAGAAGGAAATAAAACGGTCAATTTAGACAAGAGTTAAGGAAAAACAAAATTTGTAATCATTCTCATCAATAAAAGTCATCCAAAAGAGTTCCATTCACAGTCAATTAAATTTCTTCGAAATTAACTTATTTGGTAGTTGATTCGGCTATCAACAGCGCTTTATGACATTGCAATCTTTAACTAACATTCCAATACGGTTGAAACTATGCATTCTGTGTGTTATGCATAAAATCTAATTAGATAACTTTTTGCGTATAAAGGTCTCTTCACACGCTAAACAGAATAACAAAAATATAGTCTGAATTGACTTCGTTATTGCCATTAGTATTTAACATCAGGAAGAGACAGTTGAAATTGGTCGGACACAAAGTTAGAAAATAGGGCATGAAAAATCTGACACTCACAGAACAGATCTAGAGCAAGAGGCTCATAGAAAATTGTCTAATATTCACTGCTATATAGGAATACAGATGTCATGTAACACTTCAGTAGTCTTTTTTAAGTTTTTAACGAAGTTTTTTCTGCTTCTTAATACCCTACTTGGATTGCCTATCTCCATGCACCTTCTGATTTCAATGTCTCATTTTCCATCCTCTGATAATACAGTCCTTAGATATTTTTCATTTTTGTGCTTGTTAGATTTTTATATCTCCGATTAGTAAATTGCATTTTTAGGTGAATCTTTTTACTAACATATATGGATTCTGCCTTCTTATAGTTGATTTTTAATCTTTTCTTCTAGTCTTCCTTCACTATCCCCTGTAAACGATTTTGTAGTTTTCTTTCCGTGCTTGTTCTCAAGGTTGTCTCATCTGCATATCTTATCATGGCCGGCAATGATGAATTTTGGCAGGACTTCTAATTCACGTAGAATTGGATCGTTTTAAAGTTTGAATATCCGAAGAGAAGATCTTTATCGTGCACGTCTCTATATTATTGTATAATTACTGAATTCATTTTTTATACGTATGCTGGCGGTTTTGAATTGCCTTTTATGTCTATCCTTACCGTATAAACTTAAATTTACCTGCCTATCGTTTGAGCTGTTTTCTCCCAAATTTTATCCCCTATGCGTTAAATATACACCTAATTTTGTTTCTCTTTTCTTTCCTAAACAAACTTTTAATTCCGGTCACACAAAAAAATCGTAATATCTGTTACTTAGAGCTGAGGAAACAGCATTTAAAATCCTGATGAAATAGCTATTTTTCAAATGAATTCAATTTATATATATATATATATATATATATATATATATATATATATATATATATATATAACCAGATTACACATAATAATCAAAACCTTTTCAGTTTTTTCGAATATATATATATATATATATATATATATTTCGAATATATTTTTCGAATATATATATACATATATATATATATATCGAAGTGAATAAGGAACGAAAAAATATTAACAACGTTCCAAACATTAATTTAAAACAGTGCACAATATAGAAATAAAGCTATGAATATTTATTATAAATTCTAGTTTAGGACATGTACTAATTATAATTTACAGTTACAGTTTGTACATGTTCTAAACTATAATTTATAATATATATATATATATATATATATATATATATATGACATTCTAATTGCCATATAATTGCTATTAAACACATAAAATGACGTTGCTATAATTACTGATCACCAAAATTACATATATAAGATTTACCAACTTAAGATCAATATTTTATAAAGACCAGGCATTAGATTTACAAGTTGAAACACCGGTTCCTAAGCGACGTCAAAATTTAAATAAATGTCAAACCTGTTCAGTACCTGGATGGGTGACTGCTTGGAAATATAAGGTGCCGCAAACTATATTTTACGGGTGGTATAATGGATAATAGCTCGGAATTGCTAATTGGAGATGCGACTTCTAGTTCCGTTCTGGTTCTTTTTATGTACTCAGGCGTAAATATCTTTGGGAAAAATATGCATCCACCTCTTCTCCTTTCAGCAATCAATTAATTATCAGGACTTGTATCAGTAAATGATAATTATCTCCAAAAATAATATAGAATTCTCGTAACCTAAAATATTTTCTGGTTTAAAATAACCTGAAAAAGATTCATAAACCGTAGAAAACGAATCAAGCAATGATTTAGAGTGATAGAAAATAGGCTTTTACCGCAGAATTCGAATATATCTGAGGCTTGCAAAGAATGTAGTATATCAATTTGTGTCAAAATAGAATTATAATGAGGAGACTATAAAGCATAACAATAAGGAGGAGAAGGTCACTTCTGCTTGAAACCGTGACAATCTGTGGTATTTGGCCTGACATATAGAGGGCGCCACTAATAAAAAATCTATATGATTTTTTTTAATATTAACCTTTAATTGGTACGAGAAGATTTGGGCCCAGGCAGATTATTAGTTTAAAATTACAGTTATTTAAGTGAAGCGACTGTTGCAAATCTTCAAAACAATGAAAAAAATCTATATTTTGTCTGTTGATAAAGTAATGCTTTCTGATAGAAAAAATAATGTTCAAGCAAAGTAACGGCCTGATAAGTGTTATTAGAACTCTATTCCGTCGGAAACAACTGTTAAGAGTTGGTATGCTAACTTTAAACGCGGTCGTACCGACACAAAAGATGCTGAACGCACAGGTCGCCGAAATCGCCAGTTGTTCCGGAAAACACCAAAGAAATTCAAAAACTCGTTTTAGCCGATCGTAAATTGAAGTTGCACAAGATAGCAGAAGAATTAAACATATCAGTGTATTGACCATTTTGCATAAACATTTGTCAATGAGAAAGTGGGTACCACGTTTGCTCACTGTCAATCAAAAACAACAACGTGTCGACGCTTCAGAGCGTTCTTTGCAACTGTTTCAACGCAAGAAGAACGGGGCTTTGCGTAAACATGTGACCGTGGATGAAACATGGATCCACCCCTTCACTCCGGAGTCAAATCAGCAGTCAGCTGAGTGGACAGCAGCAGGTGCTTACCGTCTAAAGCTAGCAAAATTGGAAACACCAGCAGGCAAAGTTTTGGCCTCCGTATTTCGATCGCAACCATGACAAAACTATATGAGTTGCACTTCAAATTGCTTCCGCATCCACCCTGTTCTCCAGATCTGAACCCGAAAGACTACTGGTTGTTTACAGAACTCAGAAGAATGCTTCATGGAAAGAGATTTGGTTCTAATGAAAAAATGATATCGGAAACTGAGGCGTAGTTTGAGACCAAATACTATAAAAAAAAGTTACCGAATTGTTGAAGAAGCGTTGGAATCAGTGTATCACCATAGAAGGACACTATGTTGATGATTAAACTCGATTTTTACCTAAAAGCTGCTGTTTTATTAGTTAGGCCCAGGATTTATTGAGTGATGTGTTATGGGTATATATCTATCCAACCACTTACAGAGAATGTGTTACAAAGTTGAATGTCAGTTTTGATCGTCAATAAAAATGTTCCAGTCTCATGGCACTTAATCTTTTGGGGATACCTCAGGAACCAGATAATAACCCGTTCCCAAAAGAATGCCCAGAAGAATAAATCCTTAAGTTCAAGTCTAATATTCATTTCCCTCTCCCCTAGTAAAAAATTATACATTGCTGTTTTTTTTTTTTCACTTTGACCCACTATTTAAGCTGATAAAAGTAAAGAACCATTTGTTAACGAATGATCGATATTAGAAGTAGTGGTATTGAATTAACATTGAAAAAATCATTTTCTAAGTTACCTAGAAGAGCAAAAAGTTACAAAGATCTTCAGTTAGTAAGAGAAATGACATTTCAGTATGAAGAATATTAGTTTCTTGATTTTTAATTATTTAAACAACAGAGAATTCATCTCCTGTAACGAGTCACCCTTTAAACATGTCTGTTTTTGCACTGGCCAAATCATATAGGTGAGCCAGACAAGGCTGGTTTGCTGAAATTAAATTTCTCCCATGGAGCCTTGTTTCTATTTGCTATACCAAGAATAAAATATTTATGTTGGCCTTCAATCTAAAATAAATTCGTATTATCTGTAAGACCCGTTAAAATGGTTATACACTAGAATGAATATATATATATATATATATATATATATATATATATATATATATATTGTTCATATTTTTGTCATAATTCAATTAGACTAGTACACAGTTGTATTAAAAGTGTTCAATATATTTATATTCTAAAATATTTTTTATTTCCAAATGAGTTAATTAGTTTATTTTCGCAACCTGATTTCAACCTTTCGATATCTTCAAGCGATTTACAATAATTAATGTTTCCGTTTTTCAACTGCAAGAACAGGGATTTGTCACTTAACTGTGCAGAATAAAGGCAAATCCGAAGTTTCGAGAAGGCACCATTATAATGTCCACACTCCTTCAGGGCTTTTTTAACAACCTGCTCAATAGGCTAAATCTCTGAGCAGTAAGGACATTATAATGGTGCCTTCAGAAAACGTCGAAGTAGGAATAACTCTATTAAGTTTTATATATATATATATATATATATACGTATGTATGTATGTATGTAGGTATGTAGGTACGTAGGTATTAATCATTTAACTTCAAGCAATTGTGGTTAATAGTTAAGGTAGAGCAGTTTTGTTTTGGAAGCATTCAAATTTACAAGCCATTTCCTGATTGTTAACGACTGACCAGAGTTCTTTTTTAATACATACATATATTCTTGTACATAAATACATGCACACACACACACACACACATACAAACACACACACACACATACATACACACACACACACACACACACACACATATATATATATATATATATATATATATAACGAAAAATAAAGAGCCATCTTAGCCAACGCGTTTCGTCGTCTGATAGACTAGCAAAGCATATATATCGATTTTCTTTTGCAACTTATTTTTACAAAAGTAAAAATGTCAATTTTTTATTATATTTTATTCAAGAGATGCTCATAAATATTTATCATCTTAACTGAAAAGTCTAGGTAACTTATGGAAGATGCTAAGTCGCAAAATTTAATAGCTTATAAACGAAAATGAGTAAATGATGTTCTTGTCGATTTTCTTTTTTCATGCAATTATTATGAATTTATTTTTGTCTGGAATAAATTATGTATTATGCATTTTTGATAATACGACCTAATGAATTTGCCGTTTTTTTTTCTTTACTCATTTATTCAATCGTTTTATTTATTTTTATTTATTTTTATTTTTTATTTTTGGAATTTTTGTAGTAACTTATGTTGATGTAATTCTTTTAGGAATGGGGATATTTAAAAATATCCGGAGCGCAGATTTATACTTTGATAAGATTAAATAACTGCATTCTCGAGAATTTTTCCATCTAAGTAAGTTACTTTTACTTTTAATAACTATGTTATGCTTAAGATCAAAATTGGGATTGAATTTATTTCTACGGATAACTAATGCATTTGAGAATCTTTTTTAGTTTTGGTCATAATTAAGTTAGAACAGTGCCCAGTTGTATTTAAAATGCTTAATACCTTTATATTGTAGACCTTTTGAATATTTTTTACATGAGAAGTTTTTTATTTGGAAATCGCCTGAAGATCGGAAAGGTTGAAACCTAGGTTGCGAAAATAGCTCATTTCCAAATGAATATATATATGTATATATATATATATATATATATATATATATAGTGAGAGAGAGTGAGAGAGAGAGAGGGGGGTGTTCTCTTTAGTATATGTGGATTGTTATATTCTTTAGCAAGCAATATTCATACTATCACTCAATTTTCGATAGATTTGTCATATTTTACAAATGTGATTAAAGTGTTATCGTTGTTAATATTTTTCATATAACCCATAAGATTTAGAAATTGTATTAGTTCGTTATGTTGAATTCGTTGTTTGGACGCTAGATAATATAACAAATTCAAATAGGGTTCATTAATTTCTCTTACGCACAAATATTCCTTGAGAAATTTATAAATCGCTTTCTATTAGTTCTAATGTTCATTTTGAGCTGATGGACAAAAAATTGGATCATATTCTGATGGGAAAGGCGCTGACCTCGCAAGACACCCTCCATCTGCGTGTATCACGGTTATAATGCTTAATCTCTTTACACGAATCTCTTTCAGAATTTAACTTAAAAGATTATATAACCCTCATCATAAATAAACAGAGATTCTTTTTTTGCATGAGTTCAAGGTTTTTCACAATGATTCTCAAACAGCTGACATCATGAACAGAACATGGATTGAAGTATTCACTTGTGATCAGAAAGTATTACGCTTATTTCTGAAATTGTGCAGTGGAGATATGGGTCTGGAAGATGAAGGTAGTAGAAGACGTCCATCTGCCATTGACAATAAGTAACTAAAAACACTAGTCGAACAAAACTCACGTCAGTGTGTCAGAGAAATGGCTAAAATCTTATTTTATAATAATTATTTTAATAGTATTAGATCATCTCAAGGAAATTGGCAAAGTGAAGAAACTCGAACATTGGAAAATTCAAAGAGTTCTATGTTTTGAAATGTATTCGATTCTGCGCTGTCATATTAAAAGTGGTCCATTTCTTGAATTAGTGATTTAGGTTAAGCAATAGGTCTTTTAATGTACGTTTTGTTGTAGTGGATATTGGCTCGGAATGAGAACTCGGAGAGTCGAGTTCAAATTTCATTTGATTTTGTTGCATTCACTTACGCGCAAATACCCTAGGTATTAATATGTCAGTTCTCCTACGAACTATGGGTTAAATAGTATGATATATTGGGTTCTGTAGCCTTGGTTGGTTATGCTGCAGAA
Organism: Ascarosepion bandense; assembly: GCA_037127315.1. Classification (NCBI taxonomy): domain Eukaryota; kingdom Metazoa; phylum Mollusca; class Cephalopoda; order Sepiida; family Sepiidae; genus Ascarosepion; species Ascarosepion bandense. The sequence goes on along the minus strand of JBBBDQ010000704.1, from coordinate 739,886 downwards.
AGAAATAGCGACCTACTGCCGTAAAAATTTATGGATCGAATTAGTTATGGATCGACAGAGATATGCTCACTCAAGCGTGTATAACGTATGACTCTTAAATGACTGATTGAATGAGTGACAACCATTTATACAAAGTCGTGAGTTAGCTTACTCACTGTGGATTAAAATGTTTGTGTGACGTTCTTCTTTAATATGTCATGTCACTTCATGTGATATTGGTTCTCCACAGCTTCGTTTTTAATATCTAAGTATCGGTAGAATTTTTTTTAGAAAATAACGTAGAATATCTCTCTTGTTTTAGTGTATCCTGTAAGTATAATAATTGCCAAGTGGTGGACACATGGTATTTCTGCAGTATATAATGAGAAAAGAGTCCTCGTTATTTGCCTCAGAAATACCATTTGTCCATGCTACCTCTTTGTCCAAATTTTCTTACTCTCTTCTTATAATTGATGCTTCGTTCTTTTTTATCGTATTTCTTTAAGTTAGACTCCTTTCAGTTTTCATTCTCTGACACTTATCAACTCGTTTTAGATTCAGTCCGCTAAAATAAATCCTGCTAGAACATCTAACCTTCTTAAGATCACTAAATATAAATACTCAGAAATTGGCAACGTTCAACATATCATTTTGTGCTGAATAAAGTTGCTATGCAAAAGTTGTATCATGAAGGGAAATGATTCAAATGAATTCATCATTGAATATACTCACCTAAACATAAGACTCATATTAAATTTGATAATATTTCTGTAGAAGAACATAAACTCCAAACAAACGAGTTTTATATAATGAATATTTTTTATATAACCCATAAGATTTGTTTTTAGAAATTTTATCAGTTCGTTGTTTTGAATTCATTATTTGCACGCTAGATAATATAACGAATTTAAATAGGGTTCGTTAAATTCTCTTACGCACAAACACCCTTGAAAAATTTATGAAAGCATATTTTCACCTTCCAGCTATGGATTCAATAAGATCAAAGACTAGGTCCTATAACGGAAATAAACGGCAACCTAGAGTTGAAACATATTCTACTTCGTCAATCATGAATCGAAAGTGGCATGATCACCCAAGCGTGTATCACGTCTGACACTTAACTTACTGATCATTTGTTCTTCAAGACTTAAATATTTGATCCATTATTCAACAATTGCAAAAATATTCTATGATGATAATCAAAACATATTTATCTTTATCATTCCATTTGTTAAATCAAAGATTAGACTTTTGATATCACATAATCATTTTTTTACGGAGCCGTGAGAAGGTCAATGTTTTTCGTTTGGTTTTCATTTTTACTCACATGTTTTTTTTTGTTTTTTTTTTCATAACCAATAATACCTCTGTGAGTGTGCAGGTAGTTGACCAATCATCAGCGTGCAAAGTAGAGATGAGTTCAAATTAGGCAAAGTATGAAACGATCTCTTGATCTCCTCCGAAATATAGGTTAAGTTTAGCGTAGACCGTCACATGACTTGTGTAGTAACCTGTCTAGGAAAATAAAATTCTAATTTAAAACCGTAGAGAAACCACCCTACTATATTTTCTAAGAAATTCTTGCAATTATTATATATTAAGGAAGAGGTAGGAAACCGAGATCACATGAAGTTACATAGAATATTACTAAAGAATATCATGTAAACATTTTTATTCTCTTCTATTTAAAGTTTTATAAACATTATTTATTCAAAACTAGCCAAAATATGATTTCCAACAGAAAGATGGGTCCTTGCTGAAAGACGGATTCAGACTTAAATTCCAGTTCACGCTGAAAATTGAGTTCTTCAAATCACAAACTCTGCAGAACGTAACAACCTCACATCATGAAAGCACTCACTTTAACTCGGATTCCCTGGCTTTGTGAAGAAGTAAAATGATTTCCTCACAATGTTTTGGAGATATTTTAAGCTACATTTGAAACAATTAACAAAGGTTTTCTGTTTCTTTAAACTCAATTTGAATGAAAATCTTTTAAAATCACTATTATTTTCAGTTGTTTTAAATTAAAATTTTGAATTGTTCCCTCTTCATCTGGATACAAATCCCAATGCTGTATGGTCAAGCACCAAAAGAAGAGCAGATTTCTAACCCCAGGATCATTCCAAGACATAAAAGGTATAACATGTCTATGTAGAGCAAGTGTGGCATAAGTTTTAGAGGTTTAGATTCACGGACAGACAGACAGATGTTGCAGTTTATTTATTTAAAAGATTACAATCAGATAACATAACTATCTGACGAAATTCAAACTAAGTTCGACATTATCAAGACGAAACTCACTAATTCAAATAAAGATGTATTACTCTCACAATAAACCACATATGAAATCAAAAATGTAATATTTCTTATGGCATGTATTCCTAATTGATTTCATATTGTCCGACAATTGCCAAGCTATGCTAATCATATAACTGACTTAAATATTTATAAGTCTTGCTTCAACTTGTGTCACTGATGAAGCATCGTCATCAGAAAAAATAATTTTATTTCACAAGAATAGGATTTAGATAATTGAAACGAAAGGTGATTCCATTAAGCAAATGATCGCTTTATTTTTACTTATAACGTTACAGAAATATATTTTCTTTTTATTTACCTCACAGTATTAATTAGAATGTGCGTTATGGTGCAGTGGATATTGGAGAGCCGACTTCGAATTCCAGGTGATTTTGTTGCATTAACTTACGCATGAATATCCTTGGGAATACTATTAATCCATCTCTTCTCCCTCTATCTATAGGTTAAATATCAGTACAGACCGGGTTCTATCGCCTCGATTAATAAACAGTCTACAGCAGAAAGAAATTGCAACATACAAAGCAAAAATACTTAATCAGTCATGGATCGAAAGAGATATGATCATCGATGGCGAGGTATATCAAACTTATAGAAATCATATATATATATATATATATATATATATATATATATATGTTTAAACAAAGAAAACAGGAGAAAAACTATATATTTTTCGCCTTCGTGTTTCGTCCTTAACGTTTTTATCAAGACAAAAAAGAGGTTCATTTGTTGAAAAATTTACAATTTTGACACATGACCGAAAGAGGCAAGGGAGACAACTGACACTAGTCATCACTAACTAACTTATACCATATATCACCTTAAGAATCTACCACGTCAACCAATCTACCACATACCAAAATACTACTTACTTTCAGGAACACCAAAGCGAATCTGTCCATGCACTTAAAATTTTATTTACAACTATATATATATATATATATATATATATATATAGGTAAGTAGCTAACCTGGAGAGCCAACGAACCTACCAAGGTTTCACCAAACTAAATCTTCAGGAAAGGTTACTCGTCTCGGGATTTTTTTCTTTCGACTAGTAATTTGACTAATGTTCAAGTGCTTAGTTCGTTTCTTTTTTTTTCTGTTAACATTTTTCGTACCGTGTTTATATTCGGTGGGTTTTTCGAGACGTGTTCAACGACAAATTTACAGTTATATATATATATATATATATATATATATATATATATATATATATATATATGATAAGCAATGAAGGAGGAGGGGACATGAAACCTAAAAACAAATTAAATATAAAATAATAAACAAATTAAAATAAACTTATGTTAGTTGGACCCGTCAAACCCGTCAAAATAAGAGGCCGCCACATTGTTTTTTAAGCAAAATCAAGAGACATTCTTGCTAAGGAAATGTTTAAAAAAATATCTACAGCCATGGAAAAAAGACAATTCCGATCCAGTCGAAATGAAAAAGCGGGATCAAAAACTGGGGGAGGTTGGGAATCTCGACATGGATTATAAGAAAAGAAGGGACCGAGAACAACACGTACACATATTAATTAGGTACACAAATATAGGTTATCCTAATCAGGGAAGGGTTTTACAGGAAACCGTCCCGATGCGACAGGGATACCTAAAAGAGAATATGAAGGCTATCCCGTTCACGTGAACCAGGCTTGCCGCAGTCACCTACCTTTCTTTGAAATCTGTCGAAACCAATAGATTTCTATTAGTTCTAATGTTCATTTTGAGCTGATGATCAAAAATTGGATCATATTCTGATGGGAAAGGCTAACCTCGCAAGATATCCTCCATTCGCGTCGTACAAATTACCATTCGAGCTGTGACCAGCAGGGACAGAAACACCATCCTAGAGTACGAGGGCAACTCATTGTGATATGCGTATGCATGGTGAATGAGCCGCGCTTTTCGGATGCGATACGAGCGGTCAACTTGCCGACATGATTCCATAAAGGACGAAGCCGGGGACACTGTTAGAAGGCACGCGAAGCCGTTTCTTCTAAATCAAGATCACACCGCTCACAGTCTAGCAAATCCGCCAAGCACTATACGAAGGCCTTGTCATTGAGAGGTAACCTGTTCCGAACACAAGATTGCTGAGGTAAATCACCGCTGGCACCAAAGACCAAAATGAGCAGAACTCGTTCGCCGACTAGACAAGCACGTTATGTAATGGATCCTTTGCGACCCCATTCACTAGTCCAGGATAGAAGAATCTCCCAGGTTGAGAAATATCACTGGACCGAGGAATGACCCTTAAGGCTAACCGTCACTCGAGGAGGAAACTCTATTGATTTCGAGTTTTACAACGGTGCTCAATTCTCGAGATGGGGGTGAGATAGTATGTGCAATGTAGGAAGGCCAGATTCGAAGTGAGCTTATGACTCACAAAGTGCGGCATCTAAGCCCCCATTGACAGGGATGTTTAGCAGACATCAGTGTCGTTTCCCCCATCTAAAAAACGGAGGATAGCAAACGCTCAATGGCCTTCTTACGCTTCTTACAGAAAGGAAGTACAGACAAAATGTAAAGAACAAGAGAAAAAACGTAATCGGCATACGCTTCTGCCCAGTCCTTTAAGGAAAACCTTAAATAACGTATCTATAAACAAAACATTCCTGGTTACTAGAAAAAAACGCTCAACAAATTATTCATAAGATTAACAGAAATTATTAAAGATTTGAAAACCGCCATAGGTCCTTTTGAAGAAAATTCTTTCGTGTGCAGTGTAATGTCGCGTTATAAGATGTTAAAATGATGGATAATTAGAATAATTTCTTCTAGTTACCAGCAAGATTTTGTTTATAGGCACGTTATTTAAAATAAAATTAATTTCATCTTTTTGCCTTGATAAAATCAATCACAGGACGAAATGCATTTTCTTCTTTATTTCATCATACTGTTCTTAATCTCGTATTATAACCGAGTATACTTTTACACACACAAAAACACACACACTCGCATATATATATATATATATATATATATATATATATATATATATATATATTAATTTGTTACTTTGTGGTCATAATTAAATTAGATTAGTACTCAGTTGTATTAAAAAAGGTTCTATACGTATTGTAGAATTTAGAACCTAGGTTGCGAAAATAATTCATTTTCAAATTATATATATATATATATATATATATATATATCAGTATATCAGATACATAGATGAGATTTTCGTTTTAGCTAAAAATGTTTATCAAATTACATAACGTAAAAACAAATTTGAAAGTCACTCGGTCCTCAAATTTATATAGGAAATTAAAAATAAAATTGCATTCCTTGATGTATTTATTGATTGCAGCACACCAAGAATTACTACTACTCTATATAGGAAACCATTAAGCACAGTGTCTTTTTAATTATATTAGTGAATGCCCAAACGTTACTAGTTAGCTGTTATAAAAAAAACCTAATTCAACGCACGCAAATGTTATCTTCTTCCAAAGCCATATTCTATAAAGAATTATATAACATTAAACACTTGTTAACAATTAATTTCCTAACTCCGTCATTGATCAACAAATTAAAATGTATCTGAATAATACCTCTAACAATATTGATAATATTAATAAAAATGGTGTACGTCAAAATAAATATAACATTATTAACTTATACTATCTTAGCCAAATATATAATAATTACAAACATGATGAAACAACACCCAAAAACAAAATAGAAACGTTAAATCAATTTATAATAATAAACAAATTAAGCTCATCATATATTATAAAAAAATTTAAAACAATTGGCCTCATAACACTACAAATTAAATCCTTTACAGAAAACCAATGTAGTATATCAGTTTACATGCCCGTTCAGAGATTGTATCTCTGATACTAATAATAAACCCACTACATATATTGGTTTTACTACAACCACGCTCACCCGTAGACTGAACTGTCACCTTTCTGAGCATAGTTCTATTAAACAAAATTTCTTAGAAAAATATGGCTTTATGTTACAACCATTCTGAAGGTGGCTAATATGAGCCGAAAGTTTTGAACCAGCGTAATAAAAAGAATATCCAAATATTGGACAATTTTTGCCATTATTTTCACAAAATAATTAATGCTAAAATACGATGTTTAGAACGGGTCATTGTTAATCATAATAGACATTCTTTGTCTGTTGTTTTTAACAATATATATGTATATATTCTTGTGTGGATACAAAGGTAGGAAAGTTTAAGTACAAATTGATTTTAAACATTAAACGAAATCTAAATATATACTGCAAATTCCTATTTCTACATTGCCTATACGTAGCCTTATTTCCAATAAAACATTTTCAACAATATATATATATAATTTATTTATTTAAAATAAAGTTGAATAATAATTCCTAGGAAGAAAACCTTAATAAAAACTTAAAATATAATCTTAAAAACCCTTAAGTAATAACAATAATAATAATAGACAATAATAATAAACAATTATAAAAAAATTATAATAATAGAAAATAGAAATTCGTCATAATATACATATATATATATATGTGTGTGTGTGTGTGTGTGTGTGTGTGTGTGTGTCAAACTAAAATTCTATCAAACTATCATAAGAATGATGATAGTAATAATATAGAATACTCATTCTATAAAAACACGAGCAAAAAAGAAACATAAAAAATACCTATAAATATGGTAATTATAAAAATAAAAATAAAAAACAAAAAATAACAAAAATTAAAATTAAAAATTAAAAATTAAAAAAATCAAAACAACCTTTGCTGTAAAATGATATTAACAGCACATTGCATGATTTTTTAAAATAAACACTTTTTAAAATTAAATTAATGTTAATTAATATAATTTACACTTATTCAAATCACAATCAGAATGTATCTATACTATTTTAACTCTATTTTTGTATCTGCATTTCAATATTAATTCGTTCTCCTGATTAAGTAGTTCTTTAGGATTATTATCAATTTTTCCTCGAGGCATAAATTGCACTTATCCCTGAAATTCTTGGTAGCATTGGCGTATTTCACAATCCTCTATCTGACCAGTGGGGTAAATCCTCCGTCTTTAATATTCCAATATTGCTTAGATAGGCAGTTTGATGTTTCAAGGAGACGTTGGAAAAATATTGTCTCTGGTTGTACAGTCTCTGCTTCCAACTACCTACATAAATATAAACCCTATATAAACTCTTTTATTGTTGGGGTCCTCCACCGGAAAAATAGTGGCTTCATATTTAGCTTTTTCAGAATTACACCTGCCATCAACTGGACAATTTGTCTTATTGATGCAATTACAGGAAGGTTTGTCTACAGAAGTAATTTGTTATTATGTGAATTAATTATGTTTTGCATGTTTGTTGTGGTAGAATAACTAATTTTAAGAGTTTTTCTATTGAATAATTTATTTAAGGGGTGGTGTTGGTAGAAGTGTAAATTTAAAAAGTATTTACCTATGCTTACGATGACAACTTCCAGAAAGGAGGGTTGATCCATATTATTTTTCTTTTTCTAACTTCACTTTTGTTTCTAGTTTTGTCTTTCAATTTTTCTTCGTATAATATTTCATTTTTAAAATCACTCTTCTTTAGGGATTCATTGTAGATTGTTTTATTCTCATCGAATATTTCCTTATTAGAAAATAATTTATTAATTTTAAATTTGACTGTTTTGGGTATTTGTTTAATGATAGATTTAGGATGATTAGAGTTAACATTAATATAGATAGGGAATTGATTACTTTGTTTTATACGTTTAAATATATTTCTGGATAGGTTAAAGCTAATATCTAAAAAAAATTAACGATCTTGAGATTAGATGAAATTTCGATTTTTAAGTCCAGTATTTTAAAAGCTCTAATAATTTTTTTTTTAGAAATTCTTGATATCAGGGGACTATTACTGTCAGTGATATACATTAGATAATCGTCCCGGCAGATACCTACTAGATTGGGCTCAACAATTATACCGAGAGTATATAATATATATTCCTATCAGATCCGCGATTTGAGCTGAATCATAAGACCCCATTGGGACATCAAAATTATTGCTAATATTTTTAGTCCAAGTAGAGTCATTATATACTAGTAGAAATTCTCTAAAAGTTAAAATAATACCTATTTCATTATTAGAAATATCAGTGAAGTTTCTATCATAGTTTAAACTATTAACTAATGAATTGTACGAAATGGAAGGATAAAAGTCTACTATATCAAATTGTAAAAATGAGGGGTTTTCCTTATTCGGAATGTTTTGGAACCATGTTATGGTATCAGAAGAATCTTACCATAAATTGGAATTGAAATTTTCTGGTATCGATATATATAACATGAACGTATATAATGTAGATATACACATATATAAATTAATAGAAATAAATATAATGAGTAAACAGGAACATATATGTTTACTAAACTGTGTAAATATATATACATATATTATTATTATTATTATTATTATTATTATTATTATTTACATTGTTTCGAAGTGCTGTTCTCATCTTTGTTGCTGCATTCACGACGCTTCGGCCGTTGCGCGTTGAGATTTTTTCAGGTGATTTAAATAACTAAACAAAATCTTTTGTCCACCGCGGTAAATTGTTATAGTTCGAAGAAAGATGACTGAATGGGCAGAAGATTATCTTGCAGTAGGTTGCCAGTACTTTCTGCGGTAGATTGGTTGCCCAACTAAATCTATAGAACTCAATCTGTCCTGTTATTTAACAAATAACGAGAGGAAAGAGACGGATTAATACCAAGGAATTCAACTGGAATTCGAACTCGGCTCCCCAATCCCTTGTTTTGAGCCAATTTCCACCGTACTACAAGTATAAATTATTTGCCTTTAGCTCTATAAGTTTTTCTTATATACAGCGGTATATACACAGCCACGCGAGAATTTAATTCTTTACTAAAGAGTAACACGTAATTCTCAGAAGTGGTACTGTTTTGAAAATACTCCTCTCTAGAGATCTGAATTGTAACGAGAACATAATTTATTAGTCATTCCCATACAAGCCTGTTTCGCTGTATCACAGCTCATCAATGTGGCTATATATTAATAATATATATATATATATATATGTTTATTGATTGATTGATTGATTGATTGATTGATAGTTAGTTTTTGGTCACATTAGAATTAGACCAGTATTTGTATTAAAATTTTTCCAATACAATTTCATTGTAGTACTTTTGAATATTCTTTATTTTGTAACACTCTTGCACCGGAGTGCTGCCCTCAAGACAGATCCTGGTCGAAACAGCACCAAATGTAAAGCCTCAGACTGGGCTGGCCGGCTGTCCAATGTGACGCTCGTTCTTGCTGACGGTCATTACGTTCCCAGTTGTGACACTGCCTCCCGGTTGTACGGTTGGTTTGCTCGCTGTCGCTGGTCGGGACGATCCCGTCCGATGATGTCGCCACAAAAGCTGGGTTACAGGACGTCTTTTGCAACAACGGGCCACTGTCCTACGTTATGATTAGATCCCAGAGGTCTCGTCTTGCAATCTTAATACTCGTCCCTTTTAGCCCGTCCGGACACTCGTGTACACTTATGGTTTGAAAAAAAATAAACACGGCGCCAAAAAAAAAAAAAAAAATTATAAAATAAATGAACAAGTTGTACACGGCTGGAGAGCTACGTAGAATGTCTTTATGTAAAGAAAAAACAATGTCTTTCTTTTCTCAAGTCTACAGTTGTCGAAAATGATATTTACAACGGAGAGAGAAAGTTCACCAAAAGCATCATAGCTTCTTATCTTCAAGTAAAATGTCTAAATTTCGTTAGCGTTGAAATAAACAGATCTCTTCAAATATTCGCCAAAGTCTTTTCTCGTATCTCATTAAAGTCTTTTCATTAATTCTCTATAATCAGGATTGTCAATTTTCCTATGTAACTTCTAAAACAGCAAAGTTCTTACGGGTCCTTATCGGAGTTTAACGGAGTTTGCCGAAGTTGAGCGAACGAAGAATCAGAATATTCGATTCTCCCGTGATTAAAAAAAAATAACAATAACGTTCTTTCGGGAAACATGTCGATGGCGCATTTTTCCAAATTAACTTCTTTGACATAATTTGCGGCAGGCCTCGTTCGAAATTAACTCTTTAGCCATAAGTTCTATGGTGGGCGACCAGTCGTGGGTCATGGCACCCCGGCTGGGGCCATTCTTCCCCCAGTCGCTACATTTCGACCAGTCTTCTACCGATATTCGGGAAAGTATTCGAGGCTATAATCAATGCTGAAATAGTTCATCATCTCACCGCCCACAAACTGTTCTCCGACAGGCAATATGGATTCCGATTTGACAGGTCCACAGCTGACCTGCTAACAACTGTAACGGAGTACATGCTACAGGCCCTTGATGATTCTGACGAGGCTCGCGCGGTTGCTCTGGACATCTCCAAGGCTTTCGACAGGGTTTGGCACCCTGGCCTCCTATGCAAACTACGCGGTTATGGTATTACCGGTCGCCTGCTTGACCTAATCCAATCTTTCTTAAATAACCGCAAAATGAAGGTCGTTCTGAATGGGCGTGCCTCTTCGTCCTACAGCACGAATGCTGGTGTCCCACAAGGCTCTATCCTGGGCCCGACGCTCTTCCTTATTTTCATCAACGACCTCCCAGATCAGATCACGTCCCAAGTAGGCATCTACGCAGATGACACTACAATATACTCCCGCTCCAGTAAGAAACCTGTCGTGACGGACAGACATAATCTCGCTGCTGACCTTGAGCGGGATCTACACACTGTGGTGAACTGGGGCAAGAAGTGGCTTGTCAAATTCAATTCCTCTAAGACCAAGCTGTTGTCTGTCAACCATTACAGGCAACCTCTTCTGCCTCCCATAAGCATGGACCAGATGATTCTTCCGGAGAGTAATACACTACGCCTCCTCGGACTTACCCTGTCCTCAGACCTCAAATGGAACCACTATATATATTGAATCCATAGCAAAATCTACAGCTGAGAAGATTGGGTCACTATGTCGATCCAGGATGTTTTTTTCCACCTGAATCCATCCTGCATATATAAAAGTCAACCATCCGTCCGTGCATGGAGTACTGCTGCCATTTATGGTCAGGTGCCCCTGCCGTTCTCCTCAGTGTTCTTGACAAGCTCCAAAGGAGAGTCTGTAATGTGATAGGTACTGATCTGGCGACTCGACTGCAGCCACTTTCAACGCGTCGAAATGTGTTCTCCCTCTGTCTCTTCTATAAATACTTTCATGGCTTCTGCTCGGATGAGCTTAAGTCACTGATGCCTCCTCAACAGGTGTTTACCCGTGCAACCAGACTGGCAACTGGGTCCCACCCATTCACAGTCAGGTTAGCCAAATGCAGACGACAATTCTACTCCTGCGGCTTCCTCTCTCGCACTTCCCGCCTGTGGAACTCACTCCCGTATTCTTGCTTTCCTGACGGCTACGACCTCCAGAAATTTAAATGCAAAGTTAATACTCACCTACTAACCATTGGACTCTAGCTCTCTCCCCTCCCCTGTATAATCTTCACTTTCTCTCCGCCCATGTATCTGTCATTGCACCTGCTTTCTCAGCTTTCTATTGTTCCTTTCTAACTAGCTTGTACTCCTCACTCTTTTCTAATTAATCTTTCTACATTTATGTAACCCCCTGCACATCAGTGGCGTTTCTGCCTTGCTCGGGGTGAAATGATTAAAAAAAAAAAATAGTAACTCTAACTCAAAAATTGTCACCCAACTGACAAAAACTCACTCCAACTGACTTTTTCGTGTCGAGCATCTATTTTTATAACCAATTTCGATCCTCTCTGAGGATCCGGCCGGCTGACAGTCTTCGGCCAATGAAAATCGGTCCCCGTTCCTTCGATTTGCGGATGTTTTAGCTCGACCAATGAGTTCATTCCAACTCACATCGAACTGAATTCAGGTCAGGTTTATTTCGGACTGTTGCGTTCAACAGTGGCCTTGGCCTTCGGGAGACCTTATCAAAGCTCTCTGACACTTGTTTTCTACACGTTTTTCAGATTAGCGGAATCAACATTTTAACTCCAAAAGAAAGTTATATGAACATGAAAAGGGTCGAAAATTATACAATCATGAAAGAAGAGAAATTATTATTTTCCCAAATTAATCAAACTCTATGCTCCCGTGTTTTTAGAAGCACTTGATGGTACTAAAATTATGATTTTTTTCCTAAGCTCACATCGCGTGACACAATAAAACATTAATAATATCACCAATATCAATTTCTCTCTCGGTTGTTTTAAACCAACCAAAGGAAAGTATCCCTGCGGGAGAAGGGAAAGCATCACCGTGTGAGATTGTGTCACAATTTGTAAACGAGTTATTACGCGACCTAGGTTTCTAACATGTCTTCAGGCGATTTGCAATTACTGATTTTACCGTTTACTGTTTTTTTAAGAACGCTTACGCAACGGTGATTTTTTTCACCATGGTATTTTAACAATAAACTATACAGATATTACCAAACGTACGAAAAAAAACAACAACAAACAGTGTGTTTTAACGGAAAAGATACACATTTTATTGAACGCACAAAAAAACAAAATGCAGGAATAAAAAATATCTCACTCACTGAAAAATATACCTATATCTAACCGGAAAAAATACATGCTGCATCTATTACAAAAATTTGAACAGATCATTACCCGAAGACACCACCTGGTAGAAAGCTAGGTCACGTAATAACTCGTTTACAAATGAAGAATATATTTCTTTCTCTCTCTCTCTCTCTCTATATATATATATATATATATATATATATATATATATATAAATTACTGACAAAAATGTGCAATATATGAAGATAGATATATTCTATGATTGATTTGTGTTTTACGGTTTATCAAATCTTTGTAGCTTATTCAAATTCAGAAAATATTTTTTAGAATATCAGAATTTTGTTGGAAAATAATGATTGACGGATAGATGTCCTTCATTTTATACCTTTCCCAACGGTATCAACGCGTGAGTGAATATAACGGGTCCGACTGGAATTGGAACTCGTCTGACTGACTTCCAATTCTGAGCCGTTATTCATTACACCACCCGCACATTCACACTTACTGCACCTGGTAATCCCAAGCGGTTAATCATTTAGTTATTGACCATGCTCGACATTGCTCAACTTTGGTGATGGTTCAAGAACCGGTGTTTCAACTTGATATGTAAGTAAGCTTGACATTTTCTATGTGTGTATATTCGAATATAATAAATATCTCTGAGTATATAATACATATATATATATATGTGTGTGTGTGTGTGTGTGTGTGTGTGTGTGTGTGTGTGTGATCATATTCAGGTAATATATGTAAATATATATACATATGTGTGTGTCTTTCTTTAAAAAAGAGAAAATATAAAGACTCCTTAACATCAAGGTAAATTAAGATATAAGATGGAGACGGCTGTCAATCAGTAATTGTCTGTCGACACATCTTTGATCAATCTTCGTTAGACGATGGATTTCAGTTTTGTAATGTAGGCCATTCGTTTCTGTTGATCATTGCATCATTGGCTGACATTACAAATTGCTAGTTTCTTTATGTTAAAGTCTTCTCAAAAAGTCGATAGAGAAATTAGCCTCTCGATGTCTATGTTCTGTGGATAATTAATCAGCTGTATTCGTTCTCAAATTACGTAGAACAAGACACATATTTATGAAACTATTCATACGTGTGTGTGTGTGTGTGTGTGTGTGTGTGTGTGTGTGTGTGTGTGTGTGTGTATATACAAAACTGAAAAACATATATACTTTTATTGAATGTTGTCACATGTTTCGGGGTTTGTATTCCCTTTATCAAACAAATTCAAAATTCTAAGGAAGATATAATAATTCAAAAATTTTAAAAAAATTTACAGAGAGAAAATAAAGACAATTATACATACAGAGTACAATGGGTGGATTTTCGCCTAAATTACGCAAAACAAAATAACACTGACATCTCATTTACACAACTATAATTTCCAAAATTACACAAAGATATTTTGAAATACCAAAGAGTAAATACATTCAATAAAATCGCCATTGACTTCAACCACGGCCTCTAGATAAATTCAGAATCTATGCAAATTTCTGGATGGTCTCTTGTTTTAATTAATGAATGCTGTCATAATTTTTTTCTTCAATTCATCTTTGTTTTACAAGGAATTTTGATGGTCTCTCACTCAACTGCACCCCACACATAACAATTGAGAGTGTAAGTCTGGGGATTTTTTTCTCTAGATATAAAGAGTGATGTGGTCTTTAGCCAGACATAAGGTCTTCCAGAAGCTAGCCTTCTGATCCAGAGAAGCACTAAGTGAACTTGTTGTCGGCCTCCGTGTCAGGTTTAAAATCCCGTGAGAACATATATGGAGACATAACTTCGCCATCAATAGAAATTTGTAATCACTATTAGACTCATCCAGTTCTTTCTAAATCTTCTGCTCTGACAGACAGACATTCTGAAATGTTCGTATTGGAGCTGCCAATACGAATGCTAAATAACACAGCATGTTGTTTCAAAATTTCGGGCGGCATGAATTGCGGCATGGGGCTATTTTCCTTACAGACAATGCCCAACTGACACTACCATCGCCCTCTATATGTATATAATATATATATATATTCATGTACCCCCATTACATAACAAAAAATCCAGCATAGTTTGATTTAAAAAGGTTCAAAACTTAATAAAACGAACTTTTTCTATCAAATGTTTATAATATTATGAAGAGGAAAGATCAAAGTAATTTTTATTTATTTTATAAAATTTTTAATCCCTTTTAGCATGTTCGAAAATTTTTGCAGAAAATTTTGTTTTGATTTGAGTTAACCTGGTCGAAAATGTTACGACTGTTTTACAATCGATGACGTAATTTTTTACGTAACTCACTTTTTCGGTGACAAATACATTAATTTGGAAATTCTGGCAAAAATCAAATAATTGTCAGATTTTAATGAAGCTTTCAGCACCCATTCACAAATGAATCAAATTATTTTAGAAAGTATTAGTTTTTTAAAATACTGATGATTTTTTTTTTACTCTGTTACCCCACTTTCTCGTAAATTCATGAAATTTTAATAAATTTTAATTTTCTGCGATTTAATTTTATCAGTTAAACGCAGAACTCATCGGGAAATATAAATCATCTATTTTTTTTTACTTAAAATTATCATTCACTATACGAAAATCTGCTCCTAAGAGAAAGATAAAAATGCAATAAAACTTTGATATAATTTAATTTGATAAGCTTTAAATTGCTGGAATAAATAAAAAAAATTAAGGACATTATAGTCTGGAAATTTTTTTTTTTCGATTACTAATAAAATTTTAAAAGAATTGTTTTCATTTTTTTATTATAATAATTCAACAAAGTTTAAAATTTTGTTAAAATCTTTTAAAGAACTGTATGATTTTTTTTTTTATTAGTTAAGAATTGATGATTATACTGCCTCTCCAAAAAATGAATAAAAGTTTTTCTCACCGTATATTTTTACAAAAAAACAATTAATTTGTGCAAATATGTTCAAATTTATAAAGTACGATGTTCAAATTTATAAAGTACGGTGTTGCATATATTCATATATATATATATATATATATATATATATATATATATATATATATATAAGCGTGTTTGTACGTGTATCCCTCAATTAATGCACATTCGATTAATGCATTTTCGATTCTTCTTCTATGTGCCTTGTCATTTGGGGACGTAGGCCTTCCACGTCTCCCTATCCCTGGCGTCACTTAGCACGCTTTCTCCGGTTACTCGACGAAACGCCCGCTCTGCCATCCACCTGCTTAACTCCGTCAAGTATGTTACAAGTTCCTTTTCCGTCTCTCTTTTTCTCTATCTTACCTGTTAGTCTCACATTCTCCAAGCCCTCCTTCCTCATTGCTTAACCATCAACGTTTTCCTTAACAGAGATGTATTGCTTTCTCGGGTTAACAAGCATCATTTGCCCGAATTTTTTAGGATTTTTCTTATATCTTTATGATGTCTTCAATCTATCATTATGAAAAATATTGATAACACCTGGTTTTACAGGTGTTAAGCAATGTGGAATTTTTTGTTTTAAATTTCAATAGCTATAGACCACATAAACATAGACTTGTTTAACTAAATATTCCATATTCCTGAATAGATTATTATTTTATTTTGCATATTTTACTATATAGAATCATGTGTTCGTGACCAAAGCGAGCATTAAGTTGAAAAATGAGCTGAAG
Source organism: Ascarosepion bandense (assembly GCA_037127315.1). NCBI lineage: Eukaryota > Metazoa > Mollusca > Cephalopoda > Sepiida > Sepiidae > Ascarosepion > Ascarosepion bandense. The sequence continues at coordinate 723,389 of JBBBDQ010000704.1, read as the reverse complement.
AAATTGGAGAGGAATGGACTCCGACAGGTCTGTCTGAGCAAGACTGTCTACGTATAAATGAACACCTCTTCGGCTTTCCCCGAAGATATTTGGAGGGAACTTATCAGGTGCTCAGCTACGTAGCGACCACACTCGATCATAGAACTAATGATGATGTAATCTTTTTAACAATATAACTAATATTACGGGGTCACTTTTTTAAGTCTTATATCTCTTCATGATGTGAGCGATCATTCCTCACGAAGCACACTACTCTTATTAGCTTCAGCCCCTTTGATATCACTCTTTGTCTTTTCTCCGCCTATATGAATTTAAGCGTAATAATATCGCACATTCTCTATTCTTTTGTTTTGAACATTACTTGTTATAACTTTCTAGATATTGTCTGGACTTGAATATTGTTTTTTATTTTAGATTACACCTCTTTTAATGATGAATTAGGTGATTTTTATTGAATCAAAACCTAAAAACTTTGGTGGGGTCATTGCATTAATTTGGTGCTAGTAAGGTATGTTTTGGCAAAGTGAACAATAATAATGTTTATAGAATATGAAAGAATTATCTTTTGTATGAATGCACTCATTGTAACCTGCACGTCTAGCCCGAATAATTTACAATTATTAGGCGTGTTTATACACTATCCTCACCGTTAAATAAATGTATAATTTAAATTTCAACAACACTTACTTGCTGAAACATTACTAAACCTGACTCTCGCACTTGCCTTAAGTGAGTTAGTTGATTTTCGCTGTAAAATACTCAAATTCTAGACTGTCCACCAAATCAAGTTAATGTAGCTCCATTTTTATCACTAATATTTTGTGTTGAGAATTTTTTTTTTGTACCATTTCCAGCTAAGTGTCATGCTTCACATTATAAAGATTTCCTGAAGATGGTAGGCTAGTTACGTTCATACATAATCTTCTTGATATTATACATCATTTTATTCCATTTACATTTAAAATACCAGCATTTTGGATACTTTTGGTAGTGGTCAATCTATCTATCTTCCGCATTATACTTTCAATTTTTAGAGATTTTTTCTTCATTCATAGTAGCATTGCTCTGACAAGCAATATGGCTTCCGCTTTGCCAGGTCCACTGCCGATATGCTAACAACCTTTACGGAGTACATGCTCCAGACCCTCGATGAGTCAGGCGAGGCTCGTGCAGTTGCTCTGGACATCTCTAAGGCTTTTGACAGAGTTTGGCACTCTGGCCTCCTTTGCAAGCTATGGGGTTACGGCATTACCGGACGCCTGCTTGACCTAATCCAGTCTTTTTTAAACAACCTCAAAATGAAGGTCGTTTTGAATGGGCATGCCTCTTCATTCTACAGCACGAATGTCGGTGTCCCCCAGGGCTCTATCCTGGCCCCGACGCTCTTCCTTATTTTCATCAATGACCTCCCAGATGAGATCAAGTCCCAAGTACTCATCGCTCCAGTAAGAAACCTGGCATGGCGGACAGACACAATCTCGCTGCTGACCTTGAACGGGATCTACACTCTGTGGTGAATTGGGGCAAGAAGTGGGTTGTCAACTTCAATGCGTCCAAAACCAAGCTGCTGTCTGTCAACCATTACAGGCAACCTCTCCTGCCTCCCATAAGCATGGACCAAGCGATTCTTCCTGAGTGCAATACACTGCGCCTCCTCGGCCTTACCCTCTCTTCTGATCTCAAATGGAACCGTTACATCGAATCCATAGCTAAATCCACTGCTAAGAAGGTTGGGTCACTGTGTCGATCCAGGACGTTCTTTCCGCCTGAATTCATCCTGCATATATACAAGTCTACCATTCGACCCTGCATGGAGTACTACTGCCATTTATGGTCAGACGCCCCTGCCGCTCACCTCAGTGTTCTCGACAGGCTGCAAAGGAGAGTTAGTAACGCGATAGGTGCTGACTTGGCAGCTCGACTACAGCTACTTCCCCACCGACGAGATATGGCCACCATTTCTCTGTTCTATAAGTACTTTCATGGCTTCTGCTCAGATGAACTTAAGTCACTGGTGCCTCCTCAAAGGTGTTTACTCGTGCAACCAGAATGGCAACTGGGTCCCACCCATTCACAGTTAGGTTAGCCAAATGCAGACGACAATTCTACTCCTGCGGCTTCTTCTCTCGCACTTCCCGCCTGTGGAACTCTCTCCCATATTCTTGCTTTCCTGACGGCTACAACATCCAGAAATTTAAATGCAATGTCAATACTCATCTACTAACCTCTTGACTCTAGCCCTTCCCCCACCCCGTATATCCTTCCCTTTCTCTCCCCCCTTGCAAATGTCAGGACACCTGCATATTCATCTTTCTATTGCTTCTTCCTAATTGGTTTGTAATCATCTTTTCCTTCCTCTAATTAATTTTCTTTCAGTTATGTAGCCCCCCGCACATCAGTGGCATTTACGCCTTGCCAGGGGTGAAATGATTAAAAAAAATCATATATATGTATATACTCGGGTTTCAAACGGGAGGAATCGTACAATACCTCGCGGTTGAAATTCGGGTAGCATAGTGCTGACTCCTTAATTATTGAGTATATATATTTGCGCTACTTTCGTCTGATTGAATTTTATATTGAGCACTTTTTTATTGTTTCATACCTTTGAAAGTGTTTTTTACTTTCTTTCTCTGCATTATTGTTATATATATATATATATAAGAATGGCTTAAAAGTGTATAAGCTTAGTATGAAGAAGTGATGAAATAGCTGTAAAATCTTGCTTGCATGAATTTTATCTCTTATTAATTACTGGATAGTTTCTTTCCAGGAAAACTGACTGTTCAAAAAGACTTCAAAGTAAATAGGGGGACTTCTTTTGAAAAAGAAAAAAATGACATCGTTGTGATATTACATGCCTGTAGATAAATGATTCAATCCTCCACGCACACAAATACATTAGACATTCATGCAGACATGATTTCTAAAGAATGATAGTCCAAAATTATCAACAGTGCAAAATTTAACAGCTGAATTTAGGAGAAGAGAGAGAGATCTTGAAGATGTCCCAAGGTCTGGACATTCTACAACTGCCAAATATTGATCTTATTCACCAGATGGTAACAAGCGATTAACTATATCTCAAAAAGTCAATTCCATTATCATATCCCATGAAAGAGTTGAGAATATTCTGCGCAATGAACTTGGCATGACAAAGGTTTCTCTCGGTGTGTGATACAACAGATTAAAAGGGCACCAGGCTGATCGTGATCACAAGGACACCTGACATTGTTTGAGGCAGATCCATCTTGTTTCGTTAGAGCTTTTGTAACCCAGTATAAGTGTTGGGTTTATCATATTGATCCAAAAACAAGGAGAGAATCCATGCGGTGGAAACACTCCTACTCACCCGCTTCAAAGAAGGCCAGGGTCGTTTCATCTGCGGGGAATGAGGTGGTCTCAGTTTTTTAAGATGCAAAAGGCATTCTGTTTAATGATTATCTTGAAAAAGGTCACATCATCAATAGAGCTATGCAAAATTGCTGAAGTACTTACGAAATGCTATAAAAAATAAATGCCAAGGCAAACCGACGAAACATGTCTATTTTCATCATGCCACAACACACAAATCCCTAGTTTCAATGTCTACTTTGCGGGACTGTGTTATTGAAATGATCGACCCTTCTCCCTATTCTCCTGATTTGGCCCCATCTATCCTCTGTCCCCTAACATAAAAGATACTTGTCTTATAATCAGTATAGTATTGATGATGACGTCCTAACTGCTGCTTATGATTTTGTTGCGAACAGGTAAAAGGATTCTTTCTCAAACGGATCCAACTACTGCAACTCATGGAAGAAGAATATGGACCATGAGGGAGATTACGTTTAGAAATAGACCTCATTTGGTAACATTCCATTTGACCATCTTGATCAACCTATGAACGTTTTAGCTGGCCTTCGTATATAAGATTTCAAACGATTTTTTAATATATAGTAAATATATATGTGCATAATTAAAATATGGCAGCATATTTTTATTTAAGCATTTGATTACATAATTTAGATATGTCTATTTATTTTATTTCTGTCGTAGTCACTAAGTTTCCTGGTATAGTGATTAAAACAAGAAAGGCGCTTTATCTATTTTCATTTGTTTCGTTTTTCCAAGTGCTTTCAATCTTATTTAAGATCATCTTCAGAGGTAGATTTTGTAATTTAATTAAATTTTAATTTATTAAATTAGTTCCTCGTTATGAAAAGTTGTCGATTATCTTTTGGGTTAACAGTTACGAGTTTTGAGTTTACACGTAAGGACGCGACTGTGATTTCAAAATTATATGTAGCAAGGGATGTAACTTAAGTATATATTTTTACTTTCTATAAAAATAAAATTTACATGTATTAAACTATTGTTTTTCTTCTAGAAATTGCAGCTATGATATTTTAAAGAATTACTTTTAAAGGCATTTTATTATATTGTTACTGTACTTATAATTCATTTTGAAATCAGCGTTGAATGTATGCCCAAAGTTTGTAACGTTTAAATCACTGAATATTCATAACTGACAACTTTTCATAACGGAAAATTAATTGCCTTAACAATCAACCCCCTCAATTGCACTACCCACTCTTCCTATTTTATGAGATACCCATGTCTATTTGTGTATATTTATGAGATGAGGTATTGTAATTATTTACACTATTTACATTATTCATCGTTCATTTCTAGCACTCCGCATTACTGGTTCCCATGTCTATATTGATTCTTGTTTAACAGGTGGTTATTGTCTTGTCTTGCTGTCTAAGAGAAACTTTTGAAACATTGACGACATTGGCCATTTAAATAAAAACGAGAGATTACAGTTATGCCGTTTAGCCAATATTATGAATAGTTCATTACTGTAATCGGAAAAGTTTGTCATCTGTAATTTAGAAAGACTGACTATACTTCATCAACTCAACACAAAGAACAAATCCGATGCTTATAGGTTTCGATTGATTCTATTCATGGAGATATAAAATGTTCTTTTTTGTGAATTAAATATTCCTGTCTATCAATTTCAGCTGTCCCTTTGTGAAAAGTAAATTACGTGAGAATAAAGAAAAAAAGTGAATCGAGCAATAGACGAATTCCTTTTAGGTATGTTTGATAAAATAACAAAATCAAAAAATAAGGAAAAACGAAAATAGTAAACAAGTGATTGGGGATTTTGAAATAGAAATATTGTGCCTAAACTCCACCTCATCATACTGGAGCCTATTTAGAATTGTGAATGTCAATAATTAATAAGAGCTTTCTCGAAAGATCGGAAAGATCAGAAACGTAAAAATAACTATATACACATATATAGTGAGCAGAGAGAAATTGAGTGAGAGAGCAGAGGAAAGAAGAAAATATATGCAAATTGCTCATATAGAACCATATAGAACCATATATAGATCCATATAGAACCATATAGAACATATATATGCTCATTTAGAACCAAAACGTAAATATGAGAATAGCCCTAATTTATTTTCGCTAAGAGAATATTTAATCCACGAAGTAACAGTTTAAGAAGACTTTCTTTATAAATTCAACATTTACAATATTGAATAAATTAATTATCTTTTGCCAATATATTATGTCATATATTTACTATGTATATTACTCCATCCGGACAAAATGTTTTATCTTTCTGAGAATAGCACTAGATATCTTTTAAGTCCTCTTAGAAATCTTCTTTATTTTGTTCAGTGGATTTTTAAAAAAAGGTGTCGTAGCCGAGATTAATTTACTCTCAGAACGTACTCGGATATAGTTTAACCTTGTTTAATATAATGTATTGTGTAGAATTTGGGCCAGTCTCCTTCATACCTCCTGATATAAAATCCCTGGTTTAAACTATACTTAGCTAGGCCAGATTATACACACTTTTACTCTTCGTATCAAACCTTTCATTCTCAATTAAAATGTTATAGGATACCTCTACTAATCTACAAACTTGTATTAATCGCGTATATGAAAAACTTATAAACAATAAGCAGTAAACAGCTATCCATGGTTCTAAGAAGGAACTTTGTTCAAAATTAAGTGGCAGCAAGATGTTTGTCCCAACATTTTGCAAATCGAAGAAAACTGATGGTATTAAAATGTATTCAATAAATACTTACATACGTTTGACATTGCATGATTGGGAATATCTCCGATTATCATCTGAAGATACAATAATATACACTTTATTAAATAGGATATTGGGACTATGTTCTAGCCTGAGGGTATATCGCTGAGTCCATTTCATACCCTGTTTCATAAACTGGCGTAGCTTAAATTATACCTCGAGTAATAAACAGTCTGGCCTAGAATAACGCTGTATATACTCTGGTATTTGTGTATTGTCTGAGCTATTGACGTTAAACTGATGTGACAATATCTTGTAAACTCAATGAATAAGTCTATAAAGCATCTGTCAATTTTAACCTGGTTGCTGTAAAGAAAACTTCAATTACAGTTTTTTTTTCGCAACTCATTCCAGATAGCTTCCATTCATTACTCTTCTCAAGCGATTTAATTTGAAGAAATCTTTTTGATTCTTTGAAAATAGCTCATTTGAGAAGATAACTTTCCAGCTCTACCATAAACAATGCATCACTGCTGTTGAATGGAGACCAGCCATTAACATGGCTAAGGTTTATTTCTCTTACTCCACAATCGTCTTATATTTCTCTTTCTTTCTCATCGACTGTTAATATTGATCTCTAAACCCGATTATCTTCATATGATCCAAGCTCTTTTTGTTTAAGTCATTTGTGATCGTGCATCAAAGCAGACAGTCCTACCCGAAATGGTGCAAACCATTTTCAACGACTTGTTTTATATTCCTACTATGCTTAGATAACGTAACTTAATATTGTACTGATTTTATTATAGCTAACCTGGTGTTCTCGATTAAGGAAAATCGTTTTGCTATAAAATTCATTTTTGACTTGTTCGATAATTCACAGTCATTGAATTGTGACATATGTTGATACACACTTGGGTGATCATGTCTCAAAAGAGTGGCTGAGTAGAAGATATTCCTGCAGTAGGTTGCCATTACTTTTTGTGATAAACTGATTGCCAACCAAAACTAAAGAACTCTATCTGTTCTGTTATTTAACTCATAGCTGGCATGTAAAGAGTCAGATTAATACTTTTCCCAAGGGTATTTGTGCGTAGGAGAATGCAACGAATTTAACTGGAATTCGAACTAGATTCTCAAATTTTTCCTTCTGCGGCGAAAACAACTGCACCACAACGCACATCATAACAGTAAGCAATCTAAAAACTTCTTTTATTCGGCGTGTCTCTCTGGTAGTGAACAGTCATGGAATCACAGATCTTATTCTTTCTAATTCTAAACAATGTTTGTCGCACTACTACCCCACCCTGTCGTTTTTCTCTTATTCATTTAAACAGTACATTAGATATGCTAATCAATGTTTCTCTATCAATATTACATTCAATATGCCCTGTCTTCCACATCTTCTTTCTATATTGAGAATTAAATATATCAATAAATATAACACTAAAAAAGCGAAAAAACACATTTTTATAGGAAAAGCACTACGAATACATTTTATGATTTACAAACTATGCATCTAAAAATAAACACCCTTTTACTTAGAAAGTATTAAATTACGTTTAAAATACGTGTAATTGAAAGCATAACAAAACAGTACAAAATATTTAGATTTCGACATTAAATGCCTCATAGAGTTTGATATACCACTAAATGCAGGTCGAAGAATTAAAAATAAAACAAGGAAAAATTCAAATACCTTAGAAGTGTTTGACAGAGGATGAAAAGGGCGACATGGAGATCCAAAGACGCATTGGCATAGCCAAAGACGTTCAGAAGCTAATCACAATATTGAAAGACAGAAAAATCTCATTAGAAGCAAAGGAAAAAGTGCTGGGTTGCTATGCGATATATGTCCTCCATATGGAAATGAATACTTGACAATCTCATCAAGGATAAAGGAGATGCTTGAGGCTGCAGAAATGTAGTCTTACAGAAAGATGCTGAGGATACAATGAACGAACCACGTGTGCAACGATGAGGTATTGGAAAGAATGCAAAGGAGAAGAAAACATAATATCAGGAAGAGACAAATGAGGTTTCTGAAACATATTATGAGGAAGGAGGTCCTGGAGAACTTAATACTCACAGGCCGGATAAATGGAAGAAGAGACGGGGAAATCAGCGCAAGACGTGCTTCTTACGTCTGAGCAAATGGTTGGTGGAGCGGGGCTTAGAGATACCAAGAGAAAAATATTGAGAGCGACAAGAGACAGAGCCAAGTGAAAGTCCATGACCGCCTACGTCCTGAAAGGACACGGCACATGAAGTAGATTATGTAAGTGCTAAAACATTCTGAAAAGAATCAACTCACTATCTCTGTTGGTGTTGTTTACTTGCATTGTTATATTTCTTTTAATCAAAATCAGCAATACAGATTCAGGCTGCAGATGCCAACCTTCATTATTCTTGAAGAGTAATATTGAAAGAAAGCGTTAACTCGTTGACTTAGTCGATATCTGGTCATGAATTAATTTCACGCGCGTGCATGTATGTGATTATGTGCGTGCATATGATAGTAAACGTCTGCGACTATTAAAACCATTAAAATTACATTATATTAATATTGAAAATTCAGATATCATTAATGCATGCACAAACACGTTTAAATAATCATTAATCAAGGTGTATCTCTTTTCTTTTTTATTAGTTTAATTTCTCTTTTTTAAATTAAATGTTACATTGATAAAATATTACTCGAGAAAATAACAACTGAATCTCATTTTTTAAACAAGTGAATCTCATTTCATAATTTTCTGCTTAAGCTGCTGCCTTTGAACAGTTGTTATCTTAAAGAAGATATCTTCTGCAACTCAGATCTAACCAATCAATGATCTCCATTTTTTAATACATCGAAATAAAAAAAAAACAAGTGTTGTCGATTCCGGGTTAGGAACCGCACAAAATAATGAACAACAAAACAGATAATTGAGATAAAAATATGTTATATTAAACGTAAAGATACAAACTTGAACGCAGATTAGTAATCCAGGAATATGATTAGTAAGGAACACACACACACACACACACACACATATATATATATATATATATATATATATATATATATATATATATCTTTGAAGCGAAACGGTACTGAAAATAGTATATCCGTGTATATATCTCGATGAGTTGAGCTCAGAGGTATTATGATTACTGACGCGGTATTCTCTGTGTAACTTCGGTATCTCGGTAACTTAAGGACTTATTACGGTACTCGTACAATGTCTGTCACGGATCTTACTGTACTCTGACGGATATCACTATGGCAGGAGTATATGCATACTCGAGTCGAGTCCATTACCATAGAAAAAGGGGAGATTCCATAACACAAAGCTAACGTCATATGAATATCGGTGTTTCTTTCGGACTACATTCATCGAAACTCCACCCTTTGACTGTCTTTTTCTTCCAGACTTCAAATGGAATATATATAAAAGCTGGGAAAATGATCGGATCATTATTTCGTCCTAGGATTCCAGGAAGTATATGACACTTTCTGCCATTCTGCACTTTTTTCAAAACGTATGGTTGTGAATGCTGGACAATAATCAAACAGATGAAGAAAACTTGAAGCAACAATTGATTTGTCCTAAGGATGGATACTGAGAATACCATGGACCCAATATATGAGCAACGATAAAGTCTTAACTTATCTTTAACATCAGAATATAATTGAAATTTATAGATCACATAATGAAGGAAAAAATTTTACCCACAGACTGAAGGCAAGAGGGACAGAGGAAACAACCAATAACCTCTCTAACGTCCGCGTGTAAATGGATGGCAAATCTATCTTTAGGACAGATAACAAAAAGATAAAATTTATTTAGAACTACAAAGAGCAAAACGCAACGTTCTCAAGGAAGATGACACATAAAATAAAAAGAAGAATATATTCAGCCAAAAAAGAAGTGTACCATTGCTACCAGACTTAACCTGAAATTACTCAATCCTCATTTTCTAATCTTATTATATATGCTCTTGTATGTCATGACTTATTATTAAATGTAACCTTTGTCCCACAGAAGTAACGCCGCAAGTATATCCTTCCACCTTTCTTATGCAATATTCAGATGATTTCTGAATATATTTAGTTCTACTAGATCATAGCATGACAGCCACAGCATTTCAAGCTACTTCAACGTCCCCTCAATTTTCACCTTGGCACGAATGTAAGAAAGCTGTTCGATCCAAAGAGCTTTTTTGCAAGTGCTGCCAGTTGATGAAACAGACTTCCACGCGAGTGCGTTCCTTATTAATTCAGTCTTAACTTCTATATTTTTCTTTCTTATCCTTATAATCTCCACTTTCCCTTCCTTTTAATAAGTATTTCATTCATTATTAGATTTCGGCTAAACAACTCTACCTAGACTGACACTCAATACCTTTATTCAGTGTCTGATGAGCGAGCAAATAGTGCACATTCTTTATCTCAAAACATCTGTAACTTCCAAGCAGTTCTTTAAACATAAATTTGTAAATCTCTGCTTTGCTATTGCCCTGGAAAACGTTAACAGCATTTTTAATGCACTCTAAACTCTTTTTCTACCACTGTGTAGTTTTTATCTTCGGAATTTCGGATGAATGCATGTTTGACTTGTGGTCCCAGAAATAGAACAGCAGCGATTTTTGCATATGTTAGCCTTAGAAACGTTGCACGTTTCTCACCAATGCGATCGAATGATGAGGAGAATTGTTTTCTTATCCTTACTTTAATGTGTACTTTAGTAGAGAAAGCACAGTGCTTTTCTCTATCTCATATACTACACACAAAAAGTAACGTTGCTTAGTATACTAGCAAGAATTACATCTTTAAATCAACACATCGAACTTCTAGTCTTCATATTTGATCTTTTCAAGCAAGATATTTATATTTCTGTAACCTTACAGTGTGACAAATAGAGATAACTAGGTGCAGATTGCTGTTGTGTTACATCACTGATTTTAGTATTCTTGTAGAACTGTCCATAAACAGATACCATTTATCGTGCTGGTATTTTATACCTCCGGATTCAACTCTCTTATATCAGAAAAGAAACTCAGTGACTCAGTCAATGTGTAGAACTGCACCATATCTGCATGCCTTATTAGGAACCTTGAAATTTTTAACTTCTTATCCAGTAGATTCACTTTCTTTGATCTTGGTACTAGCAAATCTGCATCATATTTAGTGAAGCTCATGCTTCTTTTAATTTTCAAAGTAAAACTCTTCACGTAAAAAGGCGACTTCCATTATTCTCAATTTTCATCATGAGTTGACATTTCGATGTAGACGTCGACTATGGATTCAAAAGTTTGCTAAGATAGAACGGGCAGTTGTGCAACATTTAAAACAAGTAAACCTGAAAATGAGATGTAGAATTAGTCCAGTTTTTTCACCAACGATGTTGAGGTAACAGTCATTGTCGGTTCTTGACAGATTCTTGAAATGGCAAACATCCATTTTCTGTTGTTGCGCATCGATCTTTTTAATGTCTACTTCTAGTGTCCATTTCAGCAACTAGTCTACAATAAAAATCCCATGACATATCCTTGTATCTGTATACTTTTCATATGTGATATAATATTTGTTCTTGCGCGTAATAATACATTTTACTTGCTTTGGACAATATCCACAGATATAGCAGAAGTAGTTGACCTATATCTGATATCTTGAAGCTATCACTCTTCTACATGTAAGGAAGAAATACAGATATCCCTGCAATGTAGCCAATGTAAACGATGTAATATTGTTAAAGTTTATCATGATAGAAATTATTTATGGTTGTAACAGACAAAAAATTGAGGCTTTGATAATGTAATCATCATATCACAGCATGATAGAAATATTCAAAAACCATTGATAAATTTGACTGAAACATGTTTTGTTACATAATATAAAGCAAAAGCAATTATATTTTTGAACATTTTTGTTCATCTACTATTTTAACCATCAGCAATTTTTGGCATTGTTTGAGCTTGTGAGATATATATATATATATATATATATATATATATATATATATATATATATATATATATAAACGAGATTATAATTATACTCGTCTCGAAATCCTTCCTCGAAAAACTATCGAATGAAGGAAAAATGAATGTAAAAGATGAAAGAGCTTAGGGCATGAAAGTCAGTCAAAAGTGTTTGGACCGAAATCAGCACGAAGCCCACCCCAAAAAAACAAACCCGATACGAGTAATCATCTAACAGAAAGTGCTCAATACAAAGGTAGAGCAAACTAATTAACACCTAATGAGCCAGACGAACCTACCTAAGCGGATGGTCAGCAAAGCTTTCCCTGACGATCCGTTTAGGTGAAACCTAGGTAAGTTCGTCTGGCTCATTAGATGCTATATATATATATATATATTTTAATTCAGATACTTCAATCCAAGGGAAAAAAGCAGGAAGGTAAATTCCAAAAAACCCGATCCTAATTAATATTAAAAATTTATTTTAATATTAAAAAATGATACAGGAAGAGAGCTCCATGTAATAAAATATTACAGAGCAAATATATATTAAAAAAGGATTAATTCAAAGATGTTGAATGGCCATTTCGATATGAAGATCCCCACGGGGGACGACACATCACCTCAGCAACAGAAAAAACCTTTCGGAAACTGGAGAAAAATTAGTCTACTTTTCCTTTTTAAATAGATTGCAAAGAAATAAAAAAATAAATAATAAAATAAAATAAAAATAAAAATAAAGAAAAAGAAAAAGAAAACGAAAAAGAAAAAGATAGAATAAAATAAAATAAATAAGAAAAGAAAAAAAATTGACATCGTCTGGGTTCGCAAAAAAAAGGGAGAATGTAACTAAAAATTAACAGACAGCCGTGTTAAATCGACGCAAGTTTAAGCAACATGGAAAAAAGGTGGTAAGAGAGATAAAAGAAGGAAGGGAGGGAAAAAGAAAGAAACTAAAGAAAAAAATTTTTTTTAAATATTACAAACGCTGGACAAATTCAAAAACCTAATTTCCCCAAAACGTTGAAGTATTAAAAAAAGGCCTTTACTTAAAAAGGCATAATTATTAATAAAAGGGAATAAAAAGATATAGGATTTAAAATAAAATGATTTTAAAAAAAATTAGGTCATTTGAAATTAAACTAAATAAAGACAACACTAGGTAAAAAAAAAAAAATTAATTACAATTATTATATACATACCTATAGAAGTACACACATGCATACATATATATACACACACAATTCTACGAATAAGAATACATATATACATACACATACTCACACATACATTCAATTTATTACACACTTATATACATATACATGCGCATACACACATATATACAAAAAATTCATATACACATAATATACATGTGTACACATACATGCACACATATACACACACGCACATATATATATATATATATATATATATATATATATATATATACATATTCCATATGCACTCACACACATGCATATTAATGAATATTATGAAAAGGAGCATTTAAAAAGCTAAAAGTTTTTTTTCAAAATTACATAGGGCCCACATACATAAATACATATATACATATATATACATATATATACAAATATGCACATCCACACACAAACATACAGATATACATTAAAAAAAATTAAAATTAAAATTAAATTTTTTTTTTTTAAATATTAAAAAAATTATAGAAAAATTTAGAATTTAAAAATTAAAAATTAGAAGTTAAATTTTAAAATCCGCCCTATGGCGGCACTTGTTTATAAATTCCCTCCTAAAGTTCAAAAGTAAGTCCTGATGAGGATACTTCAAAATCAGAATCTTCTCCAATAAACACAGACGACACCTATCACGAAAACTTTTAGGAGTACAAGCTGAGCCTATTAATTTCCAGCTGATTATAGGGTCCTGCCCTTCCTCCTTCATTTCCCAGAACCTACGTGATAGTGCCGTCTGGAATCTCTGTTGAGGGTTCGAAATATAGGTCCGGTAATTTTCCTTGTTATTAGATGGAGAAATGCGGGCTTTTTAGTTACATTCTCCCTTTTTTTTGCGAACCCAGACGATGTCAATTTTTTTTTCTTTTCTTATTTATTTTATTTTATTCTATCTTTTTCTTTTTCTTTTTCGTTTTCTTTTTCTTTTTCTTTTTCTTTATTTTTATTTTTATTTTTATTTTATTTTATTTTATGATTTATTTTTTAATTTCTTTGCAATCTATTTAAAAAGGAAAAGTAGACTAATTTTTCTCCAGTTTCTGAAAGGTTTTTTCTGTTGCTGAGGTGATCCCGTGGGGATCTTCATATCGAAATGGCCATTCAACATCTTTGAATTAATCCTTTTTTAATATATATATATATATATATATATATATATATATAGTCATCTGCAAACAGATTTGTTTCGCTGTATCACAGCTCATCATTACGATTAGACTCCGATTGCTTTTAACCCAGGATTGAAACCCGACCGAATTGGCGTCAGTCGGCGATTCTACCTCTGTGTTGTGAGCGCTCGGTAGAAGAAGGCAGACTTTTTTTTATCGCGTATATTATCATTTTTCACGCCCAATAGCCAGAGTGCTATAATTCATTATTGAATGAGCGATGTATAAGAACGGATAAATTATTGTTCTTCTCCTGGAATTTCGGTCTCAGTCACTTTCACACAGCCCTGGAGTAGCTCCCGTTTGTTTGCTCTATAAATATTTTCACGGCAATTGTTCAGATAACGTCTCGTAGTTGGCACTTCATGAATTTAGGCGCAGTACTAGATAAGAATCTCGTTCTCATAATTTTACTGTTTCAGTTTTTAGCTGTAACAATGAGTTCTGTGCTATTTGCTCCTTTTTGCGCATTTATTGTTTCTGAAGAATCTATTCCAACTTCCTGATTTTCTGACAACTACGATCTTTGAAAATTAAAATACCATGTTAAGAATCAATTTCTGACTTCTTCTTCAACTCCGTCCTGTTTATTTTCCTCTCTTTCTTTTTTTTAATTCCACTTAACCCCTTGCATCCTAGTTGATATAAGTTCTTACTTTAAGCAAAATTGTTTATATATATATATATATATATATATATATATATATAAATTTGTGTGTGTGAAGGATTAATTTAAAGTTTGTTAAATTCAATTGAAAAATTCAATCTGTTTTATACATTTTTCCAATTTTCGAAAATGATTTAATATATAGTTTGAATTCGGAGTTTTCCGCTCCCCTAGGCCGATTGACGCTAAAGAACTTCTAGAATCTATTCTGGCCTACTAGTTACCCATATATGGAGAGAGAAACGTTTGATTCATATCTTTCCCAGGGGTATTAGTACGTAAGTGAATGTGATAAACGCAACTCGTATTCGAACAAAACTGGTACAATGCTATTTTCTTCACTTCTACAATCTCTAAACAGCGGGCTTTTGTTTATATGACAAAATTCTCTTCAGCTGTATTAGTTCTTTCCAGGGTTTCAATAATCTGCATTCTTAATAACATGCAATTGCCCAAATCAGAATCATGAATTTACTCTCCATTTTTCCTGTTTTTCCCCTTTTCTGTTCAAGTTCCGTCAACCATTTCACAGGCAGTCAATAATAGAATTTTGTCAGTATGGAAAATAGAAACAGTTGGCTACATTCTTAGCAGTTTTGCGAACTTCAATATAAACGTATCGGATGCAATGTCATGTTAGGTAATTAAATAACAAAGTAGAAATATTCTGCGTCAAACGTTTCCTCATCTAGAATGACTCTATTAAACCAAAGCAATGTTTTTATCGATTATCAGGAGGTGGAATAAGGTAGATGATATAAACACTGGCTTAAGTTATAATTATGTATCGTGGAGAGACGTCGGAGATACTGAAACGCTGAATTTTATCTTTTTAACTCTTTGTCTTTTTAATTTTGAGGTTTTCACATTTTATCAGATGTGGCTGAACAGACTGTATAGTCGATATCATTCAGTCACATATAAAACTTTGTAACGGAGACATGTATCAATCTTAAACACATTATTATTATTATTATTATTATTATTATTATTATTATTATTATTATTATTACATGCACATATTAGATATTTTATTCACACTCTAAAATACGATCTCCTATGGTAAAATACTTTTCGTTCAAATGCAAATTATTTCTTGTTCTTTTTTATATAATAATGCATTATTTTTCACTATAAGAAATATCTCAAAGAAATATATAACGACTAAAAAATAGTAATGAGAGTTGAAAACAGAAAGATTAATATTAAATATCACTTCTATATAGCTGGATAACTCTCTATGTGATCGGATTGTCTTCTAGCATTCCACTGTCTAAAATGATTTGCACAAAATCTTAAAGATTACAAGTAGAAAACATTTTGCTGCATTCATTTTCTGAAGCTAAGATTTTGTTATAAGATTTTACATCAATAATTTGTCAAATTGTCAGGCTCAATATTCATTGTTTAATTTGATTAGTAACGGGAAAGTGGACAGTAGGCAAGATTGACTATTAGTGAACATTGATTCGTCTAATGATATGGGTTGAGTACTAACATTTTATTTCAAAGAATATAAGATTTGCTCTCAGACTTAAATTCATATAAACCGCAAACGTTTGGTTAAATAATAATTCAGTAGTTTTAATGTTTACACACTTTTGAATGGTGATAACTACTTCTTGCAAAACAATAATTTTAATATTGACATTGGAAGGTTCATATTGTAAACAAATATTTTCTTTCAATAAACATTCAAAATGATAGTAAAATTTGCATATCATAAATTAATTTATTTATTGTGGGCATTCTTTTTTCCTTAGCATATTTCTGATGTGAGACCAAAAATAATGTTGCTGTTCATTGATTATGAAAATCAATATACAATGTTTCATTCAAATGAAATCATCATTTTCTATTTTGCCATACTTAACAAACGGTGAGTTTACAAATAGAATAAAAATAATTTAAAATATAGAAACCCACATACAGTTAAAATGTCATTTACAAGATTACAATAGCCTAAATGAAGAAAAATCTTCGACAGAATACCACAAACAAACACGGACAAATAACGCTATTTCAATGCACAAAGTGTAGATTAATGATTATATCTACATTTACACACAAACTGAATATTTTAATATTCCAATATTAGTTTGGAATAAAATTCCTTTCGTATGTATAGGTGGAAAAGACACAAGGGTTTTCTTTCTTTTTAAAGAACATATTGTAAAGATATTTCCCCTCATTATCGATAAAAAACTGGCAAGTTTTTATTCATCTGGAGCAAAATGTTTCGATGCAAAAAATCAATCGTTAACATCTTCATAGTTAGCAAACTGTTTTTAACTACAATTAGTTGCAACGATTTGGAAGCATGATAGCCTGATGAAGCAAAGTTAGGAGTAGAAGGAGGATAAGGCAAATTTTCCATAGATATTTACATATTTTTTCATTAGAGATTTAAGCAACATGTGGTTTTGCATTATCATGTAAGAGCCATACACATTCAAGAAAAACCAATGACAGGCGCTTTTTCTCTCGCGTTTTCTAATGGATCTAATTAACAACAATAGTTCCATGCATAAAATTATTCATTTTCTTTTAGCAATTTATACATTTCATACGCTTCTATACAGAGAATATATTTTTTAATAGTGTATTTCTAGCTTAGCAATGGATTCTCTATTTTCAGTTTGTGTTTGTCGTTTTTTATGAAAATGATTATAGAGAACCTCCCACTCATAAATAGTGATGATTACAGGGTGTAAACGATAAATTGGCAGTAATTTCAATCCGTAATTTAGGTTTTTTAAAGCGGCATTATCAGTCTGAAATGTTAGTTTCTGTACTCTTTAGAGTTTGAAGTCCAGATTAGCCACCTAAAATACTAACAAAATGAGTGCCAGTGTAGAATTTAACCATAGAATGGTTATTGCTGAATAGTTCCGCGCCGGGCATAAGACATCTGACATTATCAGAGACACTGGCTATGCTCCTAGGACTGTTTATCGTATTGTAGCAAACTTAAGGGAAGGTAAAGACATGCAAAGGAAGGTTCACAGCCCGAGAAGTGATAAAATCCCCACCAAAAGGTTTGAAATGATCCATTGCAGCAAATCCATCAGAGTCAATGGTTGACCAGGCGAAAAAGCGGAATGTAGCCAAAATGACCATTTCTAATGCAGTACGGAAAGATCTTGGGATGAAGTCATATTGCAGACGATGTCGTAACATTCTTACCGCGAAATCTAAGACCATTCGTAAAGAGAGAAGCCACTTGCTACTCAATCACCCGAAACACCATGGTGGTACCGTTCGCATTTTTGTGGAGAGAAAAAGTTCGTGGTAGACGAAGTCGCCAACTGCAGAAACTCAAGAGTTATCGCCATTGACCTTTCTTGTGTTCCTCCAGTCATGCAGAGTAAACACCCTGCCTCTGTCATGGTGTTTGGAGCTATTGCCAGCGATGGGAAAGTCATGCCCCGTCACTTCATTGAAGTTGGCCTGAAGATCAATATGGTGGAATATCTGAAGATTCTGGAGGAAGTTCTCTTACCCTGGATTAAGAAGAACGATGATCCCAACAAAATGATATTCATCCTGGACTCTGCACCTGCTCATGGGTCAAAAACAGTGCAGACCTTCTTGAAGAGAGAGTTGCCGTTTTTTGTGCCCTCAAATATCTGGCCCTCTAGTTCGCCAGATTTGAACCCCTGCGACTATTGGTTATGGGGCGATGTTGAGAACGTCTCTAATGCTCGCCCCCATAACAGTGTGGCCTCACTGAAGACCTCCGTAAGGCAAGCATTCCGCGATATCAAGAAAGAGTCAGCTGTCAAGGCCTGTCGTGATTTTAGGGCTCGCATTCAGCAAGTTGTGGACGCAGAAGGTGGACGCATAGAATAAAATGTTTGTATTTAATAAAACAGTTAAATAAACATACGCAAATCTTAAATGACTTTAAATGTCCCTTCTTTATCAAGGTTTAAAGTCTGAGATCTCAAACTACCAATTTATCGTTTACACCCTGTATACTCAGAAAAAGGTTCGTTTGTAAAACTACTCTTCAATGAAACGCAGTGGGCAAATATTTTATTAAGCTGAAAATAGATAAATAATGACGGTTGCCTTGAACAATCTTAGATATATTTCTGAATTCATTAGGGTGTTTTATGATCAAAATCTGACTTTTACTGCACTGTTTTGCTAATTCTAAATCTGGAGCAGTTTTCTTGGGAGTTTACTCATCTACGATTTAGAACCTATGCCCACTTCACGTTGTAACAGCCGTTCCTATATGATCCCCGAAAATAAGTAACGTAGGGCCTAAATGGCTGACTAATTAAGAATATCAGGTGCTGTCAGATTTGCTGTGCGGGTGGTTTAATCGATAATGGCTCTGATTCGTTAATCACACATAATAAATTCATTTCCGACCGGGTTTAATATATTAACGTAGGCTCAAATACCCTTACGAAATATATTAATCAACCTCTTCTCCCCAGCTATGGATTAATCAGCAAGATATTTATCACTAAATATAAAACAAAATTGCGCACCAAATAGATTTTCTCCATTGAATACGCCATAGAAGTTGATATGCGGCTAAATGAAAACAACCACCCGACCAACGGTTTGCAGAGGATCAAAATTAACAGAACCTTGCCCTCCAGACCGAGAGAAAAATATCACGATCGAATCTGTCAAAACCTTTGGTGGCTGGACACATACAGCTTCCTTTCAATAAACAAAACAAATGTTTCTTGCCACTTCCGTTGTTGAAAAGCTCTTTATTTTTAATTTCATACAGGATATAGTGTATGATGTGGGTCAGATCTAGATTTATTGACAGAAGGGTAAAAATCGATATCATAGTTTTCCACTTTGATATTATAGGATGTACAAAGAAAGAAAAATCATTGATGCATAAAAGTGAATGGTTATTTTATGGCAAGTATTTAAAAAATATTTATAAAATGATTATCTCCAAGAGGCAACGACATTCTTTCCAACCTAATAAATATAAAAAGAGACGTATAAACCTTCTGATTCAAACTGCCGTGAAAATCCAGTAAATATTCACTTCTAGGCGTCTGGAAAATGACCTCTTATATCGATGACAATTTTAGTATTAATCAACTTTTCTGTCTTCACAAAATAACTGGTAATTAACGTAAAAATGTTTTGTATCATAAAAGCGGTTGTTCAACTGCTAGTAAAATCTAACAACTGCGATAGTAATTTAACTAACTAACCAGTCTATAGTTAAGTTGTAGTTATATAAAACGTAAAATTTGTAAATATAGATAATTTCAAAATGCAATCATTTACTCGTTGTTAGAACGGACTACTTCATCATATAATAAAGATTATCATTCTTTACCATTTCAATTAGATCCATGGAACAATAGATTCACTCAAAAACATTACAAAATACAATGAAATTAAATCAAATATCCAATAGATATTTAAAACACATTAAAACGTAAATCATATTGAAGACGCGATGATTAAAAATGGCTTCGACCGTATGAAGCCCGCAGATCTTAGAGAGGACCTCATAGACTGATGTTACAGAATCACAAGCAAAGAATTGTAACAGATAAAAGAAACCATATCACGTTACACACTATTTCAAACAAAAGGTTAGAAAAGACGCCACTATCAGCTCTATAAAGAGCAGTGGCTGTTAGTGAACCAGAGAAATCTATTTTCCTTATAAACTGTTTTAAGAGAAATATTGTGTAAAATTTAACTGACATTAGTACTGGCTGTTAGCGTAATGAATACTGAATGGTTCCTTATAAAGAAAAGTTAATAATACCATTACAATTACACTTCATCACTATGAATTTTATAGGTGTCAATTCATTTTTCTATATTGTATTCAAATGTAAACATTGTTATAGTCAAAGGAATTTTAGATTTGTTCTGCAGTACAGATTATTTTCTACATTAAAATAAAATGACATATAACTGCATATAAAATGACATGTCTATTCTTATTTTACCTTAAGAGGACTACAAATAAATTGCAAAACAACCAAATGTATGGTCAAAAAGAGCAGCCAAAATGACAAATACAGATGGGGGATACTAAAATAAAGCAATATATGTGTGTGTGTGTGTGTGTGTGTGTGTGTGTGTGTGTGTGTGTGTGTGCGTGTGAAATGTATATGTATATAATTATAAATATGTATATATATATATGTGCGTGTGTGCATGTGTTCTTGCGCACGTCAATGGGTGTAGATATGTGTATATATATATATATATATCTGCGTCTATCACGACGACAAATTTGTCCTCCCAATTTTTCCACCCACTTCCACAAAAATATACACAGCCCTACATATAGCCAATTTTTAAAAGAAATTAATCAGTTTGTCTGACGATCGCAAGAGCGTGAAACCCATGGTCACAAACTCACACTTATATATATATATATATATATATATATATATATATATATATATCCAAATGAATAAAAACGAAGAAAATAACGGCAACGTTCAAAGCGTTAATTTAAAACAGTACTCAATATAAGAATAGATATTGAAGATTTAAACTAAACTAGAATATATCCCGCTATAAGCAAGATTTCAAATTATTATCAGTTTCTAATTTTAATAAATAATTGAAAAATGCGGCTTTGTACATTCTATTTGTCCTCCAGCTGTTATCAGTTGCTTTTCGATTTACTTTAAAAAATGAACATTTAATTTGTCAAACGAGATGATAATATAGTTGACTAAAACAATGCTTTTCGTGAATACAATGACATCGTACTTGTGAGTGAAACCTCCGAGCCAGACAAAGTCAGCTTGGACTCAGTGAAAACGGAATGGGCAATAACCAAGCAATACTATCGCTATACATTGACTGCTAAGCGAAAAGAATCTACACCTGCGTATTAAAACATTAAGTCCAAAATTCCTTGAAGGTTACCAGCATTGACAAACATCGAAAATAGGTCGCAGAGCACAACGTCCGAAATGTGATAATAACGAAAAAGATGGTACAATAGTCTGAGTGTAAATAATGATTACTCTTCATCCGTAAAACTCAAGCAGGTATAAAAATGAAAGCTGCTAGAATTTAATTGGAGTCAGGAGCTTATTTCTATTGTTTCAGTTACGTGTTTATTTTATTTGCATTTGTAATAACTTCTCTGAACCTACAATCTTTTGCTCTTTCCTCAGGGAGAATTTTTAAAAAGCAGAACCCTCCATGTTTGATATCTTTAAGAATTCTGTGCACGTTTCTCTTACACACTTTATTTTTGTTTTTGTCTGCTCACACACCAAATCATTTTCATGTCATTTACTTTCTGCGCAATGTCACTGTCAATTCTTTCAATACGAATCATCCAAAATTATTTTTATTTCTTTTCGTTGTTTCTTAATCCCACACCACATTTTTTCTGATTTTTCTCTCGACAACCTCTCATACCTTTTTTGCATATTTCTTCACGGAACCTTGTTGTACTTAGTCCGTCCAAAAACATTTTGTCTCTGAAAGAAGAAAGTCAAATCTCAGTTTAAATATTGAAAAGATCTTAATAAATAAAAATTATTTTTGCTTTACTAAGCGGAGTAAAAATATTTTTTAAAAGACTACCATGTCTGTTTAGAACATAGGTGATCATAATACCCTTCAGATTCCTTCTCTTTATCATTCGGGTATTGCCATGACGTTTTGTGAGAGATTGTTGAGAGATTTCCTGTTAACCTTCTTCTTATTCTTATTCTTCTTCTACGTGCTGATGTTTCTTTAAGAACTGGGCTCTCCACAACTTTCTATCCTTTGTCTTTTGTTATCTCTCATAATCTCTTTTCTGCCAATCATTTTCACAATATCGTTGAATAGGTAACACGCTTGCCTGCAATACATACTATGAGTGTTACATTTTCTAAGCCATCTTTCCTTATTATATGCCATACCTTTTTTTTGCTTAGACTGACTGCTACCAAATTATTGAAAACTACTTTAACCTAATTTAACCCAGAGCCTTGAGTATAAGAAATTAATTCATCTTCCTGGTTTCAATTTTTGGATATTTTTCTATAGTGGTTGCTTCTCATATATAGATAATCTAGTCTACTCTACTATTTAATCTGTAGATCAGGAACGAATTAACCTCTTTTTAAAGGAAGTAGTGGAAACGCGAATGCATCCTTCTGCAGGATTCGAACTAGCAAACACTAATTGATTTTATGTGTCTTAACGACTTGACTACGAAGATATTCGAAGAAAAAGTTAAACTTTAATTACACAAATCGTTATTTTTCGTAATATTCATAACTGCTCTATTTGCGTATCCTAATGTAAACAAAGACATTTTTAGTCTACCGATGTCTGCCTATTTTCATAACAAGATTTCTCAAATATTAAAGTCGGTATATATAAGTTCACTGATAAATTACAAAAACAGTGTATCTACTCAAATACGAGTATTCATTTAAAATAATTTCAAACAAATAAGTTTAACAATATATTACGAAAAATCAGGAATTTATGTACTTATAGTTATATTCGACTTTGTCTAACTATAAATTCCTACGTGGTCAAGCGGTTAAGACACGTGAGAGATCAATTTGCGGTTTCCAGCATGTCTGCAGGGGTCGCAAGTTTGAATTCTGCTAAAAGATGCATAATTTCCTAACAATACTTTTAGAATATTCAGGCCGCTATATATATACTATTTAATTATAAAAATCAGATTATCTGCTCAAATACAAGTATGGTTTAAAAATAATGTTCAAACAAATCCATTTTAAAATATATATATAAAATATGCATTTAATAAATTTAATTTCAATAATGAAGCAGACACTATAACACTATAATAATGTTTCTAATATATTTTAATACTTTCAAGATGGATTATTCAAATTTTATATTTTTTCTACACAGGGAATATACATTTATGTTTATGATCCTTTACATAAGAAGACAGAACGCAGGACAAAATGCAAATTACAAATCGGACACACTAAAACCAAATAAGTACAGAAATTTGAACACCTGGAAAGTGTTCTAACCGGAGATGGAAAGTGCGACACTTAGGTCAGTATTAGGATGACCAAAGATGCATTCATAAACCTAAGCATATTATTAAGAGACAGAAAAACTTCGTTAGAAACAAGCTAAATCATACTGAAATATTCCGTGATATATCTTTCTGTATAGCAGCAAATGCCGGAAAATCTCTGCAGAGATAAAAAAAAAAAAAAAAAAATGGCCGCGAAGCACCAGAAATGTGGATCTACAAAAAAATGCTGAGAATACCATCGACCGAGGTTTCGGAGAGAACGGAATAAAAGAAAACATCAAGATGTGGTAGCTGAAATATCTTGGGCAGGTAATAAGGAATGGGGACTTGGAAAATCTGATACTCACAGGACCGAGTGAGGAAAAGAGAAACAGGGGAAAGCAGCGCGTAACATAGTTCATGAGCTTAATTAAATGAATAGTACAACAGGGATTATGAGAAAAAAGCAAAACTTATTAAGAGCTAGGAGGAACAGAAAAATGTGGAGTGCCACGGTCTCCTACGTCTTAACGGGAGACGACACTTAAAATAAGAGAAGACTTCAAGACTGTCTATTTTTGTTGATTCTTACTTCTTTAATTATGCCCGATCATTGAAATGTAATAACGAAAACTTGGTTAATTCTTCGATGGTCGTACAATAACCAGTGTTTGAGTGTGATATGGCCATAAGCCTATGAAGAGTGGAGTAAACTAGAAAAACATGCTCTTACAAAATTATAATTTTAACTGTATACTCCTTCAATTATGTGAGATGTTGTTCATTGGTAACACCATGTTCCACCTTGAAAAATAGGTCTGCCAAGGTGGATGCGCCCTGACTCAAAATTACACCTACTAAATTATATACAAAAATCAAGCAAGAACAGAAATTTAAATACCTAGGAATTGTTATAACAAAGGATGGGAAATGTGACCCTGAGATCTGAAGGCGTATTTGCATGGCCAAGTATGCATTCCAGAAACTGAGTAGAGTATTGAGAGACAGGAAGATTTCGCTGGAAACAAAGATAAGAACACTGGATTGTTATGTGCTTTCTGTTTTTCAGTAATGGCAGTAAATGCTTGACAATCATACCAAGTATGAAGAGAAGACTAGAAGCAAGTGAAGTATGGTTCTACGGAAAGATGCTGAGGATACCATAGACCAAACATATAAGCAACAACGAGGTTTTGGAGAGGATTGAAACAAAGTGGAATACTTAACATTAGAAAAATACAGCTTAAGTTGCAGGGACATGTAATGAAAAAGCGGGAATCTGATACACACAGAATCTGATACACACAGGACAGATAGATAGAAAGAGAGAACAGGGAAAACAACGAATAACATACTTAACGGGCTTGAGCAAATGGATGGCAGAGCGGGGTTTGGGAGGGGTAACAGGACAAAGCGTGTTAAGAGATACTAGGGATAGAGAGATGTGGAAGGCCATGATCGCCTACGTTCTGAAAGGACACACGCATCGAAAAAGAAGACTATATACTTGTGAGAAGGCAAATGAGACATTCAACACGTGCGTTTGGTTCGTACAATGAGGGATTCTAACTGTTGGACTGATCATCGATTGGTACATGCCAAGTTGAAATCTTATTATTAAAGAGTGTGTTCCTGAAACGTGCCTGTTGCTAGGAAGCTCAATGTCCCCAGTTTCAGAGATAATCAGGTGTTTACGGATATTGAGGATTGCATGGCCAGCTTTTAAAAAAAGTTGTCTGATGACATAAGCAAAAGAGAGTTTAGATTTCGTAAAGAGGAAACACGATGATTGATTCAATGACAATGATGCAGAAATTGAAGACACTTTGCGAAGAAATAAAAGGCCTTATTGTGTCTTTTTCGTAGCCATTTGGGACATGTTGAAAGACGAAATGTGATTGATGAGACTAGAGAAACAGCTGCATAAAAGATAAATGGTGAAATGATAAAGTTGAACAAATAGTTGCTGAAACAGAAACAAACGATTCAGAGCACTTATACAAACTTTTACAGTGAGCCCTTATTGAGCAAAAGAAGTGAATTCACTTACTTATGATATATTAAAAACATGCTGTGAACATTTTTATGGACCGTTGAATTGTGTTTCCTCTTTAAATGAGGATCCTACTAACAGCATGCCTAACAGGCCTGATAATGAAGAGCTGACCGCTTCTCCGTCCTTTGGTGATACAGAAAAGAATGTAAAAAATCTGAATAGTGGATGCTTATCAATATTAGATGATATATGCGCTGAGGTAATATCGCATGAGGGATGAACTCTCATTAAACGTCTATATCTTGTGTTACAAGATAACTGGGAAAGAGAATGTATTCCTGACGAATGGCAAAATGCTTTAACTGTAGAACTTATCAAAGGTTTTCTTCGAGAAATTTACGGTAAATACAGAAATAATTTTCTTGGTTGTAAATGATAATGTTTTATTTAAGATATCGTTAAACCTACTGATCCAACATATCGCTAACGTCGTGCATCAAGAATCTCAATATAGCTTTCAAGTAGGCAGTGGTACCACGTAAATGCTTATGATGCATTATTTGACGAAAATTACTGAAACTAAATCATATGAAAAAACATCATATAACTATAAATTAGTATAATTAGCACTAATAACAACAAAGTATTAGTTTTTTTTCATATCCGACATCTTGCCTGAGTTGTTTTTAATTTCTTTCATCTAGTTTAAAGATCCACGTTCCTTCAAAGCAAAACTAGGTCTTACAATAGTTTATTGTGATGGTCATACTCGTCAAGGATGTGTCAGAGACCGTATATGTATAAATTACTTCTTGTATAAGTACGTTATGTTTTTAATGTAGATATTGATTGATTTTTTCCTTTTTGTACAAACATACACATATCTATACGCGAATACGTATATAAACAGGTTTACGTCCAGATATGCTCGCACAATAATATTTGTTAAATCCGTCTTCTTTTTTCAGACAAGAGCGATAAATATGTCTACAGTTAAGCATTAGAACAAAGAACATTTATTTCTCCAGTCTGTAATTTGATTAATCACCACAGAGATTATAAAGTAACAACAATTACTAACTTGTTGCCATTGATTGTCTTGCATATTTAGCAATACCAGTGTCCACACTTTGTTTGCGCTCTTGAGTGATAACTAGCTAAGCTGTAAACAAAATAGTTTGTATTGTATTAACTTTGATCAAAAGTAATATAGCTGCTTGAACAACATTTGATTTTATTTAGATGATAAGTACGTTTTACCAGAACATACTTATGAAATGGTACGTCTACACTAAAAAAAAAACAAAAAAAAACACCATGTCCCGTGGTAAAAGTTGATGGTGGTGCCAGGAATGTCTTAGCCACCATAATTATGTTATCACCCCTAGTTGACGGCTAATGAGGTCAGGGTATCGTCCGTATTTTAACAAATTTTATGTAGAAGATAGAAATTATTTTTAAAAGGATCATCTTTTTATTAAGAAATATCCAAAAGTATCTCAATTAAAAAAGGAAAATAAAAAATATAAGAGCAGGATATTAGACACCTTTCAGCCGACACGTCTTCAGGAATAAATCGTCGGCAATTAAAACAGAGAAATTGTCATAAATTCTGAACGTCTGCAGTTAAAAACACCGGATTGATTAAAAACAAAAGGGCCATTATATACGTTGGGCAGAAGTTATCCTCAAAGAGTTCTAACTTGTATTTCAATTCTCTCTGTCTGCACAGTACAGGTCATTATATGTTAATGGTCAGAGACTCCAAGATTTTAATATGGAGTCTCGTGCTAGCCCTGTGCAAGACAGAGAAAAAATCTGGGGAATATTGTGTCCTGCAGTCGCTTGAGTTCAATAGGTGCTCGCTGATTGCTGACTCATGAGTCTGCGAATGCCCAGATGTTATAGGCTCCTGTCTGCGGACTCTACTCGGCACGTGCTGAGCTATCTTCACCTCCAGACGCTGAATGATCTTGTTCGTGTAGTCGGTCTCGCACCGACACTTTTACTGATAAGCAATGAAATTTTGTTGATTGGTAGGCAAGACATCCTTACCTGGAGGGGGTGGGGAAAGCAATTCGTGTAATGATGGTCCTAACATTGACATCACTGAAGCAACGCTTAATGGAATTTACAATTTTCAATAAAAAAAAAAGATAAGAAAAACAAAAATAGCGACAAATATCGACTCAAACTTAAAAATAACTTATTTCAATGGCTTGTAATTAGAATTAAATCAGTAATAGTAAATAACCTGAATTAATCCTAAAATTTCCTTATGTGTAGTCAATAAATACTAAACCCTCCAAATAGCGCTCTGTATAAACAATCAGTCAGTCAGTTAAGTGCCATACGTGATACACGCTTGAGCGATCATGTCTCGAAAGAGACATGACTGACTGGGCAGAAGATTATCCCGCAGCAGGTTGCCATTGCTTTCTGCGGTAGACTGGTTGCCGACCAAGACTATAGAACCCAATCTGTCCTGCTATTTAACCCATAACTGGAAGGAATAGACGGATTAATACCTTTCCCAAGGATATTTGCGCGTAAGTGAATACAATGGATTCAACTGGAATTCGAACTCGGCTCGCCGGCTTCTCGTTCCGAGCCGACATCTACTGTACCACAACGCACATAAACAATACTGAGATAAAAAACTTGAACACAGAGAAGATTGCGATTGGGTGATGGCCAGCACAACAAGACGCTACAAAACAAAACTTTAACCGAAGAACGTGATTCATATACATAAATTACCTTGTCATACTCTAGACTCTCATACGGATATCATGAAAAACAAGCAACTCGTTAAGAAATGTCTGAACAAATGCCTATATACAAGCACTTTCTCAGATCAGTACTTAAAAATGGATTCAAGCGAATAAACCCTGTGGGTTTCGAAGACGACTACACTTTGTTGGTTCTTGTACACTGGCGCTACAGAATTACAAACAAAGAATTATTTCAAATATGAGAAATTACATCATCAAATAAGACTTTCAACGTGTAACTCGAAAAGAAAATACAGACATAATCGAAATGCTAACTTTCAACAATACCTCAAACAATATGTTAGAGAGAAAAATCCCGCTAATCCTAGATAGTGTGATAACAGTAAGCTGAAACTAATTTTCTTTTAAAACTACTTTAAGAGAAGATTCTAGTGAAATGCTAACCGTTCGGTCAATGATTGATATACGTTTCTATTCTGAAAACGCCTAATCTCATCAATGCTCTTAATATGATCTCAGTCATAAATTTCTGACCGAATGTATGATAAACCCACTGCTGTAGCAATATAGTTATCTGAGATTATTTTAAACTAGGAGGTTATGATGAGATAAAGAATAAATAGGAAACGTTTGTCAATCTGACGTGTTTCATTTTTATTTAAGCTTCATCAGAAAACGAGTTCTGGAGAAAAGAAGAATGAAATATTGTGTTGTTTTATTTTCATTTGCCAATCATGTTTCCCGTTCGACTGTTTAAACTAACTTTAGTAAAATTTGCCGCGTTCCGAATTCAAGGGAAGTCGACTTCTT
Source organism: Ascarosepion bandense (assembly GCA_037127315.1). Classification (NCBI taxonomy): domain Eukaryota; kingdom Metazoa; phylum Mollusca; class Cephalopoda; order Sepiida; family Sepiidae; genus Ascarosepion; species Ascarosepion bandense. The sequence continues at coordinate 693,808 of JBBBDQ010000704.1, read as the reverse complement.
CAACTTAAATTTCAAGAAGTTAACGAATAAACTTATCTAAAAAACCATAGATACTCCTATATGTATGTAAGTAAATAAAAATTCTAGTTTGTATGTGGCAATCAGATTATAATATATATATTCGTTTGTCTGTGTGCGTGCGTGTGCTTGTGTGTCTGTGTGTTTCTGTGTGTTTGTATTTGTGTCTGTGTGCGTGTATTTGTGTGTGTATGCGTGTGTGTGTCTGTATGTGTCTCTGTGTGTGCGTGTTTGTGTGTGCGTGTAAGTGTGCGTTTTTGTGTATTTCTGTGTGTGGGCGTCTGTGTCTGTGTGTATTTCACATATTGATTTGGGAATGTTTGTTTTTAAAAATTTTGTAAAAATACACTCAATAAAGTTTGGCGATATAATGTTTTTTGACATTTGTCTATAGATAGTAATATTATTATTAGACACTGAAATTACTATCTCTGCAAAGTGTTTTGTTCTTTTACAATTACGATGACATTCCAAAAATCAATGTTATGGTCAGTTTTGTTCCTGTGGCCAGTTTTGTTCCTCTTAGGAGAGAGTTTGAATGGTTGTCTTAAACATGTCTTCTGCGTTCGTAGATATGGGCCTTTAAATCAAGTTAGGTACACCCGATACTCTTTTACAAGGTACACAATTTATTTGATAAATACCATCATTCGTATTGGTGTTGAATATTTATTGCTAATTTTATCACCGATTGTCTTGAGCGTGGTACTAAAAATCCTAGTATTATGGATAACTAATAAATTTTCAGATTTCGAAGAATGGGTGTTACAGAGTAGAATTATGAGGTTAGTAAAAGGATGTGTAAATCATATTGTAATCGAAACAATCGATTATTTTACAATCTTTATTGATCTGTTGTTTTCAAACTAAGCAAGATAGAAATCATGATAAAACTGGATGGAAACTAAATATAATGTCATGAATATTTTTAACACTTTTTAAAGTATTTTTGAAGTCCATATAGTATAAGAGGTGTAAAATAAATGAACTTGACTACAATCAAGAGTCACATAACTTATTAGAATCGTGGGGCACTACATGTACTGCATCCACAATAGAAATAGTATACTTTGTCCAATATAAACAAACCCTCTCAGGCAGGTTTTGAATTCAGATATTTCTTTCTCCTAGATTAGTTGCCAACCATGGCTATATAACCGATTCTGTGCTGTTTTCCCATAGAAGGGGATTGAGGGGTGGATTCATATCTTTCTCAATGTTATTAGCACGTAAGTAACCAGAGGGCAGAAGAGACTAATCTTTTTCTTCGTGAACCTTTCTGTGAGCTTTCAGTTAGTTTGGCGCTGTTCACCTCTTTTCTAACCTCTTGACTAACTCCAAAACCATGAAACATGGTGGAGACCACCATCTGTAACTTAGGCCTTCAATTAAGAGTTTTATGAACTCAGGGTAGCTGGGAGAGAAGAGATGGGATCATTAACACCCAATGAACTCGACCGGTATTCGAATTTGTCTCTCCGAAACCTCAATTCAAGCATAAATCGATTATTCTTCTCAATACATTCATGGATTAAAATACGATTTAGAAAGACTTTTTACGTGCAATTTATTAGCAGTAATATACATTTCATCCTAGTAAATGCCTTCTTCATTTTTTATATATGATGTCCATTTGCCAAAGAAGATTTTGAAACAGATAATGAATGGTATGTATTACTAAATATTAAAAGAAAGCCGAAAAATATGTCATCAAGAGCTAGATATGTGCTTCCTTTGGCAAGCCAATCTTATTTCCTACGATTGTGAGAATATCCTGACAAATTTTCACATGCTCCTACTATGTTGTTAGAGCCAATTCAGAGGCATTTATTGGACAGTAAATCGCTGTTTGTGTGCACCATCTCCCCTTCCATTGGAGATCTGGTATACGTGCTATAGGCATAAATAAAGGATAATGCGTTTTGTCACAAGAGTTTATGCGTCCAATGACATGGAGAAAAGCAATACGAACTGTTTTCGGAAAATCAATATCTTTATGATATTTCCAATGTGGCAAGATGTTGTCAAGTGACTCGACCGATATCCTTGATCTCGATCGAGACTACAGGAGGCAAGAGACAGGTTAATAACACACTGAATGTAAAAACCATTACGGCATTTTATCAAATGCTGCGATCATGTTCATAAATTCCGTAATGTACATCTAAAACGTGCAACTCGAATTCAACGCAAAGCCTCGATACAAAGATCGATGCTAGAAAGTAGAGAATTAATGCTGTGAATGTCTAAATTTACATAGTATAGTCTATCCGAACTATGTCCCGATGAATTTAAATAAAGCAACAATTCGAATATTAGTACAATAAAAATTTAACATTGTTTTACTCGCTTTTAATAATTAATATTAGCACTTCTTCTATGTGCCGTGTCCCTCCAGAACGTTGGCGATTATCAACTCTACAATTTCCTGTCCTTTGTAGCTCTTAACTATTTTGTTTATCTCGCCTAAACACTGTTCTGTCATCCATTTACTTGGGTCCAGTAGGAAGGTTACGCTTTGTTTTTCTCTGACTCTCTTGCCTTCAATATGCTATATAAATATCAGTTTTTCTAAGCCCATTTCTTCTTAATATATGTTTTAGAAATATAAAATGTTTCATTCTAATATTAAGTGTAAGTCTTTATTTTGTTTCAATTTTCAGTAAACGCAAGAGTATCATGTTAGGTCAATTGTATTTTCAGGATCCTTATGTAGAACCGCATTTCTGATGTACCAAGATCTTTTTCATCTGTGAGGAGATTTTTTCAGCATTCACTACCTTATCGGAAGGTCGATATAGTTCAGAACTATTTGCTTTTTCTTTTTGAACAAAATTTAGGTTCTTATGCTTCATTTACCTTTTGAAAGGCAAGTATTCGCTATTCAAATGAGCTTTCGGAATTCAATGTCACACCTTCCGTTCTCTGTTAAAACAATTTGTAATTTACATATTGCGCTGTTTCTTTTGCTAACAACCATGCATTTCATATTCCTGCACCTGATGCTAACGTAAAAATTGACAGAGTTTATAACTGGTAATACTATGTTGGATCAACTCAAACTAAGATAAGGTTGTGTTCTGCCAACTATAACATAAATCCGAACTGATAAAATAATATTGCAAACTCCTCCGCTGAATCGGAGGGTTGAAAATACAGATATAAGTGGCAAACTAAACGGCTACCGTTTTGCCAGATCTATTACTGGTGTGCTAACAGCCATCACTGAATATGTTTACCAGGCTCTTGATAATCGTAGCAAAGATCGAGCTATTGCTCTAGAAATCTGGAAAGCCTTTGACAGGGTTTGGCATGCAAGCTCCTGGGATAAGGTATTTATGGATTCATTCATTCATTTCAAATAGGGAACGAGGTTCGTTTTGAGTAAGCAAACACGAACGCGGTGCCCCTCAAGGCAATATCCTAGGTATTACGCTGGTTCTGGTCTTCACCAATGATCTGCCTGATGCGATCAGTTCCCAAGTAAGCATCTACGAAGGAGATCCCATCATTTACCCCTGTCTCATGCCGAGGTTGACAAAGTGAACCTGACTGTTGCTCTTGAAACAGACCTCCAATCAGTGGTTAAGTGAGACAGGAAATGGCTTCAAGTTTTTAATTGCTCCAAAACAAAACTACTCTTCTTTAACCACCATAGAGAAACCTTGCTGTCAGCCATCAGCATGACTAGTGCAAGTCCCCTTGAGCGCAACACACTGCGTCCTTTAGCTTCACTTTTCAACCGACCTGAAGTGGAACAAATATATCGAATCTGTACCTGCATCTACTGCTAGAAAGACTAGCTTTCTGTGCCTGGTTAGAATGTTTGTTTCTTCTCAGAATCGATCTCGCACATTTATAATTTATCTCTCTCCCACCGGCGCGACGTGGCTTCCCTGTGTCTCTTCTATAAATACTTTCACGGCTTCTGCTCCGATGAACTTAGATCACTGGTGCCCCCTAAATATGAATTTGAACGAGATACTAGATTAGCAACTAGATCCCACCCTTTTACAGTGAAATCGATAAAATGCAGCCGTAACTTCTACTCCAACAGTTTCTTTCCTCGCACTTCCCGACTGTGGAATTCTCTTCCACACGATTGCTTCCCCGACGGCTACAATCTCCAGGAGTTTAAATGTAAGGTCAATAGACACGTAACACACTAACTCGCTCCCATTCTATCAAACACTCTTCCCATCTGCCCAACCCTCATCCTCGCTATCCTTACTCATCTGTCATCTTCCTCCTGACATTCCCTATGTCTAACCACTCCTTCTCTTTACCTTCCCTTCTGTAGCCCCATGCGCAATAGTGGCAGTGGAATGCCTTGCTTGGGGTGAGATGATTAAAAAATAAATAAATAAATAAATAAATCTAATATTCGTTCTTGCATGTTACCACATCTGGTCGGTGGCTCCTGATATTCATCTCGAGGTTCTTGAAAAACTCTAAAAAAATGATCTACAATGAAATCGGTCCTGACTTGGCATCTCGGTTTAATTTTCTCACCGACGTAAAGTGGCTCTCCTTTGTTTTTTATAAAAAGTAGTTTCATGGCATCTGCTGTGATGATCTTTTTTCCTGTTGCTCCTTCAACCTGAATTCACGCTTGGCACTACTAGATAGGCATCTAGATCTTACCCATTTGCTATTAAATGAGTTAAATATAACCGGCATCTGTACTCTAACAGTTTCTTTTCTCGCACGTCCCACCTGTGGAATTCCTTTCAGTTAACTTGCTTCCCTGATAGCTATAATCCCCAAAAATTTAAATGCCACTTCATTTGTCATCTTCTATCTATTTGAACTCCATTCATATTTTATCTTTTCTTTAATTCCCCTGTACCTAGTATTCTATCTCACTGTAACCTCCTTCTAGTGACGAAGACAATTTTAAAAGATTGTTTTACGAGGCGACAAATCAATTATTTACTGAACTTCGAAGCTTTACAGGTTGCTAAGTACTACACCACCACTTGGAAGATAATTTGTCATAAAGCAAACAAAGACATAAATAAGAAAATTCACTATTCTTTCCAGAAGCTCTTTACCAAAAAGCTCAAACAGAGCTCTGCTCATTTCAATGATTTTCCTTGCCTCATTATATTCAAGGGTACCATAAAAGAAATCAGGACTTTAGAAGCACTAAAATATGTTCGAACAGGTAAGATTACAGATATTTATGAACATTCTTGTGAATTATACTTGAGGCTATCACATGTTCTTCTCTTCGCTTATCTTCAACAATTGGTTGACACACAAAGATATTCTCCAGCACTTCACTAAAGCAGGAACTTCTTTGTTGTAAAATATTTTTATGTAGATATTATTAATAGTTTTCGAGCATTAAATATTCTAGATACACCGTTGCAATTTGGACTAAGTTATTTTCAGACCGTTTACAGATAACCATATAGATTCTGAACTTGCGCAATGACGTGGACAAATATACACGATTTAGCATTATTTCTTCTTCTATTTGTTGTGTCCCTTCATGTTGTGGGCGATCATGGCCTTGCACATCTTTCTATCTCTTGTAGCTATTAACACCCTTTCTCTTGAAATCCCATTTAACCCCCGCGCCGCCATTCATCTGCTCATGTCTATCAAGTATGCCACGCGTTGCTTTAGATTGTTTTTCTTTCCCACTGTCCGTCCAGTGAGCTTCAGATTATCAAAGCTCTTCTTCTTCAGGAAGGGTGATAGATTTTAGAGAAAAACGGAGATACAAATCTGTTGATTAATTTTGGTTATTCTCATATTTTAGATAGGAATGATCAGCATCCATTTAAAACTGTCTTATCCAAAAGCGACTTTCAGACGATGTTTCGTTCCTGGGTTAATCATCAGTATCCGTTGCTGGAGCCGAAGTAGAAGTGAACAGAATAGGATCAAAACTTTAAATTTTTTCCAGATGAGTTTGTCAAGACTGTGACATCTTTTATTGGTGCTTGTCATCCTATTGTTGAAACATCTCCGTCACAAGTTGAAGGTACACCCTGTTTCTGTATAGTATCAAATCTCTTAGCACGGCCATCACTTCCCGGCTTTAGAACGTAATAATGACGGTGATGGCTGGCAAGTAAATTAAAATTCCCCAGACTGTGATAGACGTCAAAACATACGGCAAAACACTATTGGTGTATTGTCGAGTGTTTTAAGAAGCTAGTCTTGCCAGTGAGCTTTTAGTTGAACGGGCAGAAAATGCAAGGTACTCTTTAGTAATGTTTTTTTTTATTTGGGAAGTTGGTTGGAGGTTCTGAAAAATATCAAGGCTTCAGCATATTCGTGGCCAAGAAAGACTCTTATCTTCAAGATGAGAGATGAGGTATAAGTTTCGCATATATATTCCATGCAACGAACTAGTATGTTTCGAATGAGCACTATTTAATTCCCTTTCTTTTTAAATTCACCCTTTGAAAAGCTCTGTAGAAATACCAAACATATTCATCACAAGACTCTACGACTGCATTTCATTGATCGTACGTACAATATGATAACAGCCGATTCTGACTGAAAAGCAAAAAGTTATTGTAACGTTGTATTAATAACACAAAATAATAATACAAAAATATTTTTTAAACGTAAATTTAATAATCTGAATTTCTGAGGTGCCTAGACTTTTGACATTCTGAGGTGACGCCGGATTCAAAACTTACTTTTGTATTTAATAGGGTTAACCTTCTGCAAATTGGGCACAATACAGATAAACTCTTAATGGATATTAAATTCTATTCAGACCCCCAGTAGTTAATGGATTTCATAACATACTATACCTGCATAGCTTTGGTGAAACGTTCCCTTCGATGAAAGGGAAGCCAGTCGTAGGCCTTGCAGCAAATGAGACTCTATTGCGAATACTGACAGAACGTTTTTGTTTTTTCTCAGATGACGACTTTCTTCCCTGAAATATGGATTTTCTCGATATATCAGGTGTTACTGGGTGGGGATCAATCCCGATGACAGATTGAGGAAATCCACCTGCAACGGATATATATCACCTGGCTGGTGAATGCAGATTTATTTTTAATTTCTTTTATTTTTTTTCTAACGGGAATGGTTGATTTGCCAAAATGTTGTTATATTTAGAAGTCTATCGAGCACAACTTCTTTCACTGCAAGTTTGTACGCCTGCTGTGCGCAATTGAAGATGATATAATTTCTATGTTTTAGAATTTTGATTATTAATTTATTTACTAATATTTGCTTTTCTATGACACTGTGTTCTCGCAGCTAGATAAAAAGGTAAACTGTGTTTGTTTCTGTACTTATTCAACATTAATAAAGAGAAAAGAAATATTTATACTTTATACTGATTCCTGGAAGATATTGGTTAAAACGGCCAATTTCTAGTATTTCAGCAATGGAGGTATACGTTTGTATATCATTAATAGCATCTACTTTTTTTATAATGAGTTGTCTACACTTTAGGCAGATTTTTTACTATGATCTCTACACTTCTTGCTTTCAGTATGTCATATGAGTTAAATTCTTCAAGGCCTGTTTCCCCGTTATGTATCATGATTAATCCTTGACTTAAACAGGTTAAGATTGCAGTGTTGCATAGAGCAGTAGCTCTTGGAAAGGAAAAAGCTTGTCAGTATGGAACTTTCTCCTTACAAGTGGATTATGAAGAGAATAAGTGTTTTTCGACAATATGGACTTTGCTTGATGATTCTTAGAAGAGAGATCTGACCTAGTAGCACCCGTCCGAAACATTTACTATAAAAATAACGATAGAATAATGACCGGTTTGCCTTGTGAGAAAGGGTTTATAAGGTGGAAAATGTCATTGATGCGTCGTTTTAAAGATTACATATATCACGCACAATTCTATCAAGGTTGGAAAGTGAGGTTTGAACAGCTAAGTTCTGCGTATGGCAGTAGTACTAAATTTTGGCTCTAATCTGTGTGTGTGTGTGTGTGTGTGTGTGTGTGTGTGTGTGTGCAAAATCTATTGTCAAATGATTGGCAACTAAACTAGATTTGTCAGGTTGTTAGTAACCCTATAAATGGTTAGAAGAAACATTCATGAGTCAATAACCAACCAACTAGGAGTGCTAGCTCAATAAAATCTCTAAGGAGAAGGCAACGAGTAACCACTCCATTATCAATCCCGAGAACATCCACGACTCTTAAAAATATTACTATAATAGATAACGCCGGGGAGGTTGTTAGACTCCTTGGAAATGATCTCCCGTCAAGAAAGGAAATACATGGTCGATACCTGTCAAAGCAACTGTTCGCATTAAATAAAATTAGCTTTAGCGGTATGGAATGTCATAACATTAGAGATTTTTTCAATGAGGAACACATTGACATATACGAAGGCATTGAGAAAAATGAGAGAAAAACGGAACTTATAATAAACCAATACATGAAGAAATATCTTAAAAGATACTATTACCTAACAAATTGAATTCTTGTAGTTACATCGTAGTTGTATATGTACCAAAAGCTCACAATTATTAAAAATTGGTCCTGTTTGCTAGAATCACAAGATTTTTTCATAATCCTCTCACTCCCAACAAGGCAGTACTGCCACTGGTGAGCAGGGGGTTACATAATAGAAGAATGAAGAGATAAGAGAACAGGTCACAATACGTGTCGGAGAATGTGTAAGAGAAAGTCATGAACATTGATGTGACGAGAACTGTGTGATAGGAAAGTGTACCTGGAAAAGATGGATGGGAGTCAAGGAGATAAGCAATGACAGTGAAGCAAGAATACGGATGGGAGTTCCACAGGCGGGAAGTACAAGAAAAGAATCTACTGTTTTAGAAGTCGTGGTTTTACTTGATTGTTTTCAAAGTAAAAGGATGACCTCTAGTTTCTACTCTAGTATCTCGTGTAAATTCACGCGAGGAAGCAACACGGAGCTAAGCTCATCGGAGCAGAATCCGTGAAACTATTTGTAGAATAGACAGAGGGAAGCCATATCTCGTCGATGAGAGAGAAAGAGAGAATGGAGTCGGGCCGCCAGGTCAGGATCGACTACATTGCATTGATTCTTCTTTAGATTATGTCGGGAACCTCAAGATGAACAACATGGACGCCTGACCAGATATGACAGTATTATTCAATTCACAAGTAGATGATAGATTTATAAATGTGCATGATGGATTTAGAAGAGAAAAACTTCCTGGCCTGAAACAGGGACCGGCCCTTACTAGCCTTAGATTTAGCTATTCACTGTAGTCGTTACGCTTTAGGTTAGCTGAGAGAATGAGGCTGAGGAGGCGCAATGTATTGCTTTCAGGGAGACCAGCGTGATCCATGTTCATGACGGGTAGGAAAGATTGTCTATGGTGGTTAAAAGATAGCAGCTTACTTTTGGAAACATTAAAATTTACGAACCATTTACTTAAGTCGTAAAAGTAGCCGTGAATGTAAAAGTTGGGAAGAAGAGAAGGAATCCGTAATAAAAGTGAAAGAAATATGGATTGAATGACACACGGCCAACGGTCAAGTTGTAGTCAACACCTGGTTTTGACTAAATAACGATAAACAAGTGATTCAAGAAACTGGTTTTACACAGGAATACTTACCCAAGTGCTAACTACAGGAGTGATTACTTTTCAGATATATGATCTTAAAAGGGAAACTAAGAAAATAGAAGAAGGAACAATAATCATCTAAATGTTAATACGACAAACTTCTCAAAGATCTGAATTTGATGCAGCTATGAAGAACTAAATGATAAGGGAAAATCAAATTGGAAACTTAAGAAAAGATTTAGCAACATCATCACACAAGATCTTCCCAAAGAAAACTAGTTAATTAAAAATAGAATGAATGACATATGAATTTCTCGAAATAATGAAAAGGAGATAGAAAAGAATCGTACTGCATGGCACAGAATATAGGACATTGCAGTAAAAAATTAGGAACAAATAAAACCCAACGAAAAGTGTGCAAAAATAGAAAGAATAAACAGTACGGATAAAAGAAATATGCATAAACTAATAAGAAAACTAACAGTACAAAACGAGCTTATCACTAACGTGTAAATAAATCTAAAAATGAGATACTGATAGTAGAAACAGAACAATAATTCATTGATGAAGCAAATGCATGGAAAGATTCTTTCGCGACGAAAGAGGAGAACCCGTAATATATAGAAATTTTGAAGAACCAGAAGTATTAAAATCTGAGATCAACACTGGCCAAGATGAAAAGAGAGGATAAGTTCGAATTGTGAAAGAGATGCTGGCATATTTAGATGATTTGGGCTTGTCGAAATTACATCCATAATAAATAAAATATACTACAACAATGATATACCCGAAGACTTAAGCAGATTTACTTTCATACCACTGCCTAAGAATCTATGTGAAAAAGAATGTGAACGGCTTCGGACAATCTGCCTAAATATCCACTTAAAAATCTATTACCCAAAATTTGATGAATAGAGCGCGTAGGTGTATTTGATTGCAGAGAGAGCAAAAACACTAGAACAAGGGAGCAATATTTATGCTCAGGAATATAGATAAAAGTCATGTATACTCATGTTTTAAGTACGATACAAAGAAATATTTAAGCTGCGAAGTAATTTTGACTTATTTGCAACAATACAAAAATTATACTAGGAACGAATCACCTAAACACGGATAGAAAATGAATTCAGTAAATAAAAATTAGAAAAGGCGTAAGACGAGGTTGTGTTTTCTCATAAGTCTTATTCAAACTTTACAGTAATGCCATTTTCAGAGAATCAAAATCCTACCAGTTTTCAATGTTGGTGGCTACATCTTAACATTACATATGTCTATGACAGAGCAGAAAAACTGTAGGATCTCCTATAGAAGATATTAAAGGAAGGAGAAAAGAAAGAAAGAAAGATCAACTATAACACAGAATGCATAGTTGTCAGAAAAATAACCGTTCCAAAATGCAAATTACAAATTGGAGACACAAAAATCAAGTACAAAAATTTAAGTTCTAGGAAGTGTTTTAACAGAAGACGGAAGGCGAAAATTTAAATAGCGTATGATGCCTTCCAAAATCTAAGCTTGGTAATAAGAAATAGAAAAAAATCATTAAAAAAAAGAGTACTGAATTATTATGTAACATTGGTGCCGCTATATAGCAGGTAATGATGGACAATTACATCACAGACGAAGAAAAAACTTACAATAACAGAAACGTGGTGCTACAGAAGGATGCTGAGAATACTATAAACCTAATATATGAGCAACGACGGAGTTTTAATGAAAATAGAAACAGAAAGCACGCTTATATTTTAATTAAGAAGACAATTGAAATGTCCTTGGTATTTAATAAGTAAAGACAAATTAAAAAATTCGACACCCACAGGGCGTATTAAGACCAAGAGAGACAGGGAAAATTAGTGCATTATCCAGCTTGTGTGAATAGAAGAACACGGATTGAGAAAAATATTTTAAAAAGCGCTACAAATGATAGGAAATTGTAGAGAGCCATAATAACGTTCTGAAGAAACAGTACGATGAAGAAAGTTTAGACGATAAAAATAACTGTGAAAAAAAGAGATTCACAGTTTTTTAAGGAATAGAAATGAAAATAATATAACACGCCAGTGACTAAAATTTCTCCTTAGAATCGTAGAAACAAATGAGCAAAAGCAATTTCATTTTCTAGCAATGGTTGTTTTCCTACTAATCCAAACAACAACTTCTTTTGACTATTGGTGTTCTCAGACAAAACACTATTAGCTGTTCATACATAAGTAAATACATCCTACCGTTTCAAAAACCATGCACGGAGTAGTAAAATATAGATTTTTCTTCCGACAAAAAAAAGAAATCTTCCAAAAAACTATTATCTACGTTTTGAACATACATCGTTTTATAATAATGCTGAATGTTTTGGGTGGTCGTTCAGAAATGTTACTATTTAGAATATTACGGAAACGAAAGAAAAGAAAAAGTGTCATTTCACGACACTTTTTGTAACAACTAAAAACAAAAATGATTTCCACTGAATTACTTTAGATATCTTTCTGCGAATGGATTGCTTGAAATATAATGCATCCAAGAACATCTGTTTATTTATTTATTTATTTATTTATAGTTTGATTTTTGTACTTGGAGTTAAACATTGAGAGAAATTATTCTAAGCATATAACCTTACAAATCATATCATTCGGGCATATTTTGCCACGTTAGGAATATTAGCTGATATCCTAAATAATTTGAGTGGGAAAGTGAAAGTAATATAGATAAACCGTTTATGCGTTGATTTATTTATTTATTTATTGCTTGATACTTGTACTTGGGGTTAACTTTAAGAGAAAATATCCTAAATATACTGGGTGCGATTGATAAGCTGCCATCGAAACTACGCAACAATGAAAATAACACTGACATCTTGTTTTTACAGATATATGTAGTAAATTTGCACAAAATTATCTTTAAATCTTAAACAGTAAATCTATTCAATAAAATTGTCATTGACCTTCAAACGACTTCAGAATCTCCTGCATCTGGTTTTCTTGTTTAAGTTGGTGAAGGCATATTCGTTGCTACAAGGCACCATCTTTGGTGCTACAAGGAGTTATATTGGGGTTTCACTCAACAGTGCGACACACATAATAATCAAGGGCGTTGTAGTTTTGGGAGCTAGGTTGTCAGATGTAAGGTGTGATATGATCGCAGAAATTGTCTGACAGCAATGACTCGGTTCTCCTGCTTGTGTGGCTTGGTGCAGAGTCCTGTTTCCAGAAGAAAGGGACTTCCAACAGCCACCCTCTTGACACAGGTCAGCATTAACTCATCAAGACACTTGATAATGACCTACATGTTGAGTTTGAGTCCCTGTGGGAAGATGAATGCAGATATAACTTCACCCTTACTAGTGATCATTTCAAACAGCATGATATTGATTGGATACATCATCCATATGTACCATTTCTGAATTCGCAGCACTATCCTCAGATTAACTCCTAAACATTCTGAAATGTTCGTATTGAAGCTTCCAGCGAGAATTCCTGCAGTACAGCATACCGTTTCAAAATTTCTGGCGGAGTGAATTGCATCCTTGTTATCTTGTTCCAAATGATCCTGCTAGACTATGCAGTCGACAGACTCAAAGGTAAACAATGCGCATGCGTGGAATTAAACACATAAAACATATAACTGAGTCTGAAATAACCAACAAATTCGGGACTTCTTTTTTATCAGAACGATCAGAGTGACTTTTCCAAGCTGCCCTATCTTTGTAATCATCATTAGACTCATCAAACTCAATCCGAATCGTGTGCACTGGCCTCAGATTGACACCGAAACACTCTGAAATGTCCGTATTTGAGCGTCCGGCGCAAATGCTAAACAGTACAACAAACCGTTTCCAAATATCTGGAGGAGTGAATTGTGTCATGTTGCTCTTTTTCTAAAAGATGCTACTCAACTCACCCTACTATACTGTGCTGTCGACAAACTTAAAAGCATACAAAGCGTATCCACAAAATTAAACAAATCAATTGGTGACCATTTACCAATCGCACACTGTCTAACATCGCAAATCGTATCTTTCGGGGCCTATTTTGCCATATTAATAGCATTTGCATATATCTCACTTAATTAAGAAAGTAATATATATATATATAGTGTAATGGTTGTTACAATGATTTATAGAAGCCTAGTATCACTACATAAAAATCCTCGTGTTTCGGAGCAACGTGTGCCCCTCATCTGGTGATTAGTTGAAATGAAAACTAAATGGTGAAAACGATTTATTCTTGGTAATATGATATGTAACTGAATGTGGGTTAGGGAATTAGTATGATTTAGCCGGCAGTTTGTAGCCATAGATATACAGCCTTGGGTTAGGAGAGGGGTGCGGAGTTACTTAGTTTTGGACAGGTCACTTTTTTAGTTTTGTCTAGGCAATTCTTATATTGGGATATAAGGTTTTTTAAGAAAGGGTAGACACTTTTTATATTACTACTATCTATGACTGGATGGAATATAGTAACTTTTAATGTTGTGTGAATTTATTTTCTTTTATTAATACGATATTCGTTTTTTTTTGGGGGGGGGGGTTAGGACTAGCAGTATATCCCGGCGTTGCTCGGGTGTAATGAAAGGTTTAAAACTAATCTATGGTCCTGGAGCTCAGACACTTTGGACGTTGCCACGAAAGACTAAAAAGCAATAGTTGTTTCCAGTTAAAGCGAAACCGTAGACTGAAAGAAAAATGAATGGATGTAAGTCAAATTTTGATTTCCTGATATCGATATCAAAAAAGTTTTTTCATTGTAAACTGAATTTGAATGCTAAATAAATCCTCTGAGTAAATGTTATCATGGCTGAGACTAAAAACTACAATTATATCTACTTAGAGCCAAACCCGAAGCAAAAACTAAAATAAAAGGGCTAAAAAATACAGACATACAGGCAGATAAACAGAGATACACACAAACATCTTGCCTTTATATATATATATATATATATATATATATATATATATATATATATATTCGATTTTCTGCACTATTGTAGGAACTGCAACCTTGAAACTTCTGAAAAGTGTTTCTTATGTCTTTGTCTATGAGTGTATCAAATTTGATTAAAATTGGACCACTCCTTCTATAACCCTATTTTTTCAATTATCAATTTTCAATATTTATCGGGGGTACTTCGACACAAAACCTAGCTAAGAACACTCGCAGAAGCTTATAGTACAACTATATAAATTTTCAAGAAAATCGGCTCAGCCGTTTCGGAATCTATAGGTAACGTACACAGAGAGAGAGAGAGACACACACACACATACACGCACACACAGACAAGGTTCCATTTATAAATAAGTTTAGATTAAACATGGGTTTTTACCTTTTGAAGAGTATTATTTTTAGTGAATGAGATATTTTTTGTTAATTAAATTTTAACGATAAATATTTTCGATGTTTACATACCACTGCTAATTCATCTCTACGTTTCAACAGTTCGGCATTGTTGGGGTACTTTAGAATGTGCAGCTTTTCACTTAAGCGTAAAGGGCAGAAATTGTTAAGCGAATTGCAGGTTCTAGTTTTTTTCCATGATTTTCATTTTAGTTTGGTTTCTGTTTTGTGTTCTTTAATTTCCCAAAATATGTCGAAAGGGATGTTTGGTTTTGAGATTATATATATATATATATATATATATATATATATATATATATATATATATATATATTCTCTCAGTACGTTTATTGATTGATTTGTTTTAACGGCTTATCAACCCTTTCCAGGTAATTAAAACAAGAAAATATTTTCAGATTATAAGAATTATATATATATAAATATGTAACATATAAATATATAACATATATAAATATATTTATATATATATATATAACATATAAATATATGTATATATAATATATATATACATAACATATAAATATATGTATATATAATATATATATACATAACATATAAATATATGTATATATAATATATATATATATATATATATATATATATGATAAATTTACTGATACAAGTCCATGGCTGAGAAGAAAAGAGGTGGATGCATTGCTTTCCCAAGAGTATTTGCGTGTAATGGAATATAATGAACGCGATTGGAATTGCAACTCAGCTCTCCTATTTCCAATTCCGAGCCGTTATCCACGACACAACATAAACCTACAAATTCCCCAAGCGGTCACCCCTATAGGATACTGACCAGGATGGATGTTTTATAACATTGGTGGTCGTACGAATACTGCAATGCTTTCGATAACATCGTAAACTCTTGTTAACCATTTCCTAAAATTCTCATATATTTCTCTAAATATATGTCAGTTCTTTTCAAATGTTTTTCAATTGGGACTTAAATTACATTTCACTCATTTTGAAGAAAATCAATTATTTTATGTGGCAAATCAGTTCTATTGTATAGTAGTGAATGGTGGACAATCTTTTCATAAATGAAAAAGAGACTTGGAGCAACAGCTATGTGGTTCTACAGAAAAAATATTGAGAATAATATGGATATTGAGAATAACAGTGTTTATAGAGAAAATGGAGAAACAAAATTGTCACTTGTACTTAACATTAGGAAGAGACAAAATATGTGAAACACTGCAATAAGAAACAGTGAACTGTTGTCAAGATCATCGCGTCAATGGAAACGAGTATTTCTTTGGCTGCAATGTATGTGCTTCACCAGGGCTATATACTGGTTTATATTCAAAATTTTCCTTCTCCAAGACTGCTTGCTACACAAGTCTATAGAACCATGTTTGTCTAGTTATTTATACATTGTAAGTAAATGTGATGAACTAAATTAGAATTCGAACTAGGCTGTCCGATTTCTCAATCCGAGCCGCAATCCATTATTCTACAGCACCTCAAAATAATGGACTATCCCACGGAAAGACGCAAATGACACATTAGAGAGGCTACTTGATTCCAGTGAAAAAAAGAATGAAAAGTGTCACGTTTATTTCAGTGAAATGGAAAAAGTTGTAAATTTAAAATATTTTTACTTGTACTCCCTTACTTCTTTAAATAACAACGAATATTTATAGGCATGATTGTTATTGCGATATTTTGCGTTATGTTGCTTTGCCACTTAAAGCTTTTAAGGTCAAATATTTAACGATAGTATCGGAGAATTTGTACAATGCCAAACTTGAGAAATATGTTTCTCAAGTTCAATAGCAGTTGTCGCTCTTTCTACTGTTGATTATGGTTTCATTCATAATATGTTGTTGCAAATTGTGTAGAAGGTTAACTTCATTAGGTTCTTATTTTTCTTCTAGTTTCATGAGCTTTGTCAATCATTAACTTAGGAGCTGAGATTCATCAGATAATTAAATTTAGAAAATCGTTAAATTTTAGCCATTATTTGTAGCAGATACTAAATATAACAAACTCATCTTATATACTAATCGTATTATAGTTTTCGCACAATATCCCAAGCATTAAAAACCCAGAGAGGATCGCACTCAAGAATAAGGATTTTTCTACCCATTGCATTACATCAATCGCCCTATTGTTACAGTTATCCAGGCGCAAAGTATGAAGAATAGTTCGCCTACTAGATATTTTACCAGTATCCAACCCCCACTGCGGCCATATGTGGTACAACGGTGACTTTTAATGTGGGAGATCCGAGCCCGTGAGCTCGAGCAAAAATTTCCCATAGACCCAGTATTGTCAGCCAGACTAACTATCTAATCATTACCCTACATTGAAATAACAGAAAATGGCCACACCTGTCGTTATATTTTATGAAACTACTTAATCGATTGAGTAATGTCTCCTTGCTGCGATCGCAAGAAAATTTTGAAACAAAATAAAAAAGAACGATAGAGGGAGAAATAGAAAAAGAAAGAAATGGAAAATTCAGAATAGGAGAAATAAATTAGTCAACCTTACAAGTTTAAGTATCGAAAGACTAAAAGCCGATTTGCTCCAAGCGTCCATTAAACTCAGGCGTCTCCTTACGGAGAGAGGAGATTTGTTTGGGGAAATCCATGGCGTATTCTTAGAAGTCGACTTTGGCTTAACTTAAATGCAATCCTCAATCACAACTGTGATGACGACAATTCCTCTTATCCTCGTGAATTTGTTCCCTCGTCCAACACACAATGCACTTTGAACGGGAAATGAATATATTTATCAAATTAAATCGATTTACATCTCACATGCACAGTTTGGAAAAACGCCGAAATTGCTTATGAGTATTTATGTGTCCATTACTGTAAGTTCCGTCTCAGGGTTAAGCGACAATCTATTTATAATCTGTTTGGGGAAGAGGATTATCACTTTTTTCAACACGTTATGCTGGGGGCGCAATTTTGGAGAGCTTTTATTTCTAAATGCCTTTCATAATATAAAAACTGTGATAATGTTATAAATCAATATTTTTTTTTCTTTTAATTATTTTAATCGTAGAAATAGATCTTGATTTACAAAGTTCACGGGGAAATCTTTCATTTTACAGATTCTAAAAACTAAGTTATTGCATTAACACTGTACGCATTAATAGTTATTCTTCGTTATCTAATTTGTGATCATGACTAGTACAAAAACACCGAATCATCTTAACTGGTGTTGTGAGACTTTTCTTTATAAGGAAACTTTTAAAATTCAATCAACGAACTGTTAGTGCTAATGTTAGTTGAAATAGTTATGGGGTGAAGTTGAAATAATAGACAGCGAACGCAAATGGAAGCTCCGTAAACTTGAGGAATCAGCGCATATGCTAGGCTAAAAAAGTATCATAAGCTGATAAAGCATAGAGATTAATAAAATTTGGAAACCAGTAATACGGAGTGCCAGATAAAAATCATTAGTGTCAAAATTGCAATATGAGCTATGGTAAAAAATACTAGAAAAAAACCATTCACATCAAAAATTGAAATATGAACTCTTGTAAAAACTGATTACTGAACATTAGGTTTGTAATTCCCAGAAATTCAGTTGTTCTTGTCCTTAAGGACCAGTGGATATAGATGTTGGTTGGTTCACGAGACTTCACCCAAAGAGTTCTGAGTTCAGTACCAGGCTACAGCCATAAGGAGGTGGAGAGTCATGAAAACTATGATGGTGAACCAGTAACTTAGAGGGTTAAAAAAGAAATAACTCATGACTACCAAAGAGGCTTCGCACAAAGGAATGAGAATGATATACCCCAGTGATCGTAATAAAGGGTTCCTAGCACCTGAAGAAGACCGGAGTGTACAACGCCCAAACGGACTTACAAATGGCAACAAAAGATGAGAACAATAGTCCGAATTATGTAAATAGTGTAAATACTACTTTATCTCAGAAATAAAGACAAATATTAAACCTTACTCTTAAAACAGTGATAGATAGATAGATAGATAGATAGATAGATAGATAGATAGCTCTGAACATAAGGAAGCACAATCAAATAGAGCTATGAAGCGATGAATCTAATTATCAACATAGAATCACATCCAAAGAAATAGTTATGAAGATAGATAGATAGATAGATAGATAGATAGATAGATAGATAGATAGATAGATAGATAGATAAGCATTAGTAGTTAATAGAATCTCCGAAAATAGGTTTCTCAGTTTCAGTAGCTGGTGTCGCTCTTTCTACTGTTAATAATGGTTTCATTCTTAATATTTTGTTTCAAATAGTGTGGAAGGTCAACACCTTCATTAAATTCTTATTTTTCCTTCTAGTTTCATGAGTTAATTATTGATCTTGTTGAGAGACTTCAAGTAATAGTATTTCTTTAACTACGCTTGCATCGGTTTTATTACAAAGGGCTCTTCACGTCTCCTTGAAAAGTATTCATTAGGTTCTGCAATAAAGAGGTGGACAGTCATGAAAACCATTTTGAAATATCGATTAAGCTACTTTTAGACGTTCTTGACTGAGAAACTTGCCAATTTTCTGTCAGTATTATTTGGATAAGAAATTAGAATTATTATAGAGAGATCCGTGTGTCTCTTTGATATAATTGAATATTCTCAGCCCAACCAGGAAAAGTTGTCATTGCTATATTCTGATACTTGGACATTTGGTATGCTTTTAGAAGTAGTTCGAGGAATTTTTCAGCAATATCTGGGATAGATAGATAGATAGATAGATAGATAGATAGATAGATAGATAGATAGATAGATAGATAAGTATTCAAATAGATAGCTCTGAACATAAGGAAACACAATCAAATAGAGCTATGAACCTATGAATCTAATTATCAACATAGAATCACATCCAAAGAAATAGTTATGAAGATAGATAGATAGATAGATAGATAGATAGATAGATAGATAGATAGATAGATAGATAGATAGATAAGCATTAGTAGTTAATAGAATCTCCGAAAAAGTAGAAAGGAACAGACAAATTGAAAAAGCTACCTTTAGTCAGGAGATTGTCCGCATGTAACAAGTCGCTAAAACAAACCAGAAAGCATTAAAAGCCACAATGAATTGCACAAATTGTCTCATGATATACATCGGCAAAACTTTCAGTATTCTAAAAGAAAGACACTTTACGAACATCGCACTAGTCTTTTGCAAAACAAAAATTATTATCGCACTAGTAGCTCACTGTAACACATATGACTATGCATTCTACCTAGAAAAGAACTAATTAAAAGTAAGAAATGAATGGCTAGTAAACGTACATTTTTTACGGTTAACATTAGACTCGGCTTATATAAAATATCAAACATCATAGGAAAATATTAGTAACACAATTGTAAAATCCAAACAAATAGAGAAATGAAACAGATCGATTTAGAGTGGGCTAAAATTCTATCCCTGAAGACTGTGATTTCTGTACACATCAACCTTCAGGTCACAACATCTGCGAAAGATTTTTAATGGCTCTGCTTTAAATCCAACAAAATTCTTCTCTCACACGCGGATATGTGTCTCAATTCCAGTCTGTTGTATCCTAGTATTTAGGGGTGAAATGCTTAGTTTAATAGATTTTCCACGTTGTTTTATTATCTTCATACAGATAAATACGGAAAGATAGATATTTAATTAAAAACAGCTGTTGCAATTTAATAAACAAATTTTTATCATCTTTGTTCTGTCGATATTGTCTCGTACCTCACAGCATAGAGAAACTACCACACCACAAAGGAATGAAGCAGCTAGATTAAAATGTTAAACAATTTCTTTGAAGAATACAGTGACGCTAATCTTAACAATTCCGAGGTTACTAATACTTAGAGAACTCTACTACGTACGAGACGTCTATTAAAGTCATAGAAAGACGCCAAACAAAAGTTTTGCAAGGCACGTTCTAGTTACCCGTCGACAGAAACCTTTGCGAGTCTCTGAACAAATTTCTGCAGGAAGTCCACAAACTAAACCAAAACGTGCTTTCAAAGCGTTGACTACCGAACAGTACCAAAGAGAATTTGTATCAGACGCGTTTATTAACGGCCTAGCTTTGCCTATAATATTCCAGATACTACTTGAGAATGATACCCTGAATTTGCATAGTTCCTACAAACAGGCTTCCATTCTAAAACTGGCGTAGAAAAACTTGGATGCCTATGATTACACGCGGATCGACTACGTCACTGGTGCTACAATAACTATCATTCAGTTAATTGCCATACGTGATACACGCTTGGGCGATCATGTCTCGAAAGAGACATGACTGACTGGGCAGAAGATTATCCCGCAGTAGGTTGCCATTGCTTTCTGCGGTAGACTGGTTGCCGACCAAGGCTATAGAACCCAATCTGTCCTGCTATATAACCCATAACTGGAAGGAATAGACGGATTAATACCTTTCCCAAGGGTATTTGCGCGTAAGTGAATGAAAGGAATTCAACTGGAATTCGAACTCGGCTCTCCGATTTCTCATTCCGAGTCGATATTCACTGCACCACAACGCACATAGAGCCCTAAAAAGTTCAAAGGGAATAAAACCTATTTTTAAAATAAATTTTATTTTATTTATTTTACTTATCATAAGTTAGACTAAAAGCACATTTCACAAAAAACTTACCATTTTTTTTCTTTTTATTAGAATTACAATAACATGTTTCCGACTTGAACAAAATTGTCTTTTTATTGAATATATTTAAACAGACTGATTATTATATATATCATCATCGATGTTCTGCATCCATTACGGAAAAAAAAGAATCATTTGGATTTAAGCAAACTTCTTCCCTTTGCTATCCCTCTTTGTCCCCAGCTGTCCATTCAGACAAACACATTAGATATTTTACTCGCTATTTCTATCTAACATTTTGTCCCACAATACTTACTGTGGGTATTTAATTTTACATGCCTTTTTTCCTAATAATGCGTTCCAGATATCTCAACTCTCTCTTTCTGGTTTTAAACAAAAGTGTCTTTCTAATTTCTATTTTATTTAGAACTTCTTCATCCCCTCCCGTTTTTCCGATGGAACTGTCAGCATTGTTTTGAAGAATTTTATTTCAAAGCTCTTTTTATCCGTAAGCTATTTGTTCAGTAAACGCTGCCTTACAAAAGAATATTTTATAACAGTTCAGCATTCTTTTCTTTCTTTCTAATGAAGCATTAAAATGACTTAACACCTCGCTGGGTATTCGTGTGTCCTATTTTGCTGTTCAAATGCGCTTTCTAATTTTTGAATGTTACATTCCATCGTTTATCACTACAATTCATGTACTTGCTTGATTCTGAAATCTCTCAGTAAAAGATCACGCCTCTGACAACGGTCCCCACTGGTCTCTCGTTTATTTTTGGTTTAAACCGATGGTGTGTCTTTATCTATAGTCTGATATGAGATATTGTAATTATGTAAACTGATTTTGTCCTCGTTTTTGTTACCATATTCACGACGTTCTAGATGTTGCATGCTCCGAACTTTTTCAGGTGATTAGAATTTCAAACTGTACCCTTTATTTCGTTCACCGGGGTAGATTCTTCTATTTCCAAGAGTCGTGGCTTTTCTAGATATCTCGGTATCAGTTATTTCCTTTAATTAAACTGTTTCTATACCTTTGTTGTAGCCTGGTCTTCAACTTACAACTTTTTGGGTCAATTCCACTGGGTGCATTCAACACCTTTAACCATTGGGCCAGATGTACACATAAATAGTCTAAGTTGTATCATAAAAGATTGTGAAATTAATATTTATTTTGAAAACCAATTTAGTCTATTTTCTTTTATTCCGTAGAAAAGTTTGTATGGTTATTTGGGATGTGTAGTATGAGTTGATATAAGCTGCATCCCGAAGCCTTTCAAGTTACGTAACATGAATATGTATAAAACTGATAAAATTTTATCCCATATATTAGTAAATTTGCTCTTCTCCGTCTGTGATACTTATGTATTATGTTCGTCATCAATCTGAGATTAGTTTTCCATGAATCTGAGATTTGTTCGTCATCGATCTTATATTTTATTTTTTTTTAATTACAAAGCAACTTGACCTGTCATGGTTTTCTCTTTGTTTGCCTCATTGACAATTCTTTACATGGCAGAATTTGTTTCTGCATTGCATCACTGCTAAGTGATGCAATGTGATAGGAAAATATTCTTCACAAAAATGTAATACCTGTTCAATTCGAAATGGATGAAGAGAATTGGTGTAGTGAAAGAAATCAATTTTATTTACAGGGCATGAACGCCTTAGTGGCTCCCTATACTTTTACTACTAAATGTAATGCAGAAACAAAGGTAACAAACATAGAACAAGGAAAGTCGGGGTTCGAGACCGGAGAGAATAAAATAGTAAAAGCTGCAAGCGACATCAAGAAACGCACAATCAGTTCAGCGCCATACATTATACAAGTTTTAGCGGAAGATTTTCCCGCAGTAGGTTGCCATTATTATGTGGTAAACTGGTTGCAAACTAAGGCTACACAACCTAATCTGTCCTGATATTTAATCTATAGCTGTAGAGAAGAAATGGATTAATAAATTTTCCAAGCGTGTTTGCACGTAAATAAATGTAACGAATTCAACTGGAATACGGGCCGATATCCACTGCAGCACACCGAACATCCATTTTAAAAACAATGTGATGCAATCTGCTTTATAATGTACGTTAGTGGCTTCCAACGTGTGCGCTATCGCGCTCTTGTGGGTCCTATTATGATGAAAGTGTCACTCGATTTTTTTCTTCGTTGTGGGTGCGGTTAGTGAACATATACCGGAGAAGGTGAGAATTTATTCATTTTTTCTTTTTCAAATTCTCCAAAATATTTTGATATTGGCTATAAACAGAAATTTCTGAGAGGTATCTAAAGTTGTGAGAAGCTATCAAACATTTCTTTGTTGATTCCTAACTTTTATATAGCTGGATCCGGTTTTAACGCAGTTACAGTGTGTGAGAAACGAGATTTGCCTCCCGCAAAGCGAATTTCCTTGGCGTGTCAGATCATGTTGAAAGATCGTGACCAAGTGAAAAGTGAAATGGATTATTCTTACTTCCGTGATCTCACGTGCAGATGTACAATAAAAAAATATAAAATGAGAATTCGAACCAGTTTGAATTTATGAAAATAGAAGTCCCGCGCGAACGTGAATTGGGTCGCGTATGCAATATTTATTCCCTCCGCCGCAGGTATAGATAGCGAGTCTGTGAGGTAGACGATAAAAAAATGAAAGAAAACTTGGTTGGCGTAACGTCGGTCGAACAAACGAACGAACGAACGAACGAGAAAAAGAATGGGAATAGGTCTATTTCTTGAAAGCAATTACTCTAATCAATTTCAGGTATTGCAAACGACTGGTGACATAAGCTATTTCGGCAGTAAGTTGATAAAAATGGACCGGTGCTATTTAAAATTAATACCAGAATTTGATGGCTTTCCCACCGGTCCATCTATTGTTGAGTGGTTTGAGAAGAAGGAGCGCGTCTGCAAACTTCAAAATCAAGAAGCCTGCAATGATCTCCCGTTGAGGCTAATAGGCAGCGCTTACACCGTTTACTAGCAACTTGAGAACGAAGCGGACTTGGACAAAATCAAGCATGCTCTTTAAACAGCATTCGGCACGGTTAAGTCCATTGCTTGGAGGCAATTTATTGGGCGACGACTCCTCCTTGGGTAGATACTTGATGTGTACCTGGCCGATCTACGAAAGTTGTTGATACCACTCCGAGGCATTAACGACCGGATAATGGCGATTGCATTTCTGGAAGGTCTACCCATTGGTGTCAGCTAGCTTCTGCAAGCATCATCAAAGCCTGGGGAGATGGATATTAACCAGTTACTGGCTAGAGCCCGAACCATTTTGAAGGAGTCAGAGCACGCAGCGGCAGCTGTACGAACAGAGGAAGCCTTGTTTAAATCAAAGGAGAATGCTGCTGGTGATTGTCATGTCCTCATAGCTTTAGGATGACCCCAAATGCTACAAGTGTGGTTGTTTCAACCACTTCTTCTAATAATGCAAGGGACGGGAATCGTAATAAACCACGTTGCTATCTCTGTATCAATGTCGGCCATCTGGCGCGGAACACTCAGGGAAACGACCTCGGGAGCAAGGAATTTGTCACCATCCTTACTCCCTGTCAGTCAGTAAGTACAAATTTGCTCATAGTCAGGGTAAGCGTGAATGGTGCGAAATGATTGTCTCTACTAGACACGGGATGTTCGCGTTCGATAATCAGGCCTTAAAAGAGCAACGTGTGACGATTAGGACGGTTGACGAGACGTCCTCTGCGTGCTGCGGAACTGGAGTGGTTACAATGCTAACAGAGAGAGGTGACTGTGCCGAGGTTGACACGCTGGTGGTTTGTGACAAGCCTCTGGGGTACGATCAGTTGATAGGGATCGATGCCATTGGTAAACTAGGCGATGCTATGATCAGGCGTACCGATGAAGTGTAGCTCTGGAGAAATTGTGAATCCTGTGTAGCCATTACTATTAAGGAACAAGATTTCGTGTATGATCGAGGAACAAAGGTTTGGACAGCAGCATGGAAGAAATAGAGCACCAAATCAATTGCGCAACATCGTTGCGGAATATACGGTGTCGAATAAGAACAGAGCTGCATACGAGAGCTAACTTGAAACGTGGATCGCGAGTAACCGGCCCCCAAGAGTCTTAATCGCCTTGATGGTCGTTGCTCAAGCCACTAAGGCTAAGGTACGGCCAGTGATAGACTATAGAGAGATAAATCAGTACATAGATGCTCTTACGACAAATGCAGGCGTGTGTGCTGAACGAATGACGGAATGGTGACAGCAAGAAACCATTGTTACTCTGCCTGACCTGCGAAAAACATATCTTCAAATACGATTCCATGAACCGTTATGACCTTTTCAAAAGGTTATCATCAAAGTAAAGAGTTATTGTTTGACGCGTCTGGGGTTTGGCTTTAATGTGCCTCCTCTGATTATGAAATAAATCATTAAGACAGTGCTAGATCAGGATGAGCTGATGAAAAGAGCTTCGTCGGCATATGTCGACGATATGTATGTAAACTAAGATATACTTTCGGCGAAGGAAGTCAGGCACAGATTAAAATTTGTCCAGCAAAAACCCGCTTCAATTAAAGGATGGAGCCGTTATGCTTGGGCTTAAAGTCTGGAGGGAGCACAACACACTGCGATGAGAGGAAGCTCAGCTCCGGAACTCCCCGCTACACTAACGCAAAGCACAGTATTTTCAGTATGTGGGAAGTTGGTGTAGCACTTTCCAGTCTGCATGTGTCTTCGTGAAGCCACAAGGATGATAAAAAGACGAGCGAGCATGATAACAAGTGGGTGGCATGACACTATAAAAGACGCTTACAAGAGTGCACCAAGACGACTCCGTTCAGGGAGATTGGTGCGTTACTGCAGAAGAAGTCAACTCATGGGTTGATGCAAGCTCCCTGACAATAGACGTGGTGCTGGAAAACCGAGGAGTTATATTAGAAGAGGCGTGCTGGCTTCGACCGAGAAATGACGTGCGCAACATATAAACCTGGCTGAAGTGGAGGCCACGTTGAAAGGAATAAATTTAGCATTACAGGAGCGACAAAGGTGTTACATCTATACATGGACTCAATATGCGTGTACCAATGGCTTCAGAATATCCTGACAGGTAAGACCTGAGTGAGGAAGCAAGCTGCGAGCGAGATGCTGGTGCGCAGGAGACTTGCTGACCTAGAGCAGCTGATCGAAAAAGATAGTTTGGTTGTTGACGTCAAACTGACTACGTCACAAAAGAACCTGAACAATAAGTGCCAAAAACAAGGATCATAGCCACAAACCTGTCCGACCCTTATGATCCAGCTGACCATCGAACAAATTTGCGCCATAAGATCGGTCATCCTGGTGTTCGACGTTTGCCCAGAAAGTATGCCCTGTAGGGAAAAAAACGATGGTTAGGTCGGCCGTACGAGGCTGCGAGGAGTGCTCTGCAGTAGACCCTGCCTCATTCCAGTGGAACAAGGAAATCTCGGGGTAGACAAAAACTGGTGGCGAGTGGGCATTGACGTGACACGTTACAATCGCAGTCATTTCCTTTGACGGATTACGGCCCGACGCGTTTCACTGTGTGGCGCCCACTGGCGCAACAAGATGCATTGTCAGTTATACAATAATTAAGAGCCATATTCTACAAACGTGTTTCCCTCCTCCCAGTGAAAATATTGACAGAAAACACCCCAAGTTTCTGCAGTCAAGATTTTCAGGACTTCGCGGTCAAATGGGGACTGCGAGTAAGGTACAGAGGCGCATACACTACAGAGGGTAACGGGATAGCGAAGCTCCATTCAAGAGACTGTATATTGGTACAAGATTAAGCCCAAGGATGATGTAACGGGCATCAACTGCGCCAGAAAACGGGATATATAGATGCAGACAGAGAATAAAGTGGATAGGCCAAGTAATGCCGAATATTCCGAAGAAAAATAAAAAAGAACCATAGAAAATTGGTGATCTCGTATTGGTTAAGCCCCCAAAGTGACTTTGTACTACTAGATTTAACAGAGAACGCGTTGATGGAGTTATTAGCTCTTAAACCGGCCGAGTCAATACGAGTTAACCACCTCAGAAGAGCGTCACAGCAAAGATATGTTGTCTAATAGTGAAAACAATGTTTTGCACAATGCAGTCAGATGGTGTGTGCCCTGTATCAGAGTACAGATTCGGACGTCGAGGATGGTCGTGATTACACCGGAAATGTTACGGAGCCACAGAACGTAGAGGTGGCAGTACTGCCACCGGAAGCAACCCCTCAACCTTTACGTGTGTTCGTCGAAGGCGTTCGCCCCCCTCACTCATTGTCATCTGTGGAATCAAGAGGTCAGTGGGGAGTGTGAGGAACGAGAATATTAGTTCCCCGTGACGCAAGTATAAAGTGCTAGTCTGTGAGGTAGAAGATAAAAAAATGAATAAATTTTGTTTGGCGTAATTTTATCTAAAAATTCGACATAGGCTTCAGCCATGACTTCGGAGTTTGCTGCGCCTCTTCTGGGCGGTTACTTTGTTTAAGTTGATGAACGCTACCATAATCCTTGCTATTAGTTCATCGTGTTACAAGAACTTTTTGGTCTCTCGCTCAACTGCGCCGCACACATACAAGGTTGAATGCAGTCTGGGGAGTTATTTGAACAGATGTAAGGGTGATGTTGTCGCAAAGGTTATCTAACAGTCATGACTGAATTCTCTTGTTCAGTGGCATGGTGTAATATCATGTTGCCAGACATAGGGTCTTTCAACATGTACCCTCTAGACTCAGCGCACCATCGTACCCTCAAGGAATTGATATAGACCTCCGTGTGGAATTTGAGACTCTGTGGAAAGATGAATAGAAACATGACATTACCATCACTAGTGATCACTTTTAATATAACCCAATGTTCTGGTATTCACTTTTTCACAATGAGAAGAGATTTCTCTAAAAATTGAAGAATACAATTATTTTTCATCGGAAAAAAGAAGCCGAAGTGATAAAAATTGAAAATTACAGATTTAAAGAATACAATGAGTGCATAGAAGGCAAATTGCTTTTTTGGGAAAAGTAAGCAAATCTATCAAAAGTAGTTAGTCAAATATTTTCCAATAAGTTATGACGAAATGTGACCCAAATTGAAAATAATGCCTTGAGGATTTCTTGTTTACTGATTGCCAGGACAGCTGATAGGAAGAGGCTGACAAGAAGTGAGAGTGGGTTTTCCCCGCTTCCATTAGAAGCATAAATGTTTAGATGATATTACTTACATGTCGAGATAGTAAGTTATTCATAAGGAGGGGGAAATAGAAATCCCGTATATAACACCGGTTTTGTGTCTTTTTAATAAAACTGGGGTGGAAAACTAAATTCAGTGAGTTGGAACCAGCGATGAATCGATGCAGACAAACTGAAACAGTCTGGCATGAGAGAGATATTGCAAGAGACGGTCAGTCCAAATTCAACCAGCTGCAATTTGAATAAACAATTGTCCCGTGGAGACAATAGAACACGATTAATATCGTGCTACTGAAATACCAGCCAACTAATATTTTTGCGTCACTTAACTTTGACTTGCATGGAATGTTATATTTATTCGATATGTATAAATATATATATAAATCCACACCGTGACCTTGCGGTGTTAAATCTGGTTTTCATTATATACCATTCCTTCGTGTGTCTTGGTCAATCTCGTCAAGTGACAACAAGCAAATCTTCTTTGGCTAACCCGAGATCAACAACACAACGTGGGCGGAATCGACCGAATCTCTAAAAGGTTGGCTGAGCTCATCCAGGGGTTGTGTCATAGAAACTTCCTGATGTTGACTGGGTATATCATCCAACTATTTCCGAATTCACTGCACTGTCCTTAGATTGACTCCCAAACATTCTGAAACTGTTTCCATATTTCTGGCGAAGTGAATTGCATCCATGTGCTCATGTTCTTACAGACGGTTCCCAACTGGCCCTTCTATACTGGACAGTCGACAAACTCAAAAACAAACAGCGTGTATGCGCAAAATTAAACATAAAAATCAAGATAATTTACCGATCGCACCCTGTATGTCTCATAATTAAAATGCATTTATGCCAAAATGTCATTTTTTTTAATTTGTTCAAATGGAACCTACGGTAACAGTACTGAACATAAAGTAACAGACTTAGCCAGTAAGTACAAAATGTTAATCATCGCAATGAAAATATTAACATAGGCTATCAAATGTAATTTTTTAGCAATTTAATTATTGATATTTTTAATAGAAAAGAAAACAATATTATCTTGCTATGAAAGATGAATTCAGTATAATATTCGAAATTTAACTTGTCAATTGGGGGATGTTAACAAAATGTTTGTGGCCAAACTGCCTGCTGGTTGAAAAGAGGTTGGGAACACTGGCGTAAGTTGTTTGTTTCGAGATACACTTTCCCATAACACGTTTACCATATTATTGAGGAAATTCGATGAAATTTACCTATTCATCATCAAAAGCCATGAATATTTCATCAAATGTAAAGAATTACATTTCGATATCGATGTATTTAAATTATTATATATTTAATATTAAATTTATCAATATACTACTTTGTGGTGCAGTGGATATCGACTTGGAACTAGAAATCGGGAAACCGATTTCGAATTCCAGTTGAATTTCTTGCATTCACTTACGCACAAATACCCTTGAGAAAGGTATTAATCCGTCTCTTCCCTCCAGTTATGGGTTAAATAACAAGACAGAGTGGGTTCTATAGCTTTGGCTGGCAACCAGTCTACCGCAGAAAGCAATGGCAACCTACTGTGGAATAATATTCTGCCCAGTCAGTCATGTTTCTTACGAGACATGATCGCACAAGCGTATATCACGTATGGCACCTAACTGACTGATCTTTTGATTTACATTTTCAGGTGACTTAACCTTGATTTCGATTGCAATGTTACTTGATTTACTTTGAGATCAGAAAAATGTTAACTTTATCTATAACTGTCACTGATACTAAATATATACCGGATTACATGGGCCCGCCCTGATTGCTTTAATGACAGGACATTCTTTGACAATCCCATATAATGAACAATTTATTTCAATGATTAAAGTACTTTAGAAACACACCTCTATCAAAGATCTAATTGAATATCAATAGCTTTTAATGATAATATAATTATTGATTAACATATAAATCAAAATAAGTGGCTTGAAAATCATTCAAATTGTTTTCAGTTATCTTTTATATTTGTTAATGTTTCGTTTTTATTCTTGAATGTTACTGAAATGAATCTTATATGACATCATCTTCTATGGAATATATTTCTAATTTGTATCTATATAATTTAAAGTAAATGCATGTATATCCTATCTGTTTTCTTTGTACTCTGACTTTTTATCCAAATTGGAATTTATCATGTTCTAAAAACAACCACTGAAATTATATAGTAAGATATGTTTTTTTTTTTTCATACTGATTAGTAGAAAATCCATACTCAGTTATGTGAGTATGAATTAATCTGTTGTCAAAACGCGGGCAGGTGGTTATTCTAATTAAACCAGTAAAGTTATTTATATTCAGTATCCTTAAATCTGTTAAAGACATTTTTATTAATATATTTATTTATAAATAAGAGGGTACAAATAAAAATATTTGAAAGTGACTGTTTTTTCCATTCCACTGAAACAAAATTTAAACGCTTGTATCAGTAAAAGAAAAGGGAGTCTTCGGGTCGCCCTCGACCTAGATGTCGACCGACTTACTTACGCCTTATATTAGGCGAATAGTAGTAAAAAGTCTAACTCGTCATTTCAACTTATTTCTTAAAGAAGAAACAACTGTCCTTGATGCGAAAATAACAGTTTGCTTCAAAATATTTGCATATTTTTTCTCGATTAATTATTTCGCTTTTTTATCCTTTATTATTAAATAATTATTTCGGTGATTTCCTACTATTTTTTACATAGTACTATTCCTTGTATTCTGGTGTTCTGGAGCGTAGAACAACTTCTTTATTTCTGTTGCTCCCAGGTCAAACTTCACTCGGGAGTGTATCATCTGTTATCATCTCATCTATGGGCAAAGCTATTGTGAACCACCAAAATGGGATCAAAACATGAAAACATAAAAATACTTCATAAATAATTACCATTGTCAAAGTAAAGAATACAAAATTACCAGCAATACATTTTTGCAAAAACATGTAGATATATATCAATCCTCACGAAACAAAATCCCGGCATTAAATTACTAAAAAGGATTTGATATGCAGTTAAACAAATAAACCAAACCATTCCGTTATTTTGGTCTATTTTGTTTGTTTTTGTTTGTTTTCAAATCCTTACGTTTACATTTTATTTGTCTATGTTTTCTTCCTTTCAAAGGATGTTTCTTTGATTTTCTGTTTCAAATAAAGTCATAATTTTTGAGTACACCGAAAGTGAACTCAATGATTGTCATAAATTTTATAGCATTGTTTTTGATATATAAAAATTATATATTGTTTTCCTATTGTATGTTTTAATACATCTGTTCATATGCATAAAAACGTTCTCAGTTTTAAATATTAAAAAAAAATGATTTCCATTCCACATAAAATAACCTTCTTTAATTATTAACCCATTTCAGTGCCATTTAAAAAACGAACGTTTGATATCCTTGAACTCTATCATTCTTTTTCGCACATCTATGTAAATATACCTCAAATTCTGTCTGTCCGTCCGTGTGCCTGAACTCCAATTTATTCGGGCTATACTTGCTCTACATAGACAAATTATACCTTTTTGGAATCAGGATGATCCTATGATTAAACTTTTGCCCTTCATTTGGTACTTGAATATAAAGCATTGATATTTGTGTCTGGATTAAGAGGGAACAGTTACAAATTCAAATCTGAGAAATAATAGTTTAAAAGTTTCTTTTTTTTAGATTTATATTCAGTTTAGAGTAACACAGTAATTTATTTAAAAATATTTGTTTTAAATTCACCTTAAAATATCTCCAAAATTTTGTGTATTGAAATAATCAATTTTCTTTCTTGAGAATGCCAATGAATTCTGAAGGATTTTTTTAAATCATCTATTGTTTGTTATTTTACGACTTATCAACCTCTTGTGGGTTATTTAAAGTCAAAACATTTTGTATTGCTCGAATAATATTCTTTTTTTTTTTGCAAATAGATAACATTATTTTTTTAATAGAAAGAAGTCCTACTATTGAACCGATGTCTG
This sequence comes from Ascarosepion bandense, assembly GCA_037127315.1. NCBI lineage: Eukaryota > Metazoa > Mollusca > Cephalopoda > Sepiida > Sepiidae > Ascarosepion > Ascarosepion bandense. The sequence continues at coordinate 661,265 of JBBBDQ010000704.1, read as the reverse complement.
GATTCTACTGTTTCGCTGTAGATTATCCTATAGTGCTGCACACTTATAGCCTACTATATTAATGGGTGTTTTCCGAATTTGGTGGCATAGTAATTGAGAGTTCAACCCTTAAGAACGGTATAAATTCATATCTTTCTTCAGAGTATTAGAGCGTAATTTAATGTATGGGAGAAATAGAGAATTCTTGAAAAAATAAACAAAGCATTTTCCAAAATTGCGAGTTCAACTCTTTGTAAAATTATGAGTTCATATGTTTCCTTAGTGTATTTGAGCGTAATTGAATGTATGGAGAAGCGGACAATTTTTCAAAATGTAAACAAATAAGTTTCCTTGCACATATCCTCCTGCTCAAAAGGAACGCCTTTGCAATCTGGCAACCACGTTGTATTTTGCTTGTGGCAATGTTACTGTATTGTTTTAATTAACTATATAATTGATCAAAAGCTGAGAGCCCGTCCCCACTTTTTTCACATTATGATAATCTTGTGAGGTTTTCTAACTGAACAATTCCGCACTTAATACTAATCTTATGTATTGTTAATTTAGAATTGCTCATTCATATTTTGAATATTCATTTTGTGATCCATTGTTTGATATAAAACGTTATTATCTCATTTTGTATAAAAACTTCTAAATAAAAGGGGAACATTTAAAACAAGCTCTTGAAAAGTGGTACCATTTGTAACACCGGTTTCCGTAAATCATTGAAGTTAAGCAATGTCTAAATTAGCACCTAAACGAGTCATCGCTTGGAAATACTAAGTGATGTAATCTCGGATGTGCGGATGGTGTAATGGATAATGACTCGTAATCTTTAATTGAAGAGTCAAGTTCCAATTCTTGTTGGGTTTTTATATTCACTTACGCGGAAAAAGCCCTTGAGATAGGTATGAATCCATCTATTCTAAACTTAGCTATGGGTTAATTAGTAATAGTTGTATCAATGAAATATAATTATCTCCAAAAATATTTTTGCAATCTAAAAATACTTTCTAGTTTTAAAAACCTGCAAAAGTTTAATAAGCGCTAGAAAACGAATCAATCAAACAATTAATTTAAATTTATTAGAAATTTGAATAAGTTATCGCTGTTTTCCGACAGATGGTGTTCCCATCCTACGTACGTATAGTTTTAGATGGTAAAGCATCTATAGGGAAGTACTATAAGCAAATTTGAAAATTAGTGTATATTATTTTGCCGTAATGTAAACAACTTTGCTTTTTATTTCGTTAAATATTTCGTTCCAAAGAAAGTGTATTTGCAGGAAATTTTACTGCACTACTTTATTCAAAAGAAATCTTCAGCCGAAACACACAGAATTTTTCTCGAAACTTATGGTGACCATGCACTCTCGAGACATCATACACAGATTGGTTTAGACATGTCTGAATAATGATTTTGATGTTGAAGACAACGAATGCTTTTGCACACCGAAAATGTTTGAAAACAAAGAATTGAAGGCATTAATTCTTGAAGAATCTTGTCAGACACAAGCTGAACATGCAGAATCATTAGAAATCGATCATAAAACAGTTTCAAAACGATTGAAAAGAAAAGTTTTTTTTGCATCGTATCGTTACCGGCCTTGAGAAGTGGATACCCAACGATAACACTAAGCGTAGAAGACCAAATAGTAAGACCGGCTATTCATCAACATTGGCTGCAAAACCAAATATCTGTGGACCGAAGCTTCAGTTCTGGTGAAATCAGCTGGGTGTAGTTTATTATGAGCTGCTCAAACCGATCGAAACCTTCACGGAATCGTTATCGACTATAGCTAGTGTTTGACCCGAGCCTTGAAGCAAAATCGCCACTATACGAGCAGTGACATGACAAAGGGATTTTGCAGTATGACAACGCTAGGCTACATGTTGAAAAACTGGTGAAATCTCACTTGTAAACGCTTAAACGGGAAACATTACCCCCTCCCCCGCTAATGTATTCACCCGACATTGCCCGTCCAATTATCATTTGTTCCGAAGATGGTACATGGACTTCACTAATGCCAATGGACGCCTTATGCAAACAAATGGGTCGATTCGTGGTTAGCGTCAAAAGACGTGTCGTTTTACCAACGTGGAATTTAAATGCTGACAGAATGATGGAAAAAAGTTGTGGCTAGTGATAGACAGTACTTTCATTAACATAGCGTTTATTAATAAACCTTATTCATTAAAAATTAGCGATAATTTATTCAAGGTCCCAATAGTAGATAATATGTTTACGCAACTTCATGAAGAAAAGTATCTACACATCCATACACACACGCTTATATATATAGGATATGGACACTGGTAAAATGTATAATATATTACCGGAAATGGAAAACCGCCAATCTAGTCGTCACTAAACAAAACAGCCGTATTACATCTAAACTACCGATGACCAATATAATGTACCCCTTGCCCACTAAGAAACTGCTTACTTATACCATTCATGCAACTACCTACTTGAGCAGACACCTCACGTGTCTCTTATTTGAAAAAGTCCCATAAAAAGTTATTGAGTCACCCATAGTGTACAAAAACCCATAAAGGAAATGTTGGCTGATAACATGATCGTCCTTCATAACCAAAATAATCGCGTTGTTAGAAAAGCACGTAAAACATCTGGCAACAAGTGTTAATTTTACTTTATGTAACATAAACATGTCTTTTATTGAATAGTAGGACCCCCAACTCTAATTCCAGTCACTTTTCTTTTGCGGGGCTCGGAATAGACGCTATTGTCATACAATATGCATCACACAATTCACCTTAAAAGACAACAGTTAAAAGAACTTAACAAAAATGAACACTAAACCCATAGAAAGTGGCTAAGAAAGTGACCGAAACGAATAAGTTTTATAATTTCATACCTCAAAGCAACGTAAAAAATATAGGGTATTAGTAAAACTAAATAAAAATGTCAAATTTGCTTGTCTGTCATATTCAATAAAACGTATTTGAAAGAAAGGTTGTTGCCTAAATACACATTATATATATAAAGTTGCGATTGAAAGACTACTGACCGCATATCCACAACGTAGATGGTAACTGTCACAAGTGATATAGCTCAACACTTCGGCACAAGCCAATTATAATATCAGAATATTTTTTCATCACTTCACAATATGCATCGAAGCTAAAATACTTTTCTAGTAACTTTTTAATTTGAAAATTACTAATTTATATAATAAATGCTAATGTAACGTGTAAAAGCAATATATTTGCAACGTAAATATAACGTTAGTGACGTGTTTTGGGTAGCCTAATAATTTTGCAACCACTAAGTAACTGGTTGGGTGATTTTGTTAAGCAGCATATTAACATCTATGGATTATTCAATGCCGAAATCTGAATATCTTAAAAGTAATTGTATGCCTTCAATTACAGAAAATATATTATTGGTTATTTTACTATAAATAGATATTGTTAGTAATTTCACTACAAATACATAAAGTTGGTGATTTTTATGTAAAAATGTATTGCTAGTTTTTTACTATAAAAATGCATTTTTATACTTTCATAGATTTTTTGTCTGCCAGAGTTCACTATATTCCGAAGGCCCAGATTCTAACAGGGGCTACCACACTGAGACTAATGCAAGAGAAATAGAAGGAAACCAATGAATGACTATTAACAATGTACTAATAAATTATTAATAACAGAAAAATGATGGTATTTTCTATATTTCTGAGAAGAGATAGTATTTACAGTATTTACATTATTCGGACTATTGTCTTCATCTTTGTTGCCATTTGTACGACTTTTTAGCCGTTGTACGCTCCCATCTTCTTCAGGTGCTAGGAATTTCGAACCGAACCCTTTATTATTACGATATATCCCAGTGATTGTAATGAAGGGTTCGGTTTGAAATTCCTAGCACCTGAAAAAGGCCGGCGCGTACAACAGTCGAAACTACGTACAAATGGCAACAAAGATGAGGACTATAGCCCGAATAATGTAAATATAGAGAAATGATAGCTTAGAATTTAATTTAAGACTTAAGAACACCAACATATCGTCTAGTTTTACATCGGGTTATGCATTTAACTCAGAAATAGCTTGTCTTTTACAAGTACAAGAATATACGTTTTTCTAATAGAAGGAAGATTTCATAGTACTACCTTGGGAAAATCGGTTATTTACTATAATGGCTTTAATCTGGGCTCAACTGTGTATAAGTGATGTACGCTTCTGCATCGTCGATTCACCTAGCAAATATTTCTTTATATACCGATAGAAATCCTGCAATTTGCTGATGCATGTTTAAGTACCTGTTGCCATACATTTAATCGACGCTGGTGACCACTGGGCCTCGTATGTGACTCTTTGTTATATGTCATTTACATTCTTCTCACATGCCGCAGGTTCGGGAGAATTTCCTCTTTTCTTTTCCTTCTGCTTTCTTTTTTTTTTTTTTTGCAAGTCTTGGTCAGGCGTCCATTGGCATTAGTGAAGTCAAGTGCATGCTTATTTCTGGAATTGTTGTTTAATTTTGTTCTGAGTGTGCAGACGTGTTCCCTCTCATACGCACGTCATATCCGGATCCGGAATCTCTTCAATTCTTGAAATTGTCTTCGTTTGACCTCTGCACTGAATACCTGACCTTCTCTTGAACTTGGCACACGTTTCCATCTCTCGGGTCATGTCTGTGAAACCCTACATTAATCAATCAGTCAGTCTGATTGATTCTCGCTGCAGTGCTTGGTATATGAAATAGATTTATAGGCGTAAAGTATGAGGTTTGTTTGGATGGTTCATGCCAAATAGAGTAATGAGGGTCTTACTTTTTCACACCGACGTAGAAATGCTTAATTCTGTCGTTTCTAGAAATATTTTCATGGCAACTGCTTGGACGAGACTGTTTTTTCTGGGGCCTCGACATGAATATAAGCTTGATGCTAGATTGATAACTAGGTCTCACTCCTTTACTGTTGAACCACCTAAATGCATTTCAACTCTAATAGTTCTTTTTACTTATCTTCCCCACCTATGAAAGTTACTTTAGCTTTCTTGCTTCTCTGATAACTCCTAATTTAAACAATTTTGATGCAACGTTTATTGCTATCTTTTGTTTTTCAAAACCCTTTCCTCAATACTTATACTTACATTTTCAATCTTTGCATTCACTTTCCTTCTATGTAAACCCGAGGGTTCTAGTAGCAGTGTCGTCTTGCTTAGAGTGAAAAATTGAGCGAGTGGGAAGAATTTCATTTCGATGAGAATGTGTCTGAAGTCAATATTCCAGGTCAAGAATAAAAGTGTGTTTAAACTTTATTTATTGTCGATTACAATATCATTAATTATACGTCGTTAATCAACTCGAAAATGAGAGCTCTAATCTGACTCTTTAGCCCAGACAAAATCATGTTATCAGTGCAATTAGTATTATTAATCACTCTACTAATTTCAGAGTCTGGTTATTGTCAACTGAACAGGTTTTCCTTACCGGGATTTCCCATTAAGAACGGTGTCGAGACATCTAAGATTATTTTTTTTAAAAACTTAACTAGCAAAACGACTGGGCATGACGTTTGAAATGCCGGGTAATATTAGGGGGATAACTTTGTTTCATGGTTAGAAGGATTTCTTTAACTTTGTTTGTCAATAGAAATCAATTATGCATCTAGAATAAAACCTCATACGGTATATGTGTATATGCAATTCATATTTTAAAGTTTTCCTCGTAAATAAAAGAATCAATATATATATATATATATGTGTGTGTGTGTGTGTGTGTGTGTGTGTGTGTGAAAAGTGTATATATATATATATATATATATATATATATATATATTACCCGACTTTCTTATTACTGTAAACAGTAATATACAGGTTCGTATATATATATATATATATATATATATATATATATATATATATATATATAATATATATATTAAAATATGAAGGTTGAGTTATGGTAATGTTCAGCGCCAAGAGTGATGTTTTTCGGTAGTTTAGCTGATAAAAGATATTTAGCAAGCACGTTATTTATCGTAAAATGCTCGAAATCGGGGTGGAAATAGAGCGTTGATAGTTTTAGGGCAAAGGAGTTGTCACTTTAACTGAGCAGTTTCATTTTGACTTCTCCTGTCTGAAGTTTTACTGTCATCAGAATCTCTTGACATTTTTTGCTTGCAGTATGTAATTCTCTCCTTGCTAGTATCTCTTCTGGTGTTTCAGATGCTCTTGATCATCTGTGATTTGCAGCATCTGCTGGTCTCATAGCGTTATCCTCTCCTCATTCGTTCTAAGAAAACTGTTATCCTCTCCTCATTCATCGAGGCTTGGTTTCTTTCTAATTAATATATATATATATATATATATATAAATGAAAATATATGCTAAAATGTAAAAGTGAAAAAAACAGATATAAACTCAAATAATGATTTTAATTTTTTCTATTTATATTGAGTTTAAAGTAACACAGAAACTTCGTTTATTTAGAAATGCTCTTTTAAAGTTCAGTTTAAAGTAACTACAAAAGTTTGTAGTATTCAATTTTATATCTTTATAATGCCAATAAATCAAAATTTAAATGAAAAGTTTCGTAACATAAGATTTTTAAGTTACGCAAGAGTTTGTGAGTTGAAGAACTCACGTCAGTTGTAGTTCCACGGTATTTGTGAATTAAAGAACTCAACGTTTTACCCAAATCGAAATGTTAGCGTAAATCCGTCTTTTCGTCGGAATTGGACTTATAGCTGGAATCAGAGATAAAGTGCTGTATTCAAGTTCCATGGAGTGAATGGAGAAATCAGATTTATTTCTGTACACGACTATCAAAAAATCCGAAGAGTTCTATAGGGAAATGTAGAGAAGAGCATCTGAAAAATCCAGAGGAGGCACACGCTATGAGACCAGCAGATGCTGCAAATCACAGATTATCAAGAGCATCTGAAACACCAGAAGAGATACTAGCAAGGAGAGAATTACATACTGCAAGCAAAAAATGTCATGAGATTCTGATGACAGTAAAACTTCAGACAGGAGAGAAGTAGATACAGCAAGAGAAAATAAAGAGGTGCAAAAATGACAGACTTTATCAAGACGGGTGCTGCAAACCATAGAAGAGCAATGTCTTTGGGAACATCTCATGAAAGACATCAGACAAATTCGTGTTAATCACAGCTTGTTTTGAGCCAGACTGAGCTGTCTTTTCAATACAACTAAGACAGTGACTATTAGAATCATCCAAACATATCTATTTGATCAATGATTATTCAATATAAGCATTGTAATACTGTCAAGTTTATTAATGAACTAGATGGGATGTAACAAAGAAAAATACAGCTTCAGATTTTCTCCAGAGCCACTGCTATAATTTCTGAATGCAAATTCAGCTGAAAATAAAATAAAATAACACACTTCATGAATCACACCAGAATAACTGTTTTGCAATGACATCATTTGGAGTCAAAAATGCTACTTTGCCAGGATGGAAAACAACTTTCAGTATACAGGTCACGAGTTATCTTAAAAGTCAAAACTGAGTGCGACTTTAAAGCTAGCCTCAAATAAAATGGTTAACGTGGCGATAGTTCGAAATAACTATTTTCCTTTTTATTATTAATCTACTCACATTCTTTAATTCAATGATTTTTACTTTTACGCCTATACATAGTTTGCAGTTTATTCCACTGGTTTTCTCAATCTATTTTTAATTATATTTCATTCTGCTACTGACTTTTTTCCATTTTAGTTTTAATTCGCATTTGTGATTTGACAGCTTGGTGTTGTTATGGTTCTCATCTTTCTTTTCATTCCTTCTGAAATATATCGGCAGAAATAAATGGAAACTTAGGTAAACGTTCGAGAAGAAAAAATAGAAAACATGAGATCAAAAATATTTAACTGAAATTACTGTACATATTCGCGTGTATGTCGACTTCTGATATAATGCGACCCATTCATTTTTTCAGGAATTTTAATTCATCAAGAAAATATCAGTGTATAGTACGATGCCTTGTTTTTGTGTAGCAAGCTGATAATACAACTCTATACTAGAATAAATACGGTAATAACAACATTCGTTGAATCAAAGATAGTTAAATAAAACAAAGACATAGAAAATAGATTAACCATAGACAAAAAACAGTCGTTCATAATTTGAATACCATATAGACGACGTAGACAAGGAAATGATAAGCCACTACTGCTACAATTACTGTCGCGATTAAATATAATAATTTGAAGAAGAATGGATAAAATAAGTAATTGTAAATAAAAGAATTCAAAAAACAGGATACAAAAGAACCTTCACTGGATAAAATTGGTAAATAAATACATAAAATAGTTTGGCTTGAGTTTTATTGAAAACCAACACACGCACACATTATATATATATATATATATATATATATATATATATATATATATATTATATACGCAATTTCCAAGGCTAAGCTTTTACAGAGGAATTGATTGATTTAATTCAATCGTTCTTATCAAATTGGGAAATAAAGGTCGTTTTCAACGGACAGATTCCAGATCCTTTTACACGAACGCTGGTGTACCCTAGGGCTAGGTCTTACTGCACCTCCTTGACCTCACATTTTCAACCTGTTTCAAGTGGAACTACTATATCGAATTAAAAGGTGTTTCTACTGCAAAGAAAGTTAGATCACTCTCTTGTTCCAGAAATGTTTTCTCATCACAAATTATCTTTCACTTTCAAAATCTGCTATTTGTCAGGGCTTTGTATGGTGTCATATCTAGTCGGGTGCATCTGCTATTCATATGGATGTTCTTGTAAAAATCCAAATAATTATTACTTTCTCGTTAACTTGACGTGTCTTGTGCAAATATTTTTGTGGCAAGCACTTTTCCGTAGTGTCCTTGACCACATGAATATAAATGTTTACTAGTTTGGCAACCAAGTCCTATCCTTTTATTGTTGAAATAGTTACATGCAACTGCAACTTTCACTCCAACAGTTTCTTTTCTCGCACATTCCGCCTGTGTAACTCTTTTTCGTTTAGTTTCTTCCCTTATAAACAAGATGCAACGTCAAACGCCATCCTCAATTTTCTTGAATTCCATTCATCTTGTATATTTTCTTCGATACCTTCTATATTCAAACTTTTCTTTCACTTTCATCTTTAAGTCCCTGAGTACTAGTGGGATTCAGCCTTGTGTAAGAAGAAAAAAAAAAAAAATATATATATATATATATATATATATATATATATATATATATATATACATGACGAGTCTACACGAACATTGAAGAATTATTTTCTTCAATAGATTTTTGGGAAAAATTTTCTGATTTTTTTCAAAAGGTGCATTAAAAAAAAATCCCACTGCTCCTTGCCCTATTGAAGTATGATGGATCATTTTTCTTTGGCGATACAGCGGCGTGTTGGGACTTTCAAATGAAATGTTGCAGGACCTTCTCCGCCCTATTTCGATTCGAATGTTTTTCGTTTTTTGCATTCTTATCATTTTTTCTCGTTATCCCTCTCTCTTTTCAGGGAAGAAGATCTCGGCGAAGGTATATCTTCCGCCTCCACACTTTCAGGCTGCTGCTGCTGCGGTGGTTATTGTTGAACTAGCAGTTGTTGTTGCTCCTGTGATTGTTGCACTTGCTGCTGCACTTGCAGTCCCAGCTCCTGCTGCTGTTGTAGTTACTGCTGCACCTGCGCATACTCCATCTGCTGTTCCTGTGGTCTCTGCGTTTATTGCTTCTAACGTCCCTGTGAGACATCATGTTGCGGGGGAAGAGTCTCAACTTTTAGTCCCCTCCTCACTACGCGTTGCGATTTCATTGATGCTCTCGGGGTTCTGACCTAAATTGTTTGGTTCCCCTGCTTCCTTAAAAATTTTTTTTTTAGAGTGATGGTTTTTGAGGTGTTGGCTCCGGGTTTGTGTAAAGGGTACGTCTTCGCTAAATGACTCCACGACATCAGCAAAAGAGTTTTTTGGACAATGTCGGGGATGTTGTTGAAGCCTGTGCGGTTCATTGTCACATTCAAGGACGACATCGCCGATAGTAATACTTGTTTTACTTTTGGCTGACGTGACTTCCTCTACCCATCCATAAATATTAAAAAAAAAACAAATGGTCCTCAGAGATGTCTAATGACACTATGAAGTGTGCCCATATACTTCGTTTGTAAGGTCGCGGACTTTGTAGTGAAAATACGTTCAGTTAAATTTCTGTCAACTTCCTGCTGGTCAACACATTATAGGGGCGATATGGAAACTATTCAGTGCTTCCTTCATTATCTCCATACTGACGCCGATCAATTTTCGTGTTTTCACTTCTATTGTTAGTAAGGAAATCGTTTTGGTCACGACAGTTTTCAAAACCGAAGGAATTGACAACAGCTCGTTGCTTCTTTTTGAGCTCCATAATATTCCGGACCCTTCTTGGGTTTATCCACCGCCCACGCTGATGGTGTATCAGAAGAGAGTTGTTCCGTCTGGTGGGCATATGCTTCCATGCTTTGTCACCAGGCTCATTCGTAAAGCGGGTCACGACATGCTTAACACATGTCGTCGGTCGTCCTCAAAGTATGCCCCTCCGGGGTTATAACCTCTCGAATGCATCAATCACCACCTCGACTGATCTCTTCCTTGCGTAATTCTGCACCCATGTTCAAACCTTCGGAAGACATCATGGTTAAATTACGCCTAATTACCTGATCCATGTAGCGCTTGCTAGCTAAACGCTCGAGAACTTCCCTAGCTAAAGCTATCCCTAGGGAAACCCTTCAGCCTCCGCCCGGAGCAAACTATCTTCATAGAGCCTTCAACATGTTAGACTTATCTAGTGCGAGCCGTTGGCTGAAATCTGTGGTAAAAGATTTAATGTTATCCTTAAGTTATTTGCGATAACAGCCCTCATTAGTTCCCACTGTACTACAGTGATTAGCTTCTCCTGAAAATCCGCCTGTCTATTAAGGACAGATTAAACTTCCAGTAGCCAGCCATTCTGATTCTAGTGTCTAATGCCTCCTAGGTGTAGGTGTGCAGCCTTACTCCGATCCGTCAAACGCTCTCATTCAAGTTAGCTATCTTGATAGACATCGGTTTTTCTGAAAAAAAGAAAAAACAGCTTAATCACATATAGGACAGAAATCTGCAGCAGTAAAGACCCCGACTGATTGTCCAAGACTTCCAGTGCCGATAATTTCAACACCCTATACAAGAAAGGGTGGAGCAACAGCGTGATCCTTCCTGCGCATAGTTGCTTCATTTTTCTTAATTCGGATGTTCCAATGTAGGCCATCGTTATTTTGGTAAATTGTTCTTTCGCAGCTGCTAGATGGTCCTATAGTTTAAGGCTACCCCCGGTATTCGGAATAAGTGTAATCACACCGGGGACACGAGGAAAGTTTTTCGGCTCCTCTATAGATTTGCCTTGTACAGAGGTAAATTTAAACAGAAGTCTCAACAGGCTACTCCGCTGTGTTGAGGTCCTTTTCGGCCACCTTCCTGTTGACTTTACAAATGATCTCCCCTTTGGGGAAAGAATTTTTGGAGGTGGGGTTGAAGAGGTGATTGGAGAGGTAAGTGATATAAGTGTAGTGAAATGACAAGGAGAAATTTTGGAGGGTGAATTGGGGAGGCTCTTCTTGCTTGCGTAAGACACTGGTGCTCTTTCTGGTAAAGTAGGGACGGAAAATAATATTGGTGATTCCGCTGCATTGTCTGCTCTAATCCGTTCAGACATTTTTCACGCTTCCAACATTTTTCCTTCTCGTCCTCCTCTTCCCCACTCTCTTCAACGGGCACTCCTTCAATATCCATCTTTTGTAGCTCTTTCAGTGGTGATTGCTGCCGCTGTTCAGCCGGTTCACGTTTTTCCCCTCCTGCTTCCGTTGCTGCTGGCCGATCTTTGGTACTTGCTGCTGTTGCTTCTCTTGTTGTGGCGATTGTTTTGCACTCTTTTTTAGTCTTGTAGGACATCCTGCTGTAGATGTGGCTTTCTGTTTTAGGGCTTTTGCGCCCGACCACCTGCAACTCGCCATTTTGCTTAGCTTCCTTCTCCTTCGTTGCTTCTTTATTTGTTACTGCCCCCTTTGTTGGTACTGCTGTCTTTGGCTGTTGGGACAGTGGGGCGGGGTTTTTCTAAGGGTACGCCTTTTCTAAATAGCCCAACTCACTGCAGGGTCAACATTAAGGTCTTCTGCCCTTTAGGTCGATATAAATTGATCTCCCTAGCAGCCAAAATATTAGGCACGTCGTTGGATCCCTTACGGTATAATGTCACTTGCAGAGTCATAGCCCCCTTATCGAAGTCCACCTTGCTCCTGACTACACTCACTTCTGCTACCTGTACGTACTGGATGAAAAATGCTCCCAGATGGTCTTCAGTGATATCCATGTTGCACCACATGCAATGTAATGCGAGTCTTTCGGGTACCCACATACTCAGTTTGTAGGCGAAGCGCTTTGGGTGTTAATATGGCTCCCGCCAGCTGCTTCACCATCTTTTCTGACGACAAAAGGATGTTTTACATGGTATGGCTTCTCTTGGTAATCATCTTTGCATCTATTTTCAGGCTTTTTACAACTTCTTGTAGTGATTCACTGCTAACACCAATAATCTTGTGTTTAAACGTCCGTTGTTAGCAGAAAGATAGTCCTTATTTCTACAACATTTAACGCTTCCGGTATTGTTAAAAGTTAATTCCCAGAAATGTACTCTTGGTACTTGCCCTTAATGGAAGCATAATATGCTTCATCTTTTTGAAGAGGTTTAGCCCCTCCTCATGCCGACGTTGAGGGCACTGGCAAATCTGACCCCTGAGGGGCCTCCGCCGTCCTTGCTACTTCCGATCAAGGTATTTTTCGCTTTTTTTTCAATATCACTTGTAGAGAATTGAAAAAAATTGCAACTAGTGTCCAGGTGCCAGACAAAAAAAAACGAGCTTCAACTTAATACAGACCTTGAACATACAACCACACAGACTCAACGTGTTTTTTAAAAAATACGTCCCATCTACCATTATTAAAAAAAAAAAAAAAAAAAGCAACGGACTTTATTCACCGAGTGATTTTCCTGATTGGCTACACCAGACACTGAGGAAAGATTCATTAGCATAATTTTATACACATAGAAGTTATTGTACTATTTTATGAATAAAATAAAAGGCACAAGAAAGGACTCGATAGAGCAACAAATCGGCGGCGTTTTGTTGGCCCCGATTTTTCTAAAATTTTGGGGGCATTTTAAAAAGGTATCAAGTATTTTTTTTTCGTCTTCGCCACGGGCATTATCGACTTTTCTTAAATCAAAGTTCTACATGCCAAAGACATCGAGAATAAGGCAAGTCCTTTTCACTATTTCTGCAAATCTGCGGGTTTAGTTCATTATGTCTGCCACACCAAGTCAATAGCTGTGATGACTTTTATAGGGTCAATTTTGTAACTAGAGGCGACTAGCCTGGCAGATTCTGAAAATGGAAACGTAAGATCTAATTTGATCGATTGAAACAGATCGATTTCTGTCTTTCTCGAAGACATTACTGCAAAAAATGAAGGCAATATATTATGCCAGAATTTTGACTGTTCGCTTATTCAGCTTCCCGTGCCGATAACCATTTGTATTTTCTTTAGATGCAATTCCTGAGCCCTGCTTGGGTGATCAAAATATATAGAAAATGAAAACAAACGCCACATCGAGAGAAAAGAACTCGAACCCTGTTTCTAATGTATCTAGCTGTAATTTTTAGGGTTTTACTCTCTCGATTTGGGTAGGTAGGTATGTGACACTTGTGACAGCTTCTGCCGTGTCAATTTAACAACTCAGCTCGTCCTACCTACCAACACTCTACCTATCTCCACAACTAGACGTGTGGCTGTCAGTACGAGCGGAAGTCATTGAGACTACAATCTGTTCCCCGTTAAGACAAACCAAAAATAACTGTTAATATAGACCAGAAAATGGAATCGTCAAAACCAGTTTTCTTTCTTTCTTTATTGTCAGTTGATTCCAACCCACTTCGGTCAAATGTGTACCGCTTAGAAGATCCGACTTCAATAGCCCCATCCACCGGATATGAAACAGAAAGGCGAGAGATTTAAATAAAGTCATACATTTTTCTTCTATGTGGGTGTCCCAATCCTAGTGTCACATAATGTTGGTATCAGAATGGACTCGACTTTTCTCTGATTTCCAGTTTCTTGGGTTTTTCACTAGGCTTTTTGGGATCGTTCCAAGTGCTCTAATAATGACTGTTACAACTGTTGCATCTAGTATTTTTTTCAGTTTAACCGTTTAACCTACTGATAGGGAAACTTCTTTATTGGCTCTCTTCTGAAGATTAATTCACAATAATTATGCCCTGTCTTCTGATCTGGATTCGGGGGATTCAGTTGTTCCTCAGAGTTTTTAGGAATTTTTCTCATTTTCTAAAAGGTTGGTTAGAGCGTATATAATGGGTCTGCAAAGTTATAACTTATTCTTTTGTACAGTTTCCAGGATATTACACGTTAGACTCAATAATACTTACTTTTCTAATTTTTGGTCTAGTTTTCAGTGTTTGCTTAATATATGATCGAGGCACTTTATCTCTTAACACTAGATCATCTGTATTTGTTATTCTCTTGCTATTGTATATTATAGTCTTTCTATAATTTATTATTATAGCGTTGTTTTCGGCTGCTATTAGCGACACTGTATATTTTCCATACCGATGTCCTTCCATTTGCAATACTTTCGATTTGCATTCTTAAATGTCTGTAAAGTTTTTGTCGATTTACTTTTTTCATTGTTCCGTATTCTCTTTTAGTCTTATTAGATTTTGTGAAAATTTTATGATATAATGACTATTTACTTACACTGTTTAACTTGTGTAATCCCTTAAGTAAAGAGTCAATGTAACGATAATTCCCCTTCATATTGCAGTCCTTTTATTTAACACGTTCTTTTATTATTTTTTGGTTGGTGTGGTACAAAATGATTACATAGCCTTCGATAATATAGCAAACATATTAAAGTTAGTATAAATGGGGACCGAACAGCGAAGCAAAGAGAAAAAAATAATTGCACCAAAGAAAAAAAGAAAAATACAAGAGCTAACTTGCTGTCATTCGTCACTCTTCAGGGATCTAATCGAGAAAGAAAAGGGTGCGCACAGAGATTATAATATACCCAAATAAAAACAACATGAAACAGGAATGAAAACAAGAAGGAATAACAAGGCTGGTTTTCATTATAATCATTTACCTCAAGGAAGGCGATAATACCACCAAGATGCAAGTGGTCACTGAGAGATAAAGGAAATGTGAAGATCGTAATGACGGGAAAATACAATAAAAGAAAATGATTTAAGATAAATCATAGCACTTTTGAAGATTTCAGATGATAGGTAAAAAAAGAAATTGAGATTTCTACAAGCGAGAAGTACAAGAAAAAAGGTTGTTACAATGGAAAATACGGTTGCATCTAGGCAGTTAAACAGTAAAATGCTGAGACCGAATCACCAATCTAGTAGTGCGCGGTAGTTCATGCCGTTAAAATACCGAGAAGGAAAGCTTATTACCGTGAAAGTATTTATTAATAAAGACAAAGGGAAGCCACATCATATGATTGAGAATGTGACTAAAGTCGAGATGCCAGATCATGATGTATGACATTAGGGACACTGAATTTTTTCAAGTATTTCAAGAGATGCAGTCGGATTACTACATTATCTATTGAAACAATATCCAATGTACGGGTGAATGTTAGATTTATAAACGTGCAAGATGTATTTCTACGAGGAAAATTGTCTGGGACTACACGGTGAACCAACCTTCCACGCAGTAGGCCTAGAAATTGATTCAATATAATCACTCCACTTCATGTCAGTAAAAAACGTGATTCTCAGAAAGCGAAAAGAGTTGCTCTACTTGAGGTTAGCAATCAGTCATCTGGATGACAGGCGGAAAAGCTTCTCAATCGTGAGTTAAAGAGAGTCGTTATTTGGTAGGCGTTCAAATGTGGTAGGCATTCTTTGCCTCAATTAATCACTGATTAGAGGAACCTTCCCATGAGCAGTTGACATATTTATTTTCTCGAAAGGAATAATATCTACACACACACACACACACACACACAAACATCTATATATATATATATATATATATATATATTTATCGTGTCATCCCAAGCAAGGCATTCCACTGCCACTATAGCGCAGAGGGTTACATAGAGGGATTGGGTATAGGAAATGTCAGAAGGAGGGTGATAGACGACTTAGTATGTACATAGGGAGAGAGTTGGAGAGAGTGGGAATGAGTTAGTGTGTTAGGAGGTGTCTATTGACCTTACATTTATACTTTTGGAGGTTGTAGCCGTCGGGGAAGCAAGCATGCTGTAGGGAATTCCACAGGCGGGAAGTGCAAGGAAAGAAGCTGTTGGAGTAGAAATTGCGGTTACATTTCATCGGTTTCACTGTAATAGGGTGGGACCTAGTTGCCAATCTAGTATCTCGTGCAAATTCACATCTAGGGGGCACCAGTGATTTAAGTTCGTCAGAGCAGAAGCCATGAAAGTATTTATAGAAGTGGCACAGGGATGCCACGTCACGCCGGTGAGAAATACTGCAGGCGGTCAGCCAAGTCGGTATCAATCACATTACAGATTCTTCGCTGTATTTTGTCAAGAACCCCGAGGAAAATAGAAGGGGCACCCGACCAGCAGTACTCAATACACGGGCGGATGGTAGATTTATATAATTGCAGGATAGATAGATTCAGGCGGAAAGAATTTCCGTGCACTGCACAGAGAGCCGACTTTCATAGCTGCGGATTTAGCAATGGATTCGATTCATTCCACTTGAGGTCCGCTGAGAGTGTCAGGCCAAGCAGCTGTAGTGATTTACTCTCTGGGAGGCAAGCCTATATATATATATATATATATATATATATATATAAGAATTATGACATTTTTAATTTTGCAAAATAATTGATTTCCTATATCATAATTCCATAAACATTATTTTAAAAATAATGAAGGTGGCTTTATTTTATTTTAATGCCATCTAAACATGCATTTTCTAAATTCGTATATAAGTACAGTAGTACTGTGATTTTCTGGGACCACCTAGAGCTTTCTGGATCCTTCTAGAACTTATTAGAGCTTTCTGGAATTTGACATAACGTTCTAGAAATTGTTTTTGTTTATTTGTAAATTTGTATGTCCTAAACTAGAAACTGTCAAATGCTTTAAAATATTAAATGAAAAAGGTAGATAATTAAATAAATTTGAATTCGAGTATTCTGCAATAACAATTCACTTTCTCCGTCATTATCTCACGTTTCTGAATCTATTACAGATGGTAATTGTTTTTTGGCGTATAGTATTCTTTATTTTTTAAAACATTTAATGATAAAAGAGGGCTTGGAAAATCTGATACTCACATGACATATTCAAGGCAGCAGGGACGGAAAGAAATAGAGAGTAACCGTCTTAACAAGTGTAAATGAATGGGAGAATAAAGAATGAGAGGGATGTTGAAAAAATATTACTAAAAGCTACAAATGAATACAAAGCTACAAAGGAATAGGAAGTTGTAGCTACAACGCTACAAAGGAATAGGAAGTTGTAGCGAACGATAATAGCTCATGTTCTGAAGAGACACGCCACGTCGAAGGAGATGAAGAGTATTCCTTATTTTATCGATCTGAACTATTTTAAGTTTTCAGACACTTAGGAATGCACGGCAACCCAGAAATTAGCGGGAAAGATATTAGAGTAATAACTTTACTGGCAGAAAACCGCCTGCAGACGAACAAGCAATGAGTTCAGTAGATATACAAAGATAGGAAGGGGCGTAAGACAAGGATGTGTCTTCTCACCAGATATTCAACTTATACTTCGTGATAATTTTGAGGGCCTCAAAAGTCATGACAGGGTTCCGTCATTGGTGAACAATGTAAGATACGTAGATGATACAGTGGTGATAGCAGACACGGAAAAGACACTAGAATAACACTTACAAAATTTAGCTAAATATAGAGGAAAGAACTGCATATAAACTACAAGAAAACTAAATGCATGGTCATCAATAAAAAAGGAGCACAAAAAACGACTACAGGCTGTGGATACTAAAATTACGCAAATATAGAAATTTAAATTCCTGGGAAGTGTATTAACAGAGGAAGGAAAGTGCGACACTGATATCCAACGCGTAACATACTTCATGTGCTTGAACAAATGGATGGCGGAGCGGAGATTGTGGGGAGTACCAGGAGAAAGCGTGTTAAGAGCTACTAGGGAGAGGGAGATGGGGAAGACTATGATTGTCTACGCCCCGAAAGGACACGGCACCTAGAAGATGACACTGTGAGCCAGTAAGGCTATTTGATTTTTCTAGTTTATAAGTTTTCTGTCTCTTCGTCTCCATATTCTTTATAAATGCTTGGATTTCCCAGTAATTTTCTTTCCTAACAACTTTTGTTTTATCTCTGTAAATTGAAGCTCATTTAAAAATACATTTTAAGCATCTGCTTTGTTGCAGAAGATGTTGAACCCTAGTCCAGTATCGTTGTCGTTTGTGTTCTATAACTCTCTGGAAAATGCTTACTTTTTTATAGCCGATATAACACATTTCCTGTCTTTTTACTCCATTTATCAACGACTATCAAAGAATAACTGTCAATAAAGCAGCAAATGATATCGATGTACCCTCCCATCGGCTATCAATGAAGTAAACTATGACACGCACAAATCTGACCTGAGTCCCAAGTTAATGGGTAGATATTTGGTTTAACAGCATTAACGAGCGGTATATTGAGGCACATATCCAGAAAATTGCTAAATATGTATAGTTTTCTCCGGATTGCGATCACATTCTATGTACTCTCGTTTCTAAAGATTCTATAACCAGAATGCATCATGTGACAAAAAAATGGTGTTTCGACTCTTCATTTTTAGTTCTCTCAAAGTTCATTAAAATCATTTAAATGTCAGACATTTTATTTATTTATATTTCTTTTCATTTTTGTGTTTTAACTTTTTTATTTTAGCCTATAAACAGCGTATTTTTAACACGTATTCTAATATCGTATGTTTTAAGTAAGGCTCTTTTTTTTTAATATATATAACCATTTGGATTAAAGTTTGTATGTCTTGTTTCAGACAAAATCATGAAAGTTTTAAAACTGATTTCAGGGAAATTTTGACTGTTCAAACGTTGAGTTTATAATTATATATTATGAATACCGTCTGGAATTCAAAAATAAGAAAATACCTTAAATTATAACTCTTTAGATGAACATTAGAAATATTTCTCTTATGTAGATGAAGGAATTGGGCATTACCAAAATCATTGAGAAAATATTAGTTGGTAAATACATTTAACTACTGATTCATTTTCAACCCTTTGCAAGTTATTTAAATCCGGGAAATATTTTTAGATTGTAGATTTTTTTTCTTTGAGATAATAATGATTTAGTGTTTAAAGTCTTACTAATTAACAGATACGTGGTGAGAGAGACGAGGATTCATAACTCCCCCGAGGTTATTTGCGCGTAAGTGAATTCTAACGAATCCAATATGAATTGAACCTCAGCATTTCGATTAACAATTCAGAAGTATTATCCATTAGAGTAACTCATCTAGGTAGTGACCAGTTACTTAGCGCTTTAGTGATCGTACAGGAACTGAGGTTTTAACACTATATGTCAATTGATAATGGCCGGATAATAATTACTTAGTGACACAAGTCTTACTAATTAACTCATTGCTGGGGAAAGAAGAGGTGGATTCATAATTATCCTGGTTTTTTTTTTTGTCTGCTTGTTTGATTTTTGTTTTTTGTTTTTGTTTTTGTTTTTTGTTTTTCTTCTGCGCTTAAGTGAATATAATGAACCTAAAAGAAAGGACTACAAATAAGAACAGAATGTATTGTTATCAGTAAAAAGAGGAGTCCAAAATGCCAATATAAGTTTGGCGATACTAAAATCAAGCATGTACGAAAATTTAAGTACTTGGGAAGTGTTCTAACGGAAAACGGAAAGTGAGACACTGAGATCTAAAAGCGAATTGGAATGTCCAAGGACGCATTCAAGAAGCTGAATAGAGTATTAAGAGGCAGGAAAGTTTTGCTAGAAACAAAGAAAAGATTTTTAGATTGCTATGTGATGTCTGTCCTTCAATATGGCAGTGAACACTGGACAATATCATCAAAGAAAAAGGAAAAAATTGAAGCAACTGAAATGTGGTTCTACAGAAGGATGGTGCGGATATCATGGATCGAGCATGTGAACAAAGATGAGGTCTTAGAAATGATGGAAACAAAAAGGAAATTCATACTGAGCATCAGGAAAAGACAGCTGGAGTTCTTGAGACATGTTGTAAGGAAGGAAGGAAGGAAGTAAGGAAGGAAGGCTTGGAGAATCTAATACTCACAGGTCAGATAGCGGGAAAGAGAGACAAAGGAAGCAGCGGATAGCATATTTGAAGGGCCTGATCAGATGGATGGCAGAGCGGGATTTGGGTTGGGTAACGATAGGGAAACGTGGAAAGCCATAATCACCTACGTCCTGAAGGGATATGGCACATAGAAGCTTAAGAACAGAAATTGGAAATTGGCTCTCTGATTAACAATTTCAAAGCATTATCCATTACGGTCATACATCTTGGCACTGACCTGGCTCGAAAAAACCGGTGTCTCAGTGTTATATCGCCGTAAGCCCCTTTGCTATTGAGAGCTGTCCTAATTATCAGTTGTAATCAAATCATGCTCAGTGTATAATTATATGATAATCTATCTGATGTTACGGATACAATCTAAGAAGTAAGTATTCTTAGTGATTATTGTTCATGAAGTACACACGTTCTGCATCTGGGATATAAATTATGGATAAAAACAATAAATTAACAAGTAAGAATCTTATTGACGAAGTCATAAATAAAAGAAGAATTAGAAAAGAATAACTGGTTAGAATTATGGATGAGAGAAATGGAAGAAAAAACGGGATCAGAAAAGTTCATTTTGGGATGATCAGTGGTATATAGAAAAAAGCGTCAATTTAAACTGACATCAGAAAGATATAAATTTTAAAAAAGGGCTATAAAGCATAGGTACCTAGATATCAATTTTTTAAAAACCTAGATAGAAGCATAGATAGCAGGATATTAAAATTTGAGAAAACTAGATACATAGAAAAAATACCAGACGGATAGAGAGAAAGATAAATATATAATAATTTAACTGATGAAAAACAGACAGTATTACACTTTCCTCAACCAGCCTCTGGTACAACAGAGTAATCATTGTGAATTCTGTGATGGTGAACTGGTAAACCCCTACTGGAACAAAAAAGCCGTAAATTTTTCCATCCTCCATCCTTTAAAGAGGGTATGAGGTACTTGATCTCAAATGCCGTCTTTGGTTTGTTTTAAACAACCGTGCAGCAGCATTCATTTTGCTCAGAGCGCAAACGTGCGTGAGCGTTCATTTTACTCAAATCCCGAAGATAAAAAGTTTGTCTCAATCCCTTTGTCCTTGAACAAATAGAAGTAAAACGTTGCCCTGGGGCTAACGGTTCGAACAAGTGGTACTCGGGTTGTGTGCTGTCATTCGTTATGTTTTCTACTCTGCTGAAACAAATAGGATGGTTCATTGATATCAAATGTGACAGGCTTCTTCCACATCATTTCTAATGATATTCTGTGCGTTTGCCTCTAATATAGTATAGCCGATTCTAATTTATTTTATGTCGAAGTGTATGCGGGTGTGACTCAAGTTTTTTTTTCTTTTTTTCTCACAAGAAGATCGTATTTTTATAAATTATTAATTAAATATTACAGATTATTTTTAAAATAATATTTATTTACTTAGTTATATGACGTCTCTTATTTTAAAATAAGTATATATATATATATATCAGTCTGTTAAAAGCCATCGTGATAAATATGTTCAAATGAAGACTAAATATACAGAGATTAAAAACGTTGAAAAAGATCAGATGGTATTGGGTCTTCTAATGTTTCGCGTGGATATAGAGGCCTGCAAAATTTTGCTTTAGTATAGTAATGTGGAGCATTATGAAAGTCTTAAATTTAAAAAAATTAATTTAATCAAAATATAATAAGTAAATAATTAATAAATGTACTAAATTGCAATATGTGAAATATTTGGGTACAGAAGTCTGGAAATGACCTTGTTATAATCAATAAATAAGTCATCTATCATTTTTATTTCCCGGCTTACAAATCATTAATTAACTATAGAATAAGATCGTCTAACTCAGATCAAAATTGCTTTAACATTGGATTTGTTCTTTGTTTTTGTTCTTTTTTTTCATTGTTTATAATTATTTCTCTACTTAAAATTGTTTTATCATTTATTTAATAATACATGTAATAATATATTTAATAATGCAATAACAAGTAAATACTTCTGAACCAGCTATAGAAATAAAAACAAAATCAACCTCTTCAGAATCTTTGGTTTGATTGTTATTCTTATTTACGCCTCAGAACTTTATTGCCTTCATTTCATTGCCTTTCTACGTTCCATTTAAATTCAAGAAGTTGTTAGTTTCTCACGAGCTTCAGACGGAAATCGTAATACCCGAGAGATATTAATAATGTCAAATTTTAAGAGGAAATAATATTGGAAACTTATATTTAGATATTTACTTATTTTAATTTCGCTAATCGAAATCGGAAATTAAAGGTTGCAATTTAATGAAACGATTACATTTACGATGATGCCAATGATTGTAATTATTTGACCATCTTATAATTGTTTCTTGGAAAGTTCTACAAAACTGACAGGCTGTTCTCGTTTTAAGAGCACATTCACCTCCTAACAGGGATAATACATCCCTGTTGCGGACACCTGCTCAGACTCGTACGTATATGCACAACACACACACAGTTTCTAAGCTGAGAGCACTGTAGTTAATGTTTCCTGGAAAGAACAATTTTGTAATTTTATGAAGAATTTATTTCGAATATCATATCAAGTATAAAAGACAATTATCTGAACTAAAATCGGTTTTTATTGAACTTTTTGGAACCACTCTTCTCCCTGTTATATATCTAGTCGAAATCTTAAACCATAAATGTCCAACATAAAATCTAGTATTAGTTACCAATTACCAAAATCCGATATCAGTTATACTCTATTTTTTAAGTCCGATTTATAAAAATCTAACCCTCATCGAACGTAGAGACAAATGGGTCCAATGATGCACAGACAATGACCAAGTAATAGCTAAAACCTGGTTCCAAGAACACCCAAGACGATTATGGACATGGAGAAGCCCAGAAGAAAAAAGGAAAAAAATCGACTACATAACAATCAACAAGATATTCAGAAATGCAGTTGTTTCCTGCAAAACCTATCCAAGTACCGACTACGGAAGCGATCACCTCCTGTTATATGTAAACTAAAAATGAAACTGAAGAAGCCTAAAGCAGCATCTAAATTTCAATGCAAGAGACTCCGGAACGATCCAAACATGAAGGAAACATGTATGAAAAGTGTTTTTAGCGTAATAAGATACAAGAGACAAGAGAGAAACTCGAAGTTAAACGCTAAGAGAAGCTTTAGTGACGTCAGGAAAAGAGATCAAACCAAAGAAAAATGGACTAAGCCAAAAACGAATGAATTACAAACCAGATTCTTGACATGAAGCAAAACAAACAGAAAACAATGCCAAGACACGCAACGAAATATAAAAGACTACAAAAATAAATAAGGAATAATTTTAAACAGGCTAAAAAGGAATGGCTCAACGAAAAATGTACAGATATAGAAAGAATGAGTATCACAGATAAAAGAATATGCATGAGGAAAATAAGGGAAATAGCAGGGCAAAAGACGTGTTCATGAACAGGTTAAATAAAATCAAAGGAGAGAATGCTGATATTAGAGGAAGAAAAATACTTTAGAGGTAAAATGAACACTTCTGCGACGAAAACTGGCAATACACAGAAATACCGACGAATCGGAAATAAAAAAGCAAAGTGGAGACAGCACTGGCCAAATTAAATAGAAACAAAGCCTTAGAGCCAGACGGAATTGTAATAGAGATGCTAGTAGCCGTAGACAATTTCGGCATAGAAAAGATCACAGAAATAATAAATGAAATCTACGGCAGTAGTGATATATTGGAATCAGAATCAAGCCAGAGGTAGGACACGAACAGAGTGAGTTCGTCAAAGACACCGATATTTATGCATATAATCTTATCAGAAACAGCAATACAAATCCAAAAGAACGTGTCACTGTGTTTTATTGATTACACAAAGGCTTTCGACAAAAATGTCACAAATACCTTTGAGAACTGACATAACCTTGACATATTCGTGAAAAACATTAGAATAACAGAATATCTATAACGGCAGCAAACCGCTTACATACGGAAATAAAATGAGTTGAGTAGATATACAAAAATAGAAATGAGTATAGGACAAGTATCTATCTTCACACCAGATTTATCTAAACTATTCAGCGAGGCAATCCCGAGAGAATTAGCAGTCTTACCAGGACTGATTATTGGCGGCTACAGTGATAACAATATTACATATCCAGATGACACAGTGCTGATAGTAGACACGGAAAGGAAACTACAAAACCTCCTACAGAACGTAGCGAAGGAAAACGATAAGAAAGCACTAAGCATAAACAATATAAACCAATAATTCAGGGTTATCAGCAAAAGGATGGGCCCAAACTGCAAATTACAGGTCTGGAATATAAAAATCAAGCATCTACAGAGATGTCAATATCCAGGAAGTGTTCTAACAGAGGGAGGAAAATGCTACACTAAAATCCGAATATGTATTGGGATAGGAAATATGCATTTCAAAAGCTAAGCAGTGTTATAAGACAGACACATTTCGTTGAAATCAAAGAAAAGTGTATTTCACTGTTATGTAATAGCAGCCTTTCGGTATGGTAGTGAATGCTGGACAATCTCTTCAAAAATGATGAAGAAATAGAAATTTGGTTCTACGGAATGATGCTGAGGATACCAATGGACCGAACATATCAGCAACAATGGAGAGAATGGAAAGAATAAAGAAAACTTATACTTAACATTAGAAAGAGGCGGTTGAAATTTCTGAGGCACGTAATGTGAAAGGAAGGCTTGGAAAATCTGATATTCACGAGGCAAATTAAAGGAAAGAGAGACAGAGGAAATCAGTCTGTGACATACTTGATGTGCTTGAGAAAATGGATGGTAGAACAGGGTTTAGAAGAAATAATAAAAGGCAAAATAGTTACAAGGCACAGGAAGATGTGGATGGCCATGAACACCTACATCCTGATTGGAAACGGCGTATAAAATAAGTAATAATTTTTATTTCATAAAATTATAGTTATAGCTTTCTATCTAATAATTTTATTAGTTTCACCTTTTTATAGTGAAACCAATCAAATGTAACCTCAACTTCTATTCTAACAGCTTCTTTTCTCGCACTTCCTGTATATGGAACTCCCTTCCGTATACTTACTTTTCTGGTAGCTACAATCTCCAAGAGTTTAAATGCAATGTCAATTGCCATCTCTTATATCTTTGATTTCCATTCTTTCCCCGACACCTCTTGTATGTTGTTCATCTCCATTTCTATTCTACTCTCACGCAGCTTTCTTCACACCGGTGTTCCTATCCTTCTCTTATCCATTCTCTGACAACCCTTCTGACCTGTTTCTCTTTTTTCACTCTCCTCTTTTGTAACCTCCTGCTTACCAGCGGCAGTACTGCCTTGATTAGGGTGAAACGATTATAAAAATAAATACGCATTAATATCAACCCTCCCCTAAAGTAGTTTTTCCAATCGTTTTTAGATCTTAGCAATTTTTGTCTTTTTGTATCTATCCTGATACCGGTTCTGCTACCAATTTACAAAAGCCCAGTAGATAGGTTATTCGCTGTTTTCCTCTGTCCCTCTTACTTTTGGTGGGTACTGGTTAAATTGCTCAAGACACAATGCCAAATGTTAATAAATTGGTCTATTTTCGCTTGAGTCTGACATGTTAGGATTGAAAAATTTCGATTGAACGCAGGAGCGAAAACATAATTATTTTTAGTTATTTTCTATATCTACTTTTCAGGAAGACACGGGTTCGAATCATGCTGGAAATTGCACATTTTTAGTTCATTATGATTTATTGAATATTCGAGCCAGAAGATGAAAATATCCTATTTAAAAATTAAACAGAGCGTCTACTCAAATATGTGTATCCATTAAATTAATGTTTAAATAATAAAATAGTTTTGCATAAATATTTTAATGAGAATTGTTTTCATCGCTTGTTTTTCACTGCGGTAAACTTATATTATTTTTTATATATTATATATATTCTGTTCTCATTGAGTTTATGTATCTTGTTTTAAGTTAAGAATAAAAGTGAATTTCCATTACTTAATAAAAAAAAAGCCATTTTAATAGTATTTCTTTTTACAATTACTTGAGTGAAGTGAGATTTTTCACATTGGCTCAATTAAACATAAATGCTAGAAACAGGCTCACCACTGCAACTGATATGAGTGTAGCGCTGTAGTTGGAATCAGCCATTTATGAACAAACAAGCACATCTATTTGATTAAATAGTATTTTTTTAATATTATTTACTTTATATTTGTGCCGGAATGTTGCTTAATTTTTTTTATTTTTTTTTGTAAAAGTAATAATTTAATATTCATATCTAAATCTAAACTTATTTATAAATGGAACTTTTTCTCTGTGTGTGTGTGTGTGTGTGTGTGTGTGTGTGTGTGTGTGTGTGTGTGTGTGTCCGTTACCTATAGACTCGGAAACGGCTAAACCGATTTTCTTGAAAATTTACACAGTTGTACTATAAGCGCCTGCGAGTGTTCTTAGCTAGGTTTTGTGTCGAGGTACTTCCGATAAATATCGAAAATCGATAATCGAAAAAATCGGGTTATAGAAGGAATGGTTCGATTTTAACCAGATTTGATACACTCATAGACAAAGACATAAGAAACGATATTCAGAAGTTTCAAGGTTGCAGTTCTTACAATAGTGCAGAAAATTTGATATCAATGCCAGGAAATCAAAATTTGACTTACATCCATTCATTTTTCTTTCAGTCTACGGTTTCGCTTTAACTGGAAACAACTATTGCTTTTTAGTCTTTCGTGTCAACGTCTAAAGAGTCTGAGCTTCAGGACCATAGATTAGTTTTAAAGCTTTCATTACACCCGAGCAACGCCGGGCTATTTAAATAGATGATGCAAGTAAATATATGCGATTCCAATATGTGTGGATCACAAGAAATATACATAAAAATTGCCGTTGCTAATTAAATGAGCCAGTAAACAGAGTTTTTCTTTGATTTATTACACGTTGATATAATAGAACGAAAAGCAAAATGTTGTTTTTGATGCCAGGCATAGTAAAAAAAGTTTGAAAAACAAGATTAGACGACCAGAGACTAGCAACTGATCTATCTGCTGATCTAGCTCTAACAGCCCTAAGTGACGAAAAAATGACTTGTAATATTCAATCCCTCAAAAGCTAATCTATTAACATTTCATAATCACCAAGTTGATTTTAAATTCTCACTAGTCACAATTATGTGTACTCTCAAACAGGCTTCTTTATTTGAACCTCTCCTGAGACTCAATTTCATTCCAAACTTCAAGTGTAACACTGTAAAACCTTGGAAAAGTATCTGGCTCCAAGCTTCATATTTAGAAAAGTCAAGTTAAAGCAAAAATGGAGCATTGATGCCATATCTGGGTTAATGCTACATAATCTTCTGTTTCCAACTGAGACAGAGTTTTAAAAATATTTACAAAATCTAGTAGATGATAATTTAATTTCTAAAATGTAGCCCCTTTCCCACAGACCTAACGTGGCATGACTATCGCTACTTCCATGAAAACTGTTCTGATCATACATATTCCTTAGTTCCACCTGTCCTGACATTCGCTGCTAGAAACTGTCCACATGGGAGAACCACACTCATTTCATTCGTATTCCTTTGGTAAAAAATAATTTTCTCTTTGATAACCTTTTACCAAGAGCCGCTGCTTTGTAAGACATAGTTCCGAAAGACTGCTTCCCCGACCGCTACAATTATCGTTATCATTTACAAGTTTTATATTTATAAAACAATTACATTCAGTAACGTCTAACTTGATTGGCTTTTGGGCCTATGTTAAATGAACAACAGCGTAAAACAAAAAATAAAAGTTTTAGAGTTAGACCTTATTTGTATATATTTAAGCTATATATTGTAAATTATAAATTTTTAAAAAGAGAATTTTGCTGAAATATGTTAGAAAATTTCCATGTTTTTATTAGAAATCAAGAAAACAGAAACTAAAAGTGAAATGGTCGCAATATCTGGAAAATAATGGCGTCAATGTGAAATAACGAGCAAGAATATGGCTTAACGAAACTGATATGACTACATATTGTTCGTTTGTGCGGGAAATGGAAGGTTAGACCAAGAAGACTTATTTTGTCAATACTAAAATTTCCCTAATATAAGCCTCGAGAGACCTTCATAGCGCAGAGTTACAATTAAAAGGCAATAAGAAAACCAGAGTCATTTTTTGGAAAACCGAACAGTTAAATATAGCGATTAATGGAATTTTCACTCGACATCATACTAAAGATGAAGGAAAGTTGTGAAAATAAAAAAAATATTGAGAACTTACCAGAGAGTTGTAAATAAATTGTGTAAAATAAATGGCAGAGTTTTAAGTATCATGAAAGAAAGAGGAGAAGGGGAACAACAAGGAGATGGGTGGAGCTCATGCAAGAGAGGAAGAGGAGGAGCAAGTAAGAAGAAGGAAAAAAAGAAATATTTAAAAAATCACAATATTTACAGAGACTCAAATGCTAAATAGAATGCAAGATTATGAATGGGCTTGCTACCACATATTTACAGTAACCCATCGATTTCCAGTGCTGTGAAAATAGATTGACTACAAACAGGATTTAATGTATTCAAGAGAATTAAAAAAATGGTAAGTGTCATGGGAATTTAGAAAAGAGACTTCATTGCTGTTAGAGAATGCTTAGTCAGTATGAAACGATCATTATTTATTGTTCAAAGATTATTTTTGTAACCATATGTAAGTTTATAAATATGTCATAAATCTAAGCTGATGAGTCTAATCCGAAAAAATTGTAATGAAAGATATCAACTAATTTAACAAGGACGGACTAAATTATTTTAATGGATGAGTTAAAACCACAGACGAGGAACGAATAATCATGTCAATGACGTTGGAATGGATTTAAAAATAAAAAGGGGAAATAGACACCCTGAATAAGGCCAAAGAGGAGACAGCAAAGCAATCATTTTTTATCACTTCATCCTAAGCAAGGCTATAAAGCCATTATGATGCAAGAGGTTACCTAAAGAGAAATAAAAGGAAGAAAAATGTAAAAATAGGATTCCAATAAAAAAGACGATGACGATTGACATTTAATTAAAACTTTTGAAGACTGTAGTTGACAGTAAGGAGAACTATATCCAGCAGCAAGACCTCTGATCGGTAAATAATTGGTTTTGTGAAGCGTGAAACCACCTTTGAATTGCTCCCAGATACACTCTCATCTGGAGCGGTAGCACTTGGTAGTATCCCAGCTATGGGTAAATAGTAAATCTTCAAACACTATGAAAGTATAAAAATACATTTCATATAAAAAATAAGAGCAATAGAATTTTACATAAAAATGAACGAACCATACATATTGTTATATTTTAATTATCAACATATTTTATTTGTAGTTAAAAATATACAACCCCGTTCAAAATATATTTAATATTGAAACCATAAAATTGTGTTCACATTATTTAGATTTGGTATTAAATAACACATGGAGCCGTTTAAAAAAAAAAACAGTAACGAGATTACCACAAACAAGATGAGCGAGAGAAGAAAAAATTAGCATGTTATGGTTACAACAAACAATTACATCAGTGAATTTATGACACTTAGCTGCCAATCTGGTCAGTCGGTCAGTCAAGTGCTATAAGTGATATATGTTTGGCGATCATGTCTCGAAAGAACATGAATAACTGAGGAGATAATTTTTCTACAGTAGGTTGTCATTACTCTCTGCGATAAAGTAGTTGCGAACCAAGACTGCAGAACCCAATTGGTCCTGCTATTTAACCCCTAGCCGGAGGGAGAACCAACAGATTCGTATCTTTCCCGAGGGTATTTGTGCGTAAGTAAATGCATCGAATTCAACTTGAATTCGAACTCGGCTCTCCTTTTTCGCGTTCAGCATTGATATCCATTGCACCACAAGGTATATCCAAATCTCGTACTGCAGTTAAATTTGTGAAAAATGGCCTACCAACGAGGAAAAGCTTATCATAAGAACTATCATGAAATCAATTATAGAAGATTCAAAGTAAAGCTACATTATGGTAGTTAGAAAGCTACTAGAGCCGAGATGCTTGGTTAAGACCACTGACATTGTTGTTTTTTCTTTTGAATTTGTCAAAAATCACTAAATGTGTAACAGAAGAACCAAATCACGTGTTGCAGCAATATTCGGCGCATGCACGAATAGAAAATTAACCACAAAGAACGCTAAAACTACCTAGAATGAATAAAATGTAACTCAATATAGTAAGAGTCAAAGAAAGAAAATATATATGAAAATATTTTTAAAAAAAGAAGAAAAATATTGAAAACCAACAGAAACAATACGAATTTAATAAAAATGAATGAACGCGTGTACAGTCTCACTAAAATGATACACAAGAGCTTTCTTCAATCTAACAAAAGAGATAATCGAATCCGTGAATTGACAGAGCAAAAACTTAATAAGTATGCATAAGTCTTTACTCCCCAAGGATAAAATCGAAAAATTATATGTTAAATAGTAAAAAAAAAAGGAAGAAGTCTCATCCGCTTCAGGAATACTGGGTAAATTTAGAAAATTAGATTTGAAAATATTGAAACTATTCGAAGCAATAATTCTGTAGGAGAAAAAAGGGAAATAACTGAAGAAATGGTCAGGACATTAATGAGGGAGAATGTAAAAAACAATTAATCGTTGATATTGAAAAAAAAAAACAGAGGACCAATCATTGACACGGTTACACAGAGGATACTTAAATCGCGAAACAGAATGAATGAATCATGATTAACTCTATCAAAGCAAAATTAATCAGATCTCTTCAAGAACAAAATAAATAAATAGAGCAATTGTGGAGAAAAATATTAAACAGTAAGAAACATCGTAAAACAAAACAAGCTGTATTACTGTTATACAGAAGACACTTAAATCGAGAAACAGAACCTGTGAAACATGATTAACTCTATCAAAGCGAAAATAATCAAATGTCTTTAAAAAAAATAAATAGAAAATTTGTATAAAAAGAATTGAAACTATAAAAAAATCGTAAAGCAAAGAAGGATAGATTAAAGTTACAAAGAAGACACTTAAAACGAGAAACAGAACAAATGAACTATGATTAATTATGTCAAAGGGAACACAATCAAATATTTTCAAGAAAATAGTTCATTCGTAAAACAAAACAAGCTGGATCACGGTTACACAAAGGACACTCGAATTGAGAAACAGACCTACTTATCATTGTATCTTAGAACAAATAAATTATGATTAATTACATCAAAACAAGAATAATCAAAAAGCATAAAAAATAAATTAATAGCGAATTTTGGGAGAAAAAATGAAATGATAAAAAATTCGCATAACAAAGGAATCTCGATCAAAACCCATATTTAAGAAAGACATGACTGAATAGAAACAGTCGTACAACAGAACTGTTCAAATTGTTTTTGTTTGAAAGTTGGTATCAGTACAAAAGTGTCTTCAGAAATATAAACCTGTTACAATAAACATGTGATAAGG
This sequence comes from Ascarosepion bandense, assembly GCA_037127315.1. NCBI lineage: Eukaryota > Metazoa > Mollusca > Cephalopoda > Sepiida > Sepiidae > Ascarosepion > Ascarosepion bandense. The sequence continues at coordinate 629,495 of JBBBDQ010000704.1, read as the reverse complement.
TAAGTGATTTCAGAAAGAAATCTTAGTATTGTTTGCTCTTATGAGATCAAAATGTGACGTCATTTCTCTTTGGCTAATATCTTTTGTTGGTCTGAAATGTCTCTTACGTTGTTTATACTGTACCCTCGGTTTATATTAGCAACTTCAGCGAAAATCTGGAAAAGATAAAAAAGAGAAAATCAAAAACTCAGTATCTAAGTCGAATGAACTAGTAAACAAAAGCAAATACAAAGGATTAATAACAATACCGAACATTTCAAATAGTTTGAAAACAAATCAGCAAATTGCACTTTTGTGAATAACGTAGATTTTGCAAAAACATGAACGCTTTTGATTATTTTAAGAGTAACTTGACTTTTTGAAAAAATCGATTTGGCCTTACATTATCTAAACAATGTGATTTCACTCTTTTACCTTCTCTATAATGGTAAATATATGGGACAGTTTAGAAGTATTTTTACCAAGCACTGTTTCTATCCGAACACAACAAAAGAATAAAACAGTCTGTGACCTTAAAATCCACCGTATCTCGGAAAAGTTATAGTTCTGGAAAACACGGCAAAGGATAATAGAAAAATATGAAAGAAATCAAAAACTTTTAAATTCTCTATAATTTTAACGGTGAGCTGAGAAAACTAAAGAATATAAATATTGAAATTATTTGCAAAGATGACCGAATCAGAGTAAAGCATGCGTTTAACAGGAGATTCACATACTACAAAAAAAAAAACAGTAATTATCTCGTTTTGTACCACAGATTTACTTGTCAGTTCTTGAACTTATTATTAGGGACCGACTGCTTTCATGAGAAGAAGCAGTTTGAAAGATAAGGCAATAATATCGATTTGGGAGTTACATCTAGATACTTGCAGACACTCATAATTAGAGACTGTCCCAGCGGACTGGTTACAGAATCTTAATGGGCACCGTCTGCATGATTACTCTCAGCTTTTATCAAAACCTATCGCAACATTATCAGTTTAAATATCCGAAAAGTGTTTTAACAGAGGACATAAAGTGTGACACAGAAAACCGGGTGAGCACTGAGACAACGAAAAAAAATGCTTTCCAAATGCTAAAAAGTATTAAGAAACATACAGATTTCGTTAGACGTAAGGAAAAGGGTACTGAACTGTTATACAATGGATGTGCGTTGTGGTGCAAGGAATATCGGCTCGGAACGAGAACTTGGGGAGCTGACTTCGAAATGCAGCTGAATTAGTGGCATTCATATCAGCTATAGGTCAAATAGCAGAACAGATTGGTTTCTATAGCCTTGGTTGGCAACCAGTCTACCGCAGAAAGTAATGGCAACCTACTGCGGAAAAATTATTTTCCCAGTCAGTCTTTCGGTACATGATCACCAAAGTGTGTATTACATATGGCACTTAACTGATATTTACAATCAGAGAGCGGCTCTTAAAATTTCTCGGACACATTATAAGGAAAAATGTTTGGAAAATTTAAAACACTCATATTCAAGAAGTGGGAGCAGAAGAAAACAACGACTGGCCTAACAAATGACCATGTTTAAATGGATGGCAATAGAGAATCGAGAGGGGTAGTAAGAAAAAAGTCTAAGGGCTAAAAATCATAGATAATTTATAGAGAGACATACCCACCCACATCCCGAATGGACATAATGTGTAGAAGAGGGATATTTATGTTGTAAAAAGAAGAGGTTTTCATGTTGGCAAATCTTTAAGAATAAATTAATTATGATGTTGAAATTTATCCATCGAGCAGATCATTTTTTTTTGTCTTTGTTTTATTTTTTCGTTTTTTATCAGCTATCTCTATAACGAAGCATTTATGTTTTTCCATAGAGGCTTAGGACTGCGTCATAAAAATTGGATTTTGTAAAGCTGAATATATATTTATGGCTCATTAGATATTTTTCTTGAATAAAGTCAGACAAGCTTAATGAAACGGCAAAATCATTTTTGATATGGTGAACACGATTCAGGCGGTGATATATTTTAAACTCATTAATTCAACAAAAGTTATGAGACCTTTCAAAAATACCTTGTGCAAATGATGAGTGATTAACCGGTCATAAAGCATCAAAGTTATATTTTTATTGGATATTTTGCTATCTACATAAGTGAAGTATAACGAAATTATGTTCTCCCATATTGACGACATTTTCTGTGGTTGAAAATTATATAGTCAGTAGTACTGACTGTCTTGAAAACAAATTATTATAGAAATTTTTATTCAAAGTTCAAGCCTGATCTAATTCTATCAATTCAGAAATTTATAGCGAGAATAAGTAAAATCACTTCTAAGGATACGAATCACCATCATTTCTTCCGTGTTTTAAATGTAACAAAATCTAGTCAGAAATGTTTTTCTTTAATTATTTTTTAATTCACAATTTTGCTTAGTTTTTTTTTAGGTATAAAATATATCTTACATATAAGTCTATCATTCGTCCAAGCTTTACATACAGAGTGAGATGGGTAAATTGTTACCACTTACTTGTGAGTCATCATGTGTGATATGACCAAGAATATCTATTTTAGGTACGTTATATTTATGGATCAAAATACTTACTATCTGTGTTAGAGCGAATGTAAATATTGAAGTAAACCCTGTGATCAACACCGACGGTCGACTGTGATTCATGCATGAAAAGGATTTTCAGCCCATAATGATTGTAAGCTAGCATTAAGCATGCTGTCACCGCACGATGCTGATTTCCCTGTTTACTTTTATTGATATATAAATATGAATATGTATGTGTGTGCGTGTGTGTTTAAATGAAACGTGCAGAGAGATTTAAATGCTTGTTGGAACCAGCCTTATGTATAATTTTAAACCACTCTTTATTATAAGAATTAGCGCACGTTATATTCTCTACTAGATTTTGAGCGATAGCCGATTCCATATTTGTAGAGTAAAGGCTACACATGTTACTTACTTTGCCAAGTCTTATTTTAGAAGACACATGCTGATTAATGCTCGTTTCTAAATGTAAGGTGGTACGACCCACATAAGGCTGGTTCCAATAATCATTTAAATATTTTGAAATTAATCTCTATAGCATAACGGAAACCATCTCTCTGCTGGCAAAAGTATTTTGCAAATCTCTGAATGTGCTAGGGGATGTTTTATTTTAATTGCCCCTCGCTACTTATTTACACGAGATTTCCCCTCCTCTCGTTATAAGTATATATATGTATATGTATACTTATTTTATCGTGTTTCCCTCTTTTCTGTTCTTCATTTTCGTCGTTACGGTACTTTTCGTTTAATTCATTTTCCAACGATTTTTCTCCTGATGAGATGTCGAGCTTTCATACGTTGTGACGTCCTCAAACCACATTACAAATTTACGAACAGCGTTTGCTATTTGGTATCTGTTATCGTTGCTTAACAAAGTTTTATGCCAACACAAGATAAAATCGTCTTTGATGTGTGTGTTTTTATGTTAATGTCCCTGTAGCCTCTCTGAAGATGGCTCATGTAAGCGAAACCAACTGAATGAAAAATTATTCAAATGTTGGAGAATTTTTGTCTTCATTTTCACCTGAAATTAAAGTTAAAATACGATGTTTAGAATGGCTCATGATTAAACATAATAGACATTCATTGTCTCTTATATTTAACTGTATATGTTTAGAAATTATCTGCTGCCTCGATGTATATATATATATATATATATATATATATGAAAGCATGATACCGAATGTTAACCTCAGTGTTTACTTTTATTCATATATATATATATATATATATAACGGTAAATATAAAGTATACGAATTAGAGAAAGTCAGCGAGAAGGTATGTGCGTGTTTGTGCGTACGCATATGTGTGCGTGTGTGTGTACACGTAACTAATTATGGCTTAGTTTAGTTAAAAATTTAATCGGTTTCCACTGTTTAATGACGGAAACTTTCTAATTCATTTTAGAATATTTGTCGAAAAACTATGTTCATTTATTTTATTTCATGAGATTTCATCTTCAAAAGTAAGATGTTGAACATTGACCTGTCAACCAAAATTATTTATTCTAATATATAACATACTGTCATAAAACGGTATACAGGAAACTACGCAAGAAAATAAGGAGAAAATACAGACAGGCTAAAGAGGAATGAATCAACAACAAATGTTCAGAAGTAGAGAGTTTGAGCAGGACTAATAAAGCAGACATGCGTAAAGAAATAAGAGAACTGACAGGACAAAAAACTGCTCATCAACCGGATGTATAGAATCATATACATCCTGTTGAGGTGCATCATATTTGTGACGACGGGCTGGTCTTCAAGTCGTCTATTACAACGGTGTTCTTTCTCGCCCACGCTGTGAATTTTGATCCTAAGGAAGTTACGTTGAAATCTTGCTAGCTGTCTCTTTACCAAGTTAAACAGACCGGACGCGCGTGCACAAGTGGGTTAATGAAAACAGCACTCAAAGTAAATTGAATGACGCCTGAATAAGTTGCGGAAAAAGGCTTTATATACAAACACAAAAAAATAACAGAAAGAAATAGAATATAACAGTCGTCAAATTCTTATCTTTACAACGGAGCGAAGGTTTCGTCTAAGAATAACGTGTGTCCTCTTAACATTAATTCAAGCTTTTGGTTGGTAATGTCTGTCACTCCAATCGGAGTTTTCAAGTTCTGATAATTCAAATGTCTTATTCCAGATTTTCACCGAAACCTTATGGAAACTGCTGAAGATTAATTTTTGTGTGTGTGTGGATGGCAGTGGCTGTAAATTCGTCTTATCTGTCGTAGCAATTGGTTTCTGTCCCCTCTCCCCCGGGTCATTGTGTTTATGCTTGTCCCAAACTCTCTTGAGGAAGGCATGACAGATGCGGGGTGTACATGCAAATCAAGTTTTTAGCCCATCAAATCAATCCCGCCTTCTCATTTTGAGGCGGAATTACTTCCTTCCCTTGGTTTAACCAATGAAGCGGCCATATTTCTGGTGACATTTCTTTCCGTCGTCATCTTGATTTAATTGATTACATCATTTATTTTTCCGGTTTTAAAATGTGTTCACAGCGAATTTCAGGATTTAACCTTTCTTGGCTTCATCAAATATGTTTGACAATCTCGAAACAATATTTTGGCTACTTCTTAGTTTCTATTTTCACCTGTTGTAAGATTCAGAACTTTCAATGGTATTTTTCTCAGTCACTTGTTTCCGCTTTGTCACATAATGGCCGTCAATGTGACTCACAGCTACAACTGCAAAATGTTTTTTAATTCACTAAGCCAGTTTTCAATATTTTATTTTATGAAAACTTTTTTTCACAATTCATTAGCTGCGTTCATATTGCAACCGAAGAAACAATTTTACTATCCATTAGGTTTATTTTTCTTTCTGCTCACATTGGAACAATTAATCTGCACAATTAATAGTGCAACTAATAATAATTTCTATCGCTCTGTTGTGCTAAAATAGCGTCATATTTTTCCGCATGCAAAAATAGTGTTACATATTAGAGAAAGAGGAAATACTCAAGCAATTTGAAGAATATATAAAAAATCTTTTCCCCAAGTGAGAGCAACACAATGATACACAAAGATGAGGACGGACCGGAAATAGTAAAGTCCGAAGTGGAAGCTGCAATAGCCAAACTGAATAAAAACAAAGTAGCTGAACCAGACGGCCTTGTAATAGAGTTGCTGACAGCACTTGATGTATTCGGTCCAGAGAACATTACAGGAATAATAAATGAAACTTATAACAATGGTGTAATACCAGATAACCAAAGCAAATCTATTTTCATAGCGCTGCCTAAAAAGCCAGGTGCAAACGAGTGCGAACTATACCGAGCAATCAGTCTGATGATCCAAATTACAAAACCGATCGTCCGAATCCTGATGAATAGAGGGCGAAGCAGAATCAGGCCAAAGAATAAACAAGAACAACGTGGTTTCGTTTAAGACACGGGAACAAGGAACGCCATATTTATGATTATGATGCTATCCGAAAGAGCAATACAAATGAAAAAGGACGTGTGCCTATGTCTTATCGATTATGCGAAGGCGTTCGATAAAATACCATTTCAAAGAATTGATAGAAATGCTCAGCAACCTCGACATATTTGGGGAGGACATTAAAATAATCAAGAATCTCTGCTGGCAGCAAACTGCCTGCATACGGACATGTAACGAATTCAGCAGATATACAAAGATAGAAAGGAGCGTAAAACAAGATTGTATCTTTTCATCGGATCTATTCAACTTGTCCAGCGAGACTATTCTGAGGACCCTAGAAGTTATGCCAGGATTCGTAATCGGAGGCCACAATTTAAACAACATAAAATGATACAGTGCTGACAGAAGACACGGAAAGGAAACTAAAAGACCGTCTATAGAAGGGATCTGAAGTGAATGACAAAGAAGAGCTACAAATAAACTGCGAGAAAACTGAATGCATGTTCATCAGCAAAAACAGTAGCCCAAAATGCCAATTTCTGGTGTATTATACTAAAATAGAGGGGGTACAAAAATTTAATCCCTGGGAAGTGTTCAAACAGAAGACGAAAGTGCAACACAGACATCCAAAAACGAATTGGCATGGCTAGAGGATGCAGAAACTGAGTATAGTATTAAGAGAAAGGAAAATTTCACTAGAAATAAAGAAGAGAGTACCAGATTGCTATGTAATCACAGTTCTTCAATATGGCAGTGGATGCTGAACAATCTCACCGAAGATGAAGAAAAATCTTGAAGCAACTAAAATGTCGTTCTACAGAAGGATGCTGCGGATATCATGGATTAAGCCCGTGTGCAATGATGAGGATTTGGAAAGCATGGAAACGAAAAGGAAATTAATGTTGAGCATCAGGAAGAGACAGCTAAAGTTCCTGGGATATGCAATGAGGAAGGAGTGCTTGCTGATACTAACAGGCCAGATAGAGGTAAAGAGAGACAGGGGAAAACAGCGTGTAACATACTTGACTGGCCTTAGCAGGTGGGTGGCAGAACGGAGGTGGTGTGGCTTAATAGGAGAAAGCCACCAGAGATAGGGAAACTTAAAAAAGCAATGATCACCTACGTACTGGAAGAACAAGGCACATAGAAGGTGAAGAAAAAGAAAACTACAATATATATATATATATATATATATATATATATGTGTGTGTGTGTGTGTGTGTGGACAAGGGTCTGTAACATTTTGATTCTTGATTTCAACAAAGAACCTTGTCACACCGTTAAAGGGTTTATGTGTGTATCTTTCAACGGAAATGCGTACGCAGCTAACGCTCATTGGTATCACTGGTTTTTTAACGTTGTTTGAACTGGTTCTGCAATCTTTTCAATAGATAACAAACTCGAGTGCCCAATCAAATTTTATGCCATATTGCCAAATCTGATTTAAAAAATCTGGGTTTGCTCTCTCAGGCTTTCAGTGACTATGCTTTAGATCGAACATAGTTTTTTGAGTGACAAGTGCAACAAGGCCGCATCAAAGCCCAAGCATTTTGGTCAACCACCTACACTCAAAACACTGGAAAAGTTGGAAAAATTTTTTTTAAATCTCATATATTATCATCCTATATGAAGTATATTATTTACTGCAGTCATATTCGTCGCTCTCTCTCTCTCTCTCTCTCTCTATATATATATATATATATATTGGATTGTGTCTATGTATATAATCTCAAAAACTTTGAAAACCCATTAACTCAATAATTTTTAGCTTCAACGAAAAAATGATCGTTGATAAACGTGTATTTAAATCACTGCACGAACATCATTAATAATTGCTCGTGCAAAATACGCAAATTTTCAACAAACATATTTACAAAATATTTATGATATTGGAAATAATTTTATGTTGCGGAAAACGTTTACGAAGTTTTATTCAAAATAGATTGCAAACGAAAATTTATTGACGGTTGATTTTGTGTTAGCTTGAAAGATAATCACAAATCATTCGATTCAAGTCCCATTTAAACTAAAATGCATCACTTTCGGCTGCAAATTACATTATATACATCTATCTTATTACATATATATATATATATGTGTGTGTGTGTGTGTGTGTGTGTGTGTGTGTGTGTGTGTTGAGATAAATAGATAAATAGGGATAAATTATTGCAACGTTAGAAAAATAGAGAGCCACATCTGAAAAGATAGATAGATAGATGGATAGACAGGAACAATCTAGCCAAAAACAAAAATAGATGCTAAATAGTTAAATCTAAAAATAATGGATAAAAACAAATATATACAGAGATAGGGAGACAAAGAGAAACATGTGAAAGATGAACAAACTAGATGGTAAAGGAAATAGCCGTAGTAATATTAGCCTTTTCCTCATAATAAAAAAAAAAGATAGATAGATAGATAGATAGATAGATGGATGGATAGATAGACAGGAACAATCTAGCCAAAAACAAAAATAGATGCTAAATAGTTAAATCTAAAAATAATGGATAAAAACAAATATATACAGAGATAGGGAGACAAAGAGAAACATGTGAAAGATGAACAAACTAGATGGTAAAGGAAATAGCCGTAGTAATATTAGCCTTTTCCTCATAATAAAAAAAAAGATAGATAGATAGATAGATAGATAGATAGATAGATAGATAGATAGATAGATAGATAGATTCGCTGTTAATTTATGAACTGATCGTTACTCGCTTTATTTAAGCGTGAACTATTTTCCCCATCTTTATTGTTGTTATCAGAACGTTTCAGTCAATCAACCCTCCGGATGCTGGGAATTTTGAACTGAAAACAGTATTCAGTCTACAGAAGATTGTTCTTATTTTGCTTTCCGTGTCCAGGGATATCTCAGCTAGTTCTTATTTAATACTGTTCGGTGACTCTTCAAATTCTCCTCAGTCAAAATAACTAGAGACCCAGGCCTAGAAATGGAATCCGCAAATATCGTCTCACTGAAGAAATTGAAATACCTGGAAATGTTCTAACAGGGGACGGTAAATGCGATGTTGAGATCCGAAGACGTAATGACATAGGAAGGATAAGTTCCAGAATCTGATTAGAGTATTGAGAGACAGGAAAATTTCGGTGGAAACGGATTACTGGATTGATGTGTGAAGTCTGACCTTCAGTATGACAACGAATGCTGGAAAATCTCATCAAAGATGAGGAAAAGACGTGAAACAATAGAAATGTGGTTCTACAGAAGGATACTGAGGATAACATGGACAGAACATGTGAGCAACAAAAGTTTTAGAGAGGATTGAAACGAAAAAAACGTTAACATCAGGAAATGATAACTAGTTTCTGGGGCATGTAATGAGGAAGGAGGGTTTAGAGAATCTTAATACTCACGGGACGAATAGAGAAAAGGAGAGACAGAGGAAAACAAGAGTACTTCGATGGCAAAGCATGGTTTGATAAAAGTAACAAGAGAAAGAGTGTTAAGAACTATAAGGGATAGGGAGATGTGGAAGGCCAGGATTACTTAAGTCCTAAAGGGACACGGCTTATAGAAGAAGAAGAGGAAATTCACATCAGCTCACCTGTTGCAATGCTAGGACGTTCTGCAAGGGAGTGGTCTTTTTTTAACCATTCCACCCCAAGGAAGGTGGAATCACCACTAGTGCACAGGGTTATAATGAAAGAAAAAGCAGTGTAAAGGGTGTGTCGAAGAAAGGATAAAATATGGATGGGATTCAAGGAGATACATGATAGTAATTGAGGCTGCACTTCAGTTTTTGGAGATTTTAGCTCTCAGAGAAGTAAGTAGACGGAAGGGAGCTCCACCAGCTAGAAGTACGAGAAAAGAAACTTTCGGTGTAGAAGTGATGGTTATATTTAAATATTTCAACAGTAAAAGAGCTTAACTTGTCAGTCAGTCAGTTAAGTGTCATATGTGATACACGCTTGAGTGATCATCTCTCGAAAGAGACATGACTGACTGAGCAGAAGACTATCGCACAGTAGGTTGCCATTACTTTCTGCGGTAGACTGGTTCCTAACCAAGGCTATAGAACCCAATCTGTTTTATTATTTAACCCTATAACTGGAGGGAAGAGACGGATTAATACCTTTTCCAAACCTAGTAGTGCGCTTAAATACATGTGGTCGGCGCACCAAGTAAAAAGCTCATCAGAGCAGTTGCCATAAAAATATTTGTAGAAAGAAACCTGAGGAAACCACGTCTCGTCGGTGAGAAAGTGACTGAAGTCGAGATGCCACATGACCGAAATAACATTGCAGATCTTCTTTGGATTTTGTCGAGAAACACGAGATGAATAGCAGCAGTACCCGACCAGATATCGCAACAGTATTCAATGCATAGACGGATGAGGACAACTGTACGTGGTGTAATGGTTAACAAACTTGTCTCTTTCGAAACTATTACAATTGAGTAGTGAGTTCGATCCTCACTGGGCACTCTATACTTTTGGTCCTGTGCTACTTTTAAATCACCAGTGTATAGACGAATGGTAGATTTATAAATGTCAGACTAATCCAAGCAAGAACTACATTAAATATATATGTTTATATAAAGACAATAAATGAAAGTAAAATTCGAATGAAACCAAAATATTCATTGTCTCTACTTTTATTTCCACCGATATATAATTTGCGTCGATTCTTAAACATTTTTGAATTCACAAACATAATGAAAAAAGCAGTGCATGTTATATCTGACGGTCTTGAGCGGCGTTTAGGAGAGATACCAAGACAAAAAATATTAAGAGCCATAAGGGACAGAGACAAGCGGAAGTCCATGATGGCCTACGTCCTGAAGGTACACTACACCTAAAAAAGAAGAATTTCTTGCAGAAAGCCATGAAGAATGGTTATTTAACAACAAAGTACGTCCTGTATGTTCCTCATCAGACCGCAGTTATTCTTGATTCTATTTTCCAAACGACAATCAAAACTCGACCCCCATAAGGCGTGTGGAGACGATGGAATCCCGGTGATAGTCCTTAAGAGGTGTGCCCCTGAACTTTCCCCTGTCCTCTCTAAACTGTTTAACTACTGCCTTTCTGCTTCCTGCTTTCGTGCATGATGGAAATTCTCCTCAGTCGTTCCTGTCTTTAAGAACTGTGGTGAACCCTCGGACCCATCCAACTATCGCCCGATCAGTCTTCTACCAATATTCGGGAAAGTGTTCGAGGCTATAATAAATGCTGAAATAGTTCATCATCTCACCGCCCACAAACTGTTCTCCGACAGGCAATATGGATTCCGATTTGACAGGTCCACAGCCGACCTGCTAACTACTGTAACGGAGTACATGCTACAGGCCCTTGATGAGTCTGACGAGGCTCGCGCGGTTGCTCTGGATATCTCCAAGGCTTTCGACAGGGTTTGGCACCCTGGCCTCCTATGCAAACTACGCGGTTATGGTATTACCGGTCGCCTGCTTGACCTAATCCAATCTTTCTTAAATAACCGCAAAATGAAGGTCATTCTGAATGGGCGTGCCTCTTCGTCCTACAGCACGAATGCTGGTGTCCCACAAGGCTCTATCCTGGGCCCAACGCTCTTCCTTATTTTCATCAACGACCTCCCAGATGAGATCAGGTCCCAAGTAGGCATCTACGCAGATGACACTACAATATACTCCCGCTCCAGTAAGAAACCTGTCGTGGCGGACAGACATAATCTCGCTGCTGACCTTGAGCGGGATCTACACTCTGTGGTGAACTGGGGCAAGAAGTGGCTTGTCAACTTCAATTCCTCGAAGACCAAGCTGTTGTCTGTCAACCATTACAGGCAACCTCTTCTGCCTCCCATAAGCATGGACCAGATGATTCTCCCGGAGAGTAATACACTACGCCTCCTCGGACTTACCCTGTCCTCAGACCTCAAATGGAAGCACTATATTGAATCCATAGCAAAATCTACTGCTAAGAAGATTGGGTCACTATGTCGATCCAGGATGTTTTTTCCACCTGAATCCATCCTGCATATATACAAGTCAACCATCCGTCCGTGCATGGAGTACTGCTGCCATTTATGGTCAGGTGCCCCTGCCGTTCTCCTCAGTGTTCTTGACAAGCTCCAAAGGAGAGTCTGTAATGTGATAGGTACTGATCTGGCGACTCGTCTGCAGCCACTTTCCCATCGTCGAAATGTGGCCTCCCTCTGTCTCTTCTATAAATACTTTCATGGCTTCTGCTCGGATGAGCTTAAGTCACTGATGCCTCCTCAACAGGTGTTTACCCGTTCAACCAGACTGGCAACTGGGTCCCACCCACTCACAGTCAGGTTAGCCAAACGCAGACGACAATTCTACTCCTGCAGCTTCCTCTCTCGCACTTCCCGCCTGTGGAACTCACTCCTGTATTCTTGCTTTCCTGACGGCTACGACCTCCAGAAATTTAAAAGCAAAGTTAATACTCACCTACTAACCACTGGCCTCTAGCTCTCTCCCCTCCCCTGTATAACCTTCCCTTTCTCTCCGCCCATGTACCTGTCATTGCACCTGCTTTCTCAGTTTTCTATTGTTCCTTTCTAACTAGCTTGTACTCCTCACTCTTTTCTAATTAATCTTTCTACATTTATGTAACCCCCTGCACATCAGTGGCGTTTCTGCCTTGCTCGGGGTGAAATGATTAAAAAAAAAAAAAAAAAAAAAAATTATCTATTGCTTTCAAATTTGAAAGTGGCAGACACGTAGAATTTTTTCTAGCACCATACATTAGTTGTATTATTTCCAACAGTTATATATTTATTTGTTCAAGCTACATAAAATATTAAAGATATATGCAGTTTTTAAGTCGCTTTGCATTGAAATTTGTCGTAAAAGTGACAAAGAATTGACTTACAAAATTCGGTGTCTTATTAAACACAATTTGCAATCAAGTAGCTGACATAGAAAGGATATTATTATGCTATGATAATGAGAAAAACATTGTTTTTGTTTTTTTTTCAGTATCAAATTCTTTTTGACATGAAGTTACTGAAAATTGCTCGATCATTTTAATTATGTTACTTTTTAGATTATTTAATATCGGTCCTACAATATGACAGTGGATTTTAGACAATCTTTGAGGCAAGAGAAATGTTGTTCTACAGAAGGATGCTGAGTATACCATGGACTGAACATGTGAGCAAACAAGTAGTTTTAGTGAAAATATAAACAAAAATGACACCTATACGTAAAACTAACTGAAATCTTTAGGGTACATAATGAGGAAAGAGGGCTTGGTAATTTGACACTCTCAGGACATATTGAAGGCAAGACGGACTTTTGTGTATGGTTGGCAGAACAGGGATTAGAAGATATAGCAAAAGAAAAACATTACAAAGGACAAGAAATTAAGGAGAGTCATAATCGTCTACGTCTTGTTGAAACTCGGCATCTAGAAGAAAAAGAATATAAAAATTAGTAAATAAATTTAAATAACTGGTAAATGTTTTAGAAAATCGAGAAAATGTGGCACCGAAATCCGAAGAAGCGTTTGAATAGTTACAGGTACCTTCCAAAACTTAAAAAAAAGCATTAAGGAAATAATTCAATAGAAACGATGAAAAGTATACTAAAATGTCACATCAATCCTCTTAACATGGCAGAGATTGCACAACAGCTTCTTCATAGGTAAAGAAGAGGAACGTGACAACGGAGTTGTAATTTTGCATAAAAATGCTAAAAATAGTCCTGTACAGAGCATTTGAGCAAAAAGGAAATTAGAAAGAAAGAGTATGTATTTAGAATCAGAAAGAAAAAACTGAAACTTATCGCGCACATAATGAAGAAAGAAAACTTGAAACATTTAACACTCAGATTACATAATAAAGTAAGCGGTATATAGGAAAACAGCGAGTAACCTACGTAGAAAAGTTGTTTAAATGGATGGCATAACAGGGAATCGGAGCAATAGTATGTAGATTTAATAGATTTTACAAGGTCTTTTATTGTAATTTAGGATAAAACATAAGCAAAAATACAGATTTGCTAAGCACTGCACAAAGTAAGTAAGATATGTGGGTTTATGAACATTCATGTTCCGAAGGACACTGTACTTTGCATTATTTTTCTTTTCATAAGGGAGCATCTCATTAATTATTGAATAGATTTTACAGGGTCTTTTCTTGTAATTTAGGATAAAACATAGCAAAAATACAGATTTGCTAAGCACTGCACAAAGAAGTAGTAAGATATGTGGGTTTATGAACATTCATGTTCCGAGACACTGTACTTTGCATTATTTTCTTTTCATAAGGGAGCATCTCGTTAATTATTGAATAGATTTTACAAAGGTCTTTTCTTGTAATTTAGGATAAAACATAGCAAAAATACAGATTTGCTAAGCACTGCACAAAGTAGTAAGATATGTGGGTTTATGAACATTCATGTTCGAAGGACACTGTACTTTGCGATATTTTCTTTTCATGAGAGCATCTCATTAATTATTTAATAGATTTTACAAGGTCTTTTCTTGTAATTTAGGATAAAACATAACAAAAATACAGATTTGCTAAGCATACCTGATATTAAGATATGGGTTTATGAACATTCATGTTCCGAAGGACACTGTACTTTGCATTATTTTCTTTTCATAAGGGCATCTCATTAATTATTTAATAGATTTTACAAGGTCTTTTCTTGTAATTTAGGATAAAACATAGCAAAAATACAGATTTGTAAGCACTGCACAAAGTAGTAAGATATGTGGGTTTATGAACATTCATGTTCCGAAGGACACTGTACTTTGCATTATTTTCTTTTCATAAAGGAGCATCTCATTTAATTATTGAATAGATTTTACAAGGTCTTTTCTTGTAATTTAGGATATTATGTAAAAATACAGATTTGCTAAGCACTGCACAAAGTAATGAATGTGTGGGTTTATGAACATTCATGTTCCGAAGGACACTATGCTTTGCATTATTTTCTTTTCATAGGGAGCATCTCATTAATTATTTAATAGATTTTACAAGGTCTTTTCTTGTAATTTAGGATAAAACATAGCAAAAATACAGATTTGCTAAGCACTGCACAAAGTAGTAAGATATGTGGGTTTATGAACATTCATGTTCCGAAGGACACTGTACTTTGCATTATTTTCTTTTCATAAGGGAGCATCTCATTAATTATTGAATAGATTTTACAAGGTCTTTTCTTGTAATTTAGGATAAAACCTGGCAAAAATACAATTTGCTAAGCTGCTAAAGTAGTAAGATATGTGGGTTTATGAACATTCATGTTCCGAAGGACACTGTACTTTGCATTATTTTCTTTTTCATAAGGGAGCATCTCATTAATTATTTAATGGATTTTACAAGGTCTTTTCTTTGTAATTTAGGATAAAACATAGCAAAAATACAGATTTGCTAAGCACTGCACAAAGTAGTAAGATATGTGGGTTTATGAACATTCATGTTTCCGAAGGACACTGTACTTTGCATTATTTTCTTTTCATAAGGAGCATCTCATTAATTATTTAATAGATTTTACAAGGTCTTTTCTTGTAATTTAGGATAAAACATAGCAAAAATACAGATTTGCTAAGCACTGCACAAAGTAGTAAGATATGTGGGTTTATGAACGTTCATGTTCCGAAGGACACTGTACTTTGCATTATTTTTCTTTTGTAAGGGAGCATCTCATTAATTATTTAATAGATTTTACAAGGTCTTTTCTTGTAATTTAGGATAAAACATAGCAAAAATGTTTCTGTATTGAACTTCAAGTTACTAAATATGACAGGTTCAAAGAGACACACAGACAGACAAGAAAATAGGAATTTAGTTGAAAATTATAAAAATGAATATTTGTTTAATTATATCACATTATCTGACGGGTTGGAAACTGTTCTTGCTCCCTTTGACTTATGAAACATTGAAATATATTGAACAGATATATAAACATCAGATTTCTATGGGCATGCTGGTCGGAGATCTTTTATTAATTTTATTTGTTAAATAAATTTATGTCATTGTTATTTTGATTAAAAATTATCGTTAAAATGAAAAATTAAATCAATAAATTTATATTTAAAAAAATCATAGAAATAGTTGTTTAGACATTAGGCAACGGAGAAGCGCTCTATTCACTCAAATACATTATAATGCGTTACTAGAGCCAATAAATGTCATTTGTACATAAGCTTGCGTCAAAAAAATTTTTTGCACAAAATATATATGAAAACAAAACAAATAAAAACCATTTATATTTTGATTTACAAATAGATAATTTCAAAAATATATTATATCGCACGATCTTATTATATTCGAAACAAAACACAATTGGTTTTGCCTCATTGCTAATCTGGAAGCTGAACAATGGGTTTTTAAAAAACGAAAATATCACAGCTTCAATGAATATATGTAGAACACAGACGTCGTAAAATTTCACACAAATGCTGGAGTAGTAAAATCATGAAGAATCTAGTTAATCGTTTAAACACAGAGACAACAAATTAGCAACTTAATACATTGCGACAGAAGTGTTTGAACAAAGGACCAAAGTGATACATTGATATTCAAAGGCGCGATAAGATAGCTAAAGATTAATTCCAAAAACTAAGCGATGTATTAAAAAAAACAGGTTTGGTGGATGGTTGGTTGGTTGGTTGGTTGGTTGGTTGGTTGGTTGGTTGGTTGGTTGGTTTTCTTAATCGGCATACCAGCCTTTATTGATTATCAATGCCGATCTTTTGTACATACTTATACTCTGAAATAATGAAATTATGTTTATTTAAATATATATAGTTTGTAGATCATAAAATGTCGGTGAGTCTCTTAAGTTCAATACGAAACAGACATGACTGACTGGGCAGAAGATTTCCCGTAGTAGGTTGCCATTACTTTCTGCGGTAGACTAGTGGCCAGTTATGGCTACAGAATCCAGTCTTTCCTGTTATTTATTAACTCGATGGTGAAGGGATGTATTCATTTCTTTCTCAAAGGGATTTGTGCGTAAATGAATGGAACAAATTCAACTGGAGTTCGAATTCGTCTCTCCAATTTCTATTGTTGGTAATTTTACTATAAAAATTTATTTTTATATATTTTGGTTTTTTAAGGCTGTATTGATTGTCATTTTGCTATAACAAATGTATGGTTTCTCATTTTATTTTTAAAAAATGTGTCGTTAATTACTGTTTGTGTGTTCACTATTTTACAATAACTGAGACCCCCCCCTTAACGCTAACAGTTGCTACCACCACTTAAGAAACATAAGAATCTCACCAGAAAGAAAGGAAAGAGTACAGAATTGGTATGTTATATCTGTCCTAGTTATTATGAAAGAACAACTGAACAACGGAACAATTATAATGAAAATATAAACTAAAAGGAACATTTTATATATATATATATATGAAAAGAGAATTGTACCCACAGAAATAACTAATGGCTCTAAAGAGTGAAGACGTCATTTTAATTAACCCGAGGAACCTTTCGGCCAACACTTTTCAAGGGTCACGCTGGCAAAAATTCCCGAGGAAATTTTCTTGGAATGTATGCGGCTGGCTACTGAAGGAGTCGAGTTCAGTTTCAATGGGATTATGTATGCACAGACGGACGGCGTCGCTATGGGGAGTCCTTTGGGTCCTTTCCTATCTAACATCTTCGTGGGATTTTATGAACGTGTGCTGTTTGAGAAGGTCAATGAACCTTTAGTTTATCGTCGTTATGTTGATGATACCTTCTCAATATTTAATAGCACAATTGAAGCTGCACAGTTTTTGGTTCAGCTGAATTCTTTGCATCCTTCTCTTCAATTCACTATGGAGTTGGAGAATGACGGAGGTCTTCCGTTTTTGGATGTCTTTGTTCAGCGTAGGGACAATGTCTTTCTAACATCTGTGTTTCGTAAACCGACCTTTACAGGCCTGTATACAAATTGGAACTCTTTCGTCCCTAAGTCCCGAAAAATTGGCCTAATTGAAACTTTGGTCCACCGTGCCCTGCATATATGTTCTCCTGATTGCTTGGCTAGTGAGTTAACACGCCTGCATCACATTTTTGAGGAGAACGGGTATCCTATTAATTTTGTGAGACGGGTTATCGCCCGTAAAATTAAACGGTTTAAAGAACCAAAAGTTGAAGGGCCAAGTCGCTGTCCTTTATACCTAAAATTACCTTGGCTTGGTAGACAATGTCTTTCCATCACTGATAGAGTTTCGACTAATATTTCGTCGGGCTATTTTGCAGTAAAGTTGCGTGTCGTTTACAAAACAAGACCTGTGTTTCCATCCTTTGTTAAGGATCGGTTGTCCTATTTTCGTAAAAATTCAGTTGTATACAAATTTAAATGCTGTTGCGATGCAGCATACATAGGACGAACCGATCTGAGATTGGAGACACGGGTTGCGCAACATGTCCCCGCGAATTTACGCATGGGTAATTCCAATAGTAATATAAGGACTACTCAATCTGTGCTTGATTCAGCGATTGGCCAACACCTGTTGGACAATCCGGTTTGTGCCTCCTCTTATGAGGACAGTTGGTTTTCTGTCCTGCACAGTGCTCGTTCGTCACATCATCTACGCATCTTGGAGGCCATTTGCCTTAAAATCCAACAGCCGAGCCTGTGCAGGCAGAAAGAGCAGTTTTTACGCTCTTTGCGACTACTGGTGAGTTTATGAGTGTAACCCTTTTTCTTTTTTATTTTCACTCTTGTGGAATTAATGTTTACACCCCCCTCACTTTTTAATATTTTTTAATAAATTTATTTTTAAGCGAATTCCATCTGCTCCCAGTGTCGCAAATATTCCATTCTGTTTTGTCCTCTTATTTACCTATTCATGTAATTTTGCCAGCGTGACCCTTGAAAAGTGTTGGCCGAAAGGTTCCTCGGGTTAATTAAAATGACGTCTTCACTCTTTAGAGATATATATATATATATATATATATATATATATATATATACATATTCTTTTTTTAATGATCATTTCAGCCCAAGCAAGGCAGTTTTATTGCCAGTGTTGCGCACGGAGTTACATAGGGGAAAGTGATGAGAAATAGGGGTTAGTTATAGGGAATATCAGGAATAGGGTAATAAATGGATGAGAATACGGGTCTAATGGGGATGGAGTGAATGGAGAAACAGCTTGAGAGAAAAAATGCATGTTATTGAGCTAGTAGATGTCTTTTGACCTTACATTTAAATTTCTGGAGATCGCCGCTGTCGGGGAACCAAATATATGGAAGGGTATTCCACAGGTGAGAAGTGCGAGAAAAGAAGCTGTTAGAGTAGAAATCCTGGTTACATTTTATCGGTTTCACTGTAAAACGGTGAGACCTAGTTCTTCGTCCAACAGCATGAATGCTGGTGTCCCACAGGGCTCTATCCTGGGCCCGACTCTCTTCCTTATTTTCATCAACGACCTCCCAGATGAGATCAACTCCAAAGTAGGCATCTACGCAGATGACACTACAATATACTCCCGCACCAATAAGAAACCTGTCGTGGCGGCAAGACATAATCTCGCTGCTGACTTTGAACGGGATCTACACTCAGTGGTAAACTGGGGCAAGAAGTGGCTTGTCAACTTCAATTCATCTAAGACCAAGCTGTTGTCAATCAACCATTAGAGGCAACCTCTCCTGCCTCCCATAAGCAATGACCAAGCGATTCTCCCGGAGAGTAATACACTACGCCTCCTCGGACTTACCCTGTCCTCAGACCTCAAATGGAACCACTATATTGAATCCATAGCAAAATCTACTGCTAAGAAGGTTGGGTCACTATGTCGATCTAGGATGTTTTTTTCCACCTGAATCCATCCTGCATATATACAAGTCAACCATCCGTCCGTGCATGGAGTACTGCTGCCATTTATGGTCAGGTGCCCCTGCCGTTCTCCTCAGTGTTCTTGACAGGCTCCAAATGAGAGTCGGTAATGTGATAGGTACTGATCTGGCGGCTCGACTGCAGCCACTTCCCCATCGTTGAAATGTGGCCTCCCTTTGTCTGTTCTATAAATACTTTAATGGCTTCTGCTCAGACGAACTTAAGTCACTGATGCCTCCTCAACAGGTGTTTACTCGCGCAACCAGACTGGCAACTGGGTCCCACCCATTCACAGTCAGGTTAGCCAAATGCAGACGACAATTCTACTCCTTCAGCTTCTCTCGCACTTCCCGCCTGTAGAACTCGCTCCTATATTCTTGCTTTCCTGACGGCTACAACCTCCAGAAATTTAAATGTAAAGTCAATACTCATCTACTAACTACTGGACTCTAGCTATCTCTCCACCCCCGTATAACCTTCCCTTTCTCTCCACCTATGTATCTGTCGTCGCACCTGCTTTCTCAGCTTTCTATTGTTCCTTTCTAACTAGTTTGTACTCCTCACTCTATTCTAATTAATCTTTTTACACTTATGTAGCCCCCTGCACATCAGTGGCGTTTCCGCCTTGCTCAGGGTGAAACGATGAAAAAAAAAACTATTGCTTTTTAGACTTTCGTTCCAAAGTCCAATGAGTTTGAGCTCCAGGATTAGTTTTAAAGCTTTCATTACACCCGAGCAACGCCGGACTATACTGCTAGTTATTAATATTAAGATTTAATGTAAATCTACGGACGGAGTAACTTTCAAATTTGTTTTTAAGTTGTGTAATTTGAGCAATATTTTTAGGTAAAATGTAAATGAAAACGCCATCTATGTATTTTACACTTAAAGACACATGGCTCAGTAGATATAGATGTTGGTTCGTTCCAGTGACTTGACCCAAAGAGTTGTGAGTTCAACACCAGGCTACAACAGTGGTGAACAATAAACTTAGAGAGTTAGGTTAAAGGGAGATAAATCATGACTAGCAAAACAGGCTTTGCACAATGAATGAGAATGATATATTCCAGTGATCGTAATAAAGTCTTCGGTTCAAAATTCCTAGTAGAAGGCCGGATCGTACAACGGCCAAAACGTCGTACAAATGATAACAAAGATGAGGACAATGGTCCGAATAATGTATATAGTGTAAATACTAACTCATCTTAGAAATACAGACAAATAGAGAAATTAAATTAAGCTTTTTCGGTAAAGAAATGTTTTCCTTTTCTCTTTATTCATACTATCTACTTATATATTTGTTTTTATCTGGATTTTTACCTCCATATACTTAGAGTTAGCTTTATTAGACATGCTTTTTTGTACTGATATTGATTCCTTGAGAGCTTTTGTTTTTTCTTATATCCCACGTTTCATCTTTGCATAAAATCAACAATGTTCTGGAAGTACTCCTTCAAAATTAGACTCACTTCAGTTATGATGGTATATTGCAATTCTTTCAGATTGTTTCCGTACACATCTAGAATTCGAATCTCCTTTTCCACAACACCCCGAATGTACTGTTTGAAATTGAGATCCGGTAACTATGGAGAGCATTTTAACACAGAAAACTAATTATTGTGCTTCACGGACCAATATGCTATTTTTTTTTCATTTCGCCCCTAAGCAAGACAGTAAAATCACTGACACAACCGGTTAATGGATGTGAAAGTAAAAGAAAAAAGAAACACTATTAACGAGCGAGAACGATAAATGATGAAGCAAGAAGATAGTAGGTTTGTATTGCATTCTTTATTGAAAACCATTGTTGGCTGGAAAGCATGTAGCCTAAATAGAACTTACGATTGTATCTAGCTGAAAACCATTGTTGGCTGGAAAGCATGTAGCCTAAATAGAACTTACGATTGTATCTAGTTGAAAACCATTGTTGGCTGGAAAGCATGTAGCCTAAATAGAACTTACGATTGTATCTAGTTGAAAACCATTGTTGGCTGGAAAGCATGTAGCCTAAATAGAACTTACGATTGTATCTAGTTGAAAACCATTGTTGGCTGGAAAGCATGTAGCCTAAATAGAACTTACGATTGTATCTAGTTGAAAACCCTTGTTGGCTGGAAAGCATGTAGCCTAAATAGAACTTACGATTGTATCTAGTTGAAAACCATTGTTGGCTGGAAAGCATGTAGCCTAAATAGAACTTACGATTGTATCTATGTGAAAACCATTGTTGGCTGGAAAGCATGTAGCCTAAATAGAACTTACGATTGTATCTAGCCAATTCAACTTTAAATTAGTGAGAATTTTGCCAAACTTGTGCTACGTTTTAATTCATAATGCCTTTGTGTTATAGCGGAAAGTTCGTTAAAACAATTAACATGAAGGTATTTATAGTAAAGGCACAGAGAAAGTAGTTTAGGGATGCCAGGTCAGGACGATAAACGAGTGGTTCGTTTTTAGAATTTTATTATAAATATATAGCCGAAAATCTTTTTTCAAGGAATATATTTTACATCAAGTATGATAGACGTATAAATATGTAAGATACATTATCGAGAGAACACTTATTCAACACGTCACAATAAATCAACTTTCACCTAGTCACTCCCCTGACGTTTAGCGTCAGTCATGCTTATAAAAGGCAGAAACGGTTCTCTTAGATAATCAATAGAGGGACGTTTCGTTTTGGCAGCGTTAAAATAAAAAAACAAACTAAAATTTATTCCTTGTTACAGTTAACAATAGAACGTAGGTTATTCTTGAGAAAAGTTAACAAGATCAGACTTACTATTGAAACAAGATTAAATAGTTTTGTCATCAGCAAAGATAACAAGTTTAGAAGGGATGCCATCAGGAAAGTCATTGGTGTACATTGGAAACAAATTAACTCCAAGGATATAACTCTAGGGAAAATTTACCTTAATACAAAAATATCTCGAAGAGTGGTCGTTCAAGACAATTTTATTTCGGTATTTGATAAGAAAGACCGGTATGGCAAACCGATTCAAATGTTTTCGAGATGTCCAAAGCTACATAATTCTTATCTAAAGCATAGGTTCTTTCAGCAATAATCATTAGTATTTTCAGCAGTTAACTTGGAAAAGCAAAAGCTTATTGCTTGTCCGAAAGCAGACCCTGCATTGTGAGATGCTTAATCAATTCTGAGTTGATCAGGGGTCTAGCAGTTTACCAAAAGAGGTAAAAGTTTAATAGAAAATAGTCAAAAAGATCAGAATATTTCACTTGAATTATTACAGACTCTAATTACAGAAGAGGTTTTCCAACAAGCAGGAAAGCAAGAGGCAACCAGATATTTATTGAAAAATTTAGAGACAACAGAATTTAGTTAAGTAGCACATTTCCTAATGACTATTGTAGGGATACGATCAGTTCCCCATGCTTTGGGGAATCCAGATCAGAGATGATAACAGAAGGCAAGAAATTTTATATTCATATCACTCAACAGCGAGTCATTGTTAAGAAGAATAGTTAGACATGAATATTCCAAAAGAGTCAAGAGTTGATTTTGAAGATAATGTACGGGCAAAACATTATGCTTTATTTGATGTGAAAATCTAAAATAGAGTGAAGTAAGAAATAGTAGAAAACTTACTTTTATTTAATACAC
The DNA here is from genome assembly GCA_037127315.1 of Ascarosepion bandense. Taxonomy (NCBI): domain Eukaryota; kingdom Metazoa; phylum Mollusca; class Cephalopoda; order Sepiida; family Sepiidae; genus Ascarosepion; species Ascarosepion bandense. The sequence goes on along the minus strand of JBBBDQ010000704.1, from coordinate 606,218 downwards.
TGTTAAGGAGCTGTCAGTAGTCACGAGAGACAAAGTTATTAGATGCTGTAGGTGCATCATTCTATTAGCAAACAACAATTTTACAATATAATGGGGCCTTGCATCAGTAAGGGGGCCGGTGTGCAAGTGAAACCGTTGAGAGAAAGGTCCCGACACGGTGCACATTCTCTCCTGATAACCGCAAATTATTTCAAATATAAATTCGAGAGGAAGATATTAAATTCAATTAAATCATATGCCGTAGAGAGTCTCGGTAGAAATGTCATTATCATGAGGAGAATTATACATTCAGCTCGCTTCAGGTGAGTTTCCAATTACTTTCCTTCTACAATTATTACGTGGAAACAAGAATAAGCCGCCTGTTGTGATCCGAACTATCACACTAGTATAGTCGGAAAAATTATTCCTGCAGGATATAGCGTGTGAACCATGGAAAAGATTGCGCTTTCTCTGTATTTTCGAGAAATTCTAAACGCAAGGATATCGGTTTTATTCGAAGAAACATTATTAGCACAATTCTCAATAAAACAGTTATGAACATAAATGCAAGAGGCATGTCGAAGAAGGTCATGAAATGGATTCCAATCAATATGCTTGTAATGGAAAAAGGTTAGGTTTTGTAAAAAAAATCGCAGCCACTGATCATTCAAATCACTAAAAAATTAAAATATTTAGATCCTTACAGCATTGGAAGAAACATCAGTAAATTCTATCTTAAACAGGAAACAAGGGATAAATCTCTACTGTTGTTCAATATGAACAGAATGGGTACGGTCTGGGCATTAGACGAACTTACTACCCTTATCAATCTGTTCACGGCACAGGGTGTTGGGCGATTTTATTAAGACACCACCTTTGATAAGCATTCCTAATAAGACTGTAGACCACATCTAATCCAAATGGGGATTACTGAATTATTAATATCACTCTGAAGAAATTGAGATTAAAGATCGAAGTAACGATTGTGTGGTTAAGTGTTGTATCATCTTAGAATACATATGTTAGGATAGGGTCATTATATAATAATTGTATAATATTATCTCTTAAGTTTTGAGTATTAGAATAGTGCTTACTCTCGAAGAATAGTGATTATTCTAGGCAAAAACGGAGTCCTGCAAATCCATTTCTACACAATTAATTCATTAAAGAATCAGATACCTTGTATTTACATGGCTAAATTCAGATATGATCTTCTAAAAGGACAGACACTTATGCGAATATTACTGAAACTAGAATTGACAATGCTGTAAAGCCAGGATCTCTTAATCTAGTATTGAAGTGAGACAATTAGTTAAGGACCGAAAGAGACATTTCAAATCAAAAACACCGACTGGTTCAAGAGCAAACTTCTGAATTAAGGACATTTGTTACTATTTATTTTTCTTTTCTTTTTCCAGAACAGGAGGCCACTAGAGATAAGGAACACCGTAATCATAAATTAAGGCTTGTGGTCAGTCACAGTACCTAGGTAGTTAGTGGAAGTCAAATGGTCTTTCATTAATACCAAGAGTCTCAAGGTATGTCCAGAAAATATTACTTATGCAATTATACTACATGCCTGACCGTTACTACAAAAAAGGATAGATCTATACTGACATGTTTTTCAGCAAGATTCTGTCCCAATTATCCGAATGTCGTAGCAGAAAACTAAATTTATCAGCTACTCAACGTTTTCTAATGTCCAACGTCTAGAGAATTGTAGCATTCGTTCCTCGATCTTGTATAAGAGTCGCGCTCGACCTGATTTTTCGTCTGTATAGCCCATTTGCTTGATGATTTGAGGCCTTGTGCATTTAGGAGTGCTCTTATGTATTCATCTATTGTAAAGAGTTTTATTATATCGGCTTCTGTTGTTGTTTTATCAGCTTGAACCAGTATGAAAATTCTCCTTCGACTTCTTTCGCCAACATCTTATTTTTACCCACAGAATTACAGCCCAGAGAAGTAGTTGTCTTCTGACCTTTCTCTGTAAACATTAAAAATTGTAGTAGATCAGCAAGTTTTAGAAATCCTCAAACATCTGGCACAATGGAACCCCAAAAATGTTTAAATCAATTCGATTGCTGCCACATTATTGACTGATTAAAGATCTATATAAAAAGAATAAAACGTTTCCTCAAAAGCGCTTAAAGAAGTGGCTAGTATATATATATATATATATATATATATATATATATATATATATATATATATATATATATCCAAAAGCAAGCGGCTTGATGGTAAAATCGTAAAAAGGTTTCTATTAATAATAATTCTCAAAGATTAAATATTAAAAATGGTCCAGCCAGAGGATTCAATGTAATTAAAATTATTTATTTAGAGAGCCACTATATGTACATTGCATATACAAAGATTCCAAATTTCATAAGATCGTATGGCCATTGAAATAATTGAAATTCACTTCATCAGCGAATTGCTAAAATGACCATAAGATTTTTTGAAATTTGAAATTTTGGGATATATATATATATATATATATATATATATATATATATATATATATAATACGTATATTCATTAATATATATATATATATATATATATATATATATATATATATATTATACATATTAGCCTACATCCGTAGCAAGACTACGAGTTTCATGTAATCTGCATTCATCAGGTGCTTATAAAAACTGACTACTCCGGAGTTTAGGTTTTTGTTTTTCGCGTCGTACATGGTGGTTATAAGTTATAATGCTAGGATTCGTTTTTTTATGTGTATATTTTTTCAATTTTTTTAATTGCATAATTTAATTTGATTCATTCTAAAATTTAAAAATAAAATGGGAAAGTAAAATCTTTAAAGTTAAATCAATATTAATACGTAGGGTAGTTTTAGGACAAAGGTCCAAAACTTATGTCTTTTGTCCTAAAAACATCCTTCCTATTACTGTAACAGGATATTTTGACAGGTTACATGGATAAATAGAAATATGATCTGGTTTGCTTAGGGCAACAGTCCTCATCAATGAATTCACAAAGTATTTTCCATGATCGTTGTCACTTTGCTTGTATAGTTCTTACTTTTCAACATTATTACAAATTTTTATTATGATATTCGTAATATTCAACCTTATTGATTAATTATTTTTAAATTAGATAATTAATATAATTAATTCTATAATTAAAATTGATTTAAAAATAAATAAATAATCTAGACGCTTCATTATTACGAATTATATAATTACAAATTTGCAATAAAGATAAAATTATACAAAATAGAAAATGAATAAATAAAAACAGAAAGTGTGGATATATTGATTCTTTTCATATGTGAATATATGTGTGTGTGTGTAAAATGAGTTTACCAGATAAACAAAAATATATAGGTACATAATATGTCAGATTTTGTTTCGTCAGTCAAATTTTATTAAGTAGCTGATGATTTTGCATATTAAACAATATTTGAGATTTTAAGTTCCACAGAAATTCCAGCTCATAATATATGTTTTTACAAATATTGACATTAATTTATTTGTTGGTGTCCAATCTTATTATACAAATGTGGTATTGTTCATTGTATTTTATACACATTTACTCATAATATCAACACAATCCAATTCAACTGTAAACTGACGATATCTTTTTGTCAATCCAGTACAGCGAATAAATTCATAAAATTTTGGTACCATAGCGGAAAATTACTCAGAACAACTGCCATGAAAATATTTACAAATAAAGGTTCAGGGAGGCAACATTACGACAGTATGAAAATGACTGATGACGAGATTCCAGGTTAGGAGCAATGACGTTGCGTATTCTTCTTTAATTTTTTAAAAGAATCTTTAAATATATAGCAGAAGCACCAGGCGATACAAGTAATATATTTGGACTTTATCAAATAATCTTAACGCACAGAAAATTACAATGAAATTCAACAGAGATTACGGAAAAATGAAAAACGGGACTTTTAAACCATCAGCCAACTAAGAACAAGAAAGAAAGTCCGGTTTGAAGAGCATCACAAGATATCTTTTTAATCATTTCACCCCAAATAAAATGATAATGCCATTAAGATGCAAGGTGTTACTAAAAGGGGAAGAAAATAAGAAGACTTTGGTGAAGAGAAAGGGCAATAAAAAGTACAGAAGATGGAGACTAACACTGCATTTAAACTTCTTGATGATTGTATGCGGCCGGAAAGCAAGAAATCGGTAGAGAGTTTCAAGATTACAAAATACAAGAAAATAGAGAAAAGAAATCAGAATATATCGTACGGTTATATATGATGATTTCCACAACAAAAGAATTCTATTAGCCAATCTCTACGCTGCCCAGGTACCAGAAGGAAAGATTATTAGAACAACTGCGATAAAAATATTTATAGAAAGAACAGAAGGAAACCATGGACTGCACAGAGAAAATGACTGGAGTCGAGAAACCGGGTCAGGATCGATATCATTACAGACCCGTTCTTAGATTTTGTCGATAATGTCGATATTTATAACAGTATCAAACTTCTTATCAACAGACCTAGTGATTATTTCAAGATAACTGTTCAACTTCATGACATTAGAAAATGTGACATGAAGATGAAGCATGTAGGAATAATGACGAGTAAACACACGTATTATTTTTACCGAAGCAAGATAACGAATTTACTTATAAATTTACAGGTATTCAGTAGCCTTTTTTTAGGACATCATAGATCGAGCATGTGAGCAATGATGAGTTTTTGGAAAGGATGGAAACGAAAAGGAAATTAATACTGAGAATCAGGAACAGACAGCTAAAATTTCTGGGACATGCAATGAGGAAGGAGGGCTTGGAGAACCTGATACTAAGAAGCCAGATAGAGGGAAGGAGAGACAGGGGAAAATAGCATGTAACATACTTGAATGGTCTGAGCAGGTAGATGGCAGAACAGAGGTTGCGTGGTGTAACAGGAGAAAGTGTACTAAAAGCCACCAAGGATAGGGAGACGTGGAAGGTCATGATCGCTTACGTCCTGAAAGGACAAGGCACATAGACGAAGAAGAAGAAGAAGAAGAAGAAGAAGAAGAAGAAGAATCAAACATTGGAGGTTCGTAGTTTTGATGAAGTGTCAAGAAGTGAGAATTTTCATATTAAATCATCGGACATGAAGTAATATTCCAAAATGCTTAAAACAAATTGAAACAGTTTGTTTCTCACATAAAAGTTATACGGTTGTATTCAACATAAATAAATAAGATATATTAAGGTACTTAGCTTAGTTATTGAGAAGAGTTTCTTGAATTTCTTCCCAGCTCTCATTGGAGGCTGATAATGTATCAGCGTGTCATTGGACGCAGGTGTTATTCAAACTTGTAGGATTCTGGCTTTATCTCTATCTTCTGTTCTTTCTGCTTAATTCAACTTTCTTTGTCAATTTATATCACAAAGCGATTTGACATCGGCTCATTACTTTTTCTCAATTTGTAAGTCCACCCTTTTTTATTAGTCAAAATAATTTTTTTCCTAGGCTCGCTAAACTTTGCTTTGGTCTTTTCTTCATCCCAGAGCCAATACATTTTTCTATTGGTCAAAAAAGTTTCGCACGAAAACAGCGAAGAAAATGATTTATTTTTATTTCGTATTCAACACAAAGAAGGTGTAATGAGTAAAATAATACTTAAATGCAATTGGCAGAGATGCGCAACAAACAGATTTGACAAAGTTTATTATAGACAATAACGAGAGAAAGTAAAGAAAAGAACTGAGCAGAAATATATACAGGTTGTGATGGATAAATTGTGACCATGTTATATTTTTTATTTCGTGTACGGATGTTCTTTACTTTTGATTTGTTTGGTCTGTACAGTATATGATGGAGAGTTTCGTACTGTGAGACAGAAGCTCCATGAAGCAATTTGCTCTGACAGAAATTTGGAAACCGCATGCCGTACTCTTTGGCATTCACGCCGGAACCTCTAATAAAAACACCACTGATTGTTTGGGTGTCAATCTGAGGACATTACAGAGGATTCCTAAAAACTTGGACGTGTTTAATGGTGATCAACAAAGACGTTTCGAGGTATCACTAATGATGTTGAGATTGTTCCTCAGTTTATCTTCCCACTTGACATAACCTTCAACACATAGGTCTTTATCAACTGCCATGAGGAGGTAGTTCTTCTCTGAGTCAAGAAGGTGGCTATTGGAAGCCCTTATGTCTGATAGAAGGACTCTGTACCTTGCATAATAGACCAACAAAATCCCTTGTAATACCAAAGATGATTTGAAGGTAAGTTTATGGCTACATTTACCAACTTAAAGAAGGAGTCCCAAAGATTTGCAAGAAAAGCCAAAATTGTCTGGAGGACGTAATTCAAACCAATAGCGGTTTTATTGAATAAATTTATTTCTTTGATTCAAGCTATTTTTGTATAAATTTGGTAAATATATATCAGTGTAATTGTTATATTGAAATATCGGTGGCATTTACATTTTTGCGTAATTTACACGAAAATTCATCCATTGCATCCTGTCTGCAAGGCAAAGCAACAGTAATAAGGCAAAAATGTTCACAAACTAAGTATAGTGTTAACATAGAAAGGAGCATACAGACAAGAGATCGCTCTGTTCTGACTTCAAGAAAAGAAAGAACACAACTAACTCGGATGAGATCTAGACGTAATCTATCTTCTTAGCTAGGAAAAATATACCGGCATGTATCTGTATTTTTTGCATATAAGTTTAGGAAGGAGAAACTTTTGGTTATCATTCCCACCAGCTGGTATCAACAGTTCTAATAGAGGTCATCATCATTCATTCAGATAGAGGAGCAAAATGGTTCTCCATTATGATTAAAAGATAGCAGATTTGTTTTAGAAGTGTTAAAATTTCTTTCTTTATTTAACAATTGATTGATGTCTTTTTTGAGAGCAGCTACCAGTTTTAATTTGTAGTAATTTCTTTTAAAGTTACGTCATCAGTTTAAATACTTAAGAAATAAGACATATGAGAAAAATTAAAATGTTAAAAACAAGTAGAGTGAATTGACAACTATGAAAATATTTTATGAAGCTAGTGTTGCGAATGTAAATATAGGGAAAAGATTAAGCATGTTTTATAGTATAAAAATTAAACTACGATTTTTAAATAAACATCACAGAAGAAATGCGCGTTTTTATATAATCTTTAAGTATCTTATTATTCACAATCTAATTTTATGAATATTGGCTTTAAATTTAGTATCGTCATCGCTCTGATTTTCTGATAATGTCGTGTATTGTTGTCCATAATTTAAAATGAACATGTTTATACACAATATTTTAATAATCTTGATGCAAAATGATTTGTATTAAGCTTTTAAAACTTTGATTAGAAAATAAAGTTTTCACGGAATAACGCTATCAATATGCAAAATTTTAAAAGATGTATGTATAAACTAATATAACTAAAACTAAAAACATGAAGACCATTCTTGTAAAAATCTATTATTCATCGAAAATTGTTCCCGTAGAAAATCAGTATCCTTAATAAATTGAAAACCGCGTTTAAGAGGTGGTATGCTGAAATTAAACGTGGTCGTACAGACACAAATGATGCTGAACGCTCAAGTCGCCCAAAATCGGCAGTTGTCTTGGAAAACACCAAAAAATCTACAAAATCATTTAAGCCGATCGTAAAGTAAAGTCCCGTGAGATAGCAGAGGAGTAGAACATATTAGAAGGCGGTGTATTCATCATTTTGCATGAACATTTGTCAATGAGAAACCTGTGTTCAAAGTGGGTACCGCGTTTGCTCACAGTCGATCAAAAACAACAACGCGTCTACGATTTAGAGCGTTGTTGGCAAATGTTTAAACACAACAAGAAGTAGATTTGCGTAAATGTGTGATAATGGATGATACATGGATCCACCACTTCACTCCGAAGTCAAATCGGCAGTCATCTGAGTGGATAACAGCGAAAGCCGTCCAAAATGACCAAAGATGCAAACATCAACATTCAAGCTTTGGCCTCCGTATTTTATGATGCGCAAAATATTTTGTTCATCGATTACTATGAGAAAGAAATATTATCAAATATTATATGGTATAATTAATACGTTTGAAAGACAAAATCGTCAAAAATTAGCCACAAATGAAGCATAAAAAACAATCCTCTACCAAGACAACGTACCGTGCCACAAGTCGATAGCAACTACATGAACTACATTTCAAATTGCTTCCGCATCCACCCTATTCTCTTTAATATAGCGACTACTGGCTGTTTCCGGACTACGAAAGAATGCTCCAAAAAAAGATATTTGGCTTCAATGAAGAAGTGATATCGGAAACTGAGGCTTATTTTGAGGCCAAAAACAAATCGTTCTACAAAAATTGCCTAAAGTTTTAAAGAGAATCGTTGGAATCAGTGTATGATCCCAGAATAAAATTATGATGATAAATAAAGTCGAATTTTGCCTAAAAGTTGTTGTTGTATGAGTTAGACCAGGGAGTTATTGAGTGTTGTGTTATGCCAATTAAATAACAATTTGTGATTATTTATAGTATTTTGATTTCATCAGAAAAGATCTTTATCAGTTGATTCGTTTTTTTAATCAATTGAAAATGACAATTCATACTTGTTTGAGACTAAATGAATAATTGAAGGTACATACAGTGGGACCACTCATAATTCGTTAGGTCACTCACGACGTCACGTTGACTGTAAATTCTTTAATCTGGGCCTGAAACTCCTGCAGTTTTATGGCTGTGTCAACATTAAAATCTATGTCTTATAACCTCAAAGCAAATACTAGCTACCGACAACTGGAGAAAAGAAAAATAATATAAATAAAAAGCACCACTCGGCCGGAATGTAAGGAATTCTATCTGTGAACTTATTTTATCATTCCGCATTCTAGAATGAACAGTTGATAATTAGAGTGTTAGTTTGTGAAACTCAGCAGTTTCTAACCGTCTCTTGTCATGTAAAGATAGACAGATTGGTGGGAGAAGAGAGTCGATCGCCAGAGAGAGTCGCTATGTAGATAATAGTAGAGATAAAACTTGAGGAAAGTAGGTATACTCTGAATAATCTGGTCAGTTAGCCTGGCGTGACAGAAGTAGCAGAGACGATATCACAAATATCATTTGCCTAACTGTGCTAGGTGGTCCCGTGAGTAACGTAGCAGTATATTGAAAAGTGGAAGCAAACATGAAATTTACAATACAGCAAAACTGGAAAACATAATGAGAAAAGAAGTATGCAGAATTTGATACTCACAGAACATAATTTTCTAATAGTATCATGTCAGATCAAAGCAAAAATGCAGCAGTTTTAATTAACTTTCGAGGCTGCATTTTATGTATGATTGGAAAATAGGTCTTTTGAATAATCAATTTAACCGATCCACAACGAAGGCAAGAGGGCGAAGGGGGAACAAGGAAAAGCTTTGTGCAAATGAACGGACATGACACATAAAAATAAAAATCTGGCTGTTCAGCAAGCTTCATTGTTTTTAGCTGGTTAACTGATTGTAAAATATCAGTTGACGTCATTCCGGCATTACGGGCGGGAACATGCCGTAGTCTGTGTTAGTAGCCTTCACTTTACTTGGATAAATATACTCGTTATAAAATTGTCGAAAGGTGATCAATAAGCAACCCAGTCTTGTTCCTTTGTCGGAATTAGGATGGAAATTGTTAAAAGCAGAAGAAAATTATCTGTGACAGTTAAAGGATTTTTTTGATAATTTGGTCATTCAAATGCATAAATTATGAAACATGTATAAATGAACAGATTTGGCAATCAAATTATCAAATTTACGCAGTAAAGCCACTAGGACGCAAAAGTTTGCTTAGTGTTAGAGAATATGAGATGAATTACTAATAAAGAGAGAGGGCAGTAAAAGAACCAGAATTAAGAAGACAGAAGATGACGATTGACATTGCATTTGAATTGTTGAAGACTGGGAAGCAAGAAGCCGGAGGAGAGATCCACAAGCGAGAAGAGTGATAGAAGACATTGTTAGCATAGAATTTACGATTATATTTAGCTATTTCAACTGTAAAATGATTAAACCTTGCCAACAATCATTCAAATGTATAAATTATGAAACATGTATAAATGAACAGATTTGGCAATCAAATTATCAAATTTAATGAATGTTTCCGGACTTTTGCAACAAATCTAAAGTGAAAGAAACACCAGACCGATTACAAGAAATGTTTCTATCAAAATTCTTTATAGGAAACGTTCAAATATTAACCATATTCTCTTTGTAATTTTGGGTGTTAATACTGAACTGGAAAATAAGAACAATTCATCTCTGGAATCAATAAGACAGGTATATTTAAAATATCTCAGAGTAGACAAATCTCAGAATGGAACGAAGAAGAATTACAGGCAAGAGATCAGACGTTTCACATAAAATTTCAATTTAAATATCCATGTTTTTTTTTTGTTTTTTTGTTTTTTGCTTTCTCTTGAAATCATTTCAATCCAAGCAACGCAGTAAAGCAACTAGGACGCAAAAGTTTGCTTAATGTTAGAGAATATGAGATGAATTACTAATAAAGAGAGAGGGCAGTAAAAGAACCAGAATTAAGAAGACAGAAGATGACGATTGACATTGCATTTGAATTGTTGAAGACTGGGAAGCAAGAAGCCGGAGGAGAGATCCACAAGCGAGAAGAGTGATAGAAGACATTGTTAGCATAGAATTTACGATTATATTTAGCTATTTCAACTGTAAAATGATTAAACCTTGCCAACAATCTAGTCAGTCAGTCAGTCAGTCAGTTAGTTGCCATACGTGATAAACGCTTTGGGCGATCATGTTTCTAAAGAGACATGACTGACGGGGCAGAAGATTATTCCGCAGTAAGTTGCCATTGCTTTCTGCGGTAGATTGGTTCCCAGCCAAGGCTATATAAACCAATCTGTCCTGTTATTTAAACCATAACTGGAAGGAAGAGACGGATTAATCCCTTTCCCAAGGGTATTTGCGCGTAAGTGAATGCAAGAAATTAAACTGGAATTCGAACTTGGCACCCGATTTGTCGTTCCGAGTCGATATCCACTACACCACCACGCAATCTAGTACTGCGCTCAAATTAATAAAGTTTAGGTATCATAGAGGAAAGTTCATCAGAGCAAAGTGAAAGTATTTATGGAAAAGACACAGGAAAGATACGTTTTAAAGCGGGTGATAAGGGACTGAAACGGAGATGTCAAGTCAGAACCAATATCATCGCAGATTCTTCTTTGGATTTTATTAAGAATCTCTAAATATACGGCATACTAGATGTAGCAGCAATTCTGAAAGTGAGTACGATTGAGTGACTTATAAATATTTAAAAGAGATTCTAGCAAAGAAAATGTCTAGCATAACACATTGATCAAAATATTCATAGCTGCAGACTAAGCAATTGATTCAATTTACTTTTCCGAGTCATGTCAGCTGAAAACGTTAGTACGTTTGGCGCAATGAGGCATTCTTTGGGAGGTTAGCATCAGGCATGATTCTGAAAGATAAGACACATTCTCTAAGATGATTAAAAAAACATTTTTTTTTTGAAGCGTTAAAATTAACATGCTACTCCTTGCCCCATGTAACAAGACATTGCAAGCCATTTTAAGATCAGCTACCAATTAGACTTTATCGAATCGATTAGACTTACTATCATCACAGGAGTAAATACTTGTGTCATCAGTATTAAAGCCAAGTTGAAAATTAATCACATCAAAAAGGTTATTTATGAAAATAAGAAACAACACAAGTTCAAGGATAGAGGCCTGATGAACAGCTGCATTTATGCTAAAAGATTTAGAACAGTGGTCGGTCAAGTCTGAACAGAGATTTTATAAGACAGACTGAATCAGTATAAAAATACTAAAACTTGTGAAGAACTCCGGTATGACAATTCCAGTCAAATGTCTTCGAGATATTTTTTTATAATCATATCGCCCCAAGCAAGACATTTTACTGCCACTATTTTGCAGAGAGTTACATAGGAAGAAAGTTATGAGATAGTAACAAGTTATAGAGGGGCTCCAGGAAGTGGGTAAGAGAAGGATGAGAATACAGATGAGAGTGTAGTGGACGGAGAAAGGAGCATGAGAGAGAGGATGCAGGCTAGTGAAATAGAAGATGACGAATTTACATTTAAATTCTTGGAGATTGTAGCTGTCGGGGAAGCAAGTAAATGAAAGGAATTCTACAAGCGGGAAGCGCAGGAAAAGAAGCTGGATAGTATAATTTGCGCTTACATTTTATTGGTTTCACAGTAAAAAATAGGACATTGTTGCTAATCTTATGGCTCGAGGAAATTCATATATAGGGACCACCAGTGAGCTAAGTTCATCGGAGCAGGAACCGTGAAATTATTTGTAGAAGAGACAGGGAAAAGCCATATTGCGCCGGTGAGAAAGTAACTATATCTGAGCTGCCAAGTCAGGATCTATCACATTAAAGATTCTCCGTTGAATTTTGTCAAGGACACCTAGGTGGATAGCAGGAGCACCCTACCAGATATGGCAGCAGTATTCAATGCACGGGCGGATGGTAGATTTATATATGTGCAGGATTGTTTCAGGTGGAAAAACCTCCTGGCCCTACACAGAGAATCGACTTTCTTAGCAACGGATTTAGCTATGGATTCTATATAATTATTCCACATTTTAATCATTTGCATTATTTACATTGTTCGGACTTTTGTCTTCATCTTTATTGGGTATTTACGACGTTTCAGCTGTTTATTTCGATGAATGAAGTAAATTGTTCTTTTTCCATGAGTCATGCCACCTCTGGATCTTTCAATTTCTCGACTTAACGCTCTACGTTTTTGTTTGTCACTACTGTAGTCAGGTATTTCAGGAAATAACGGTAAAGAATACCTTCCTATTTATTTTGAAAATTAATGGTTTTAGACAAGTCAGCTTAATAAAGTTGGTATTGATGATAAATTTATTCTGGTTAGTTTTTTTTTTTTTCAGCAAAAACATAAGAACGTTGAAAGTGTATGTCAGGCCTCCTATACCACTGTGGATTTGCCTATGCGTCCTGTGATTTCTGTATAAAATCTCCGTCGTTTTTTTTTTGTTTGTTTTTTTTTTTGTTAAACTATACTGTTTATTAAAACCCATATCTACTTGAGGTAATTTTAATGTTTTATTTTAAAATCGGTATGAATAATAGACTTTTAGTTTACTTTTTCTTTCAATATGAAGCTAAACTTCCAAGAAAATCTATCTACCCAATAACCTGTAAATTTTGTTAGAATAGTATCTCCATGATATAGCTTGGAGACTGAGAAGTGCTAGTGTTGTTCCGATACCCTGTTTCTAAAGCTTGTTTGTTGGGCTTGACTGTTAAAAAATTTAGCGTGGTGAGAAATATGTCTCATACTTAAGTTTAAATCATCGTAGCATAATAAAAAAAGATCATCTTCCAATCGCTGTATGGTGTTCTATTACACACAAAATATTCGTAATTTGTCAAGGAATAATTAAATAACTACAGTAAGCTGAGTCATATGCGAACAAGGGGAGTTAATTCTATTTACATGCCGTCAACAAGCGGAAAACATGGCTGCTCACTGTAAGAATATATACATTGTTTTATGTATGAATTATGGTGATTTATTGCTTTATGTATGAGTTATAGGAATGTTTTTTTTTATTTTCGAAACAGCGTCAAATACTCTTATAACTATATATGAATAAAACAATCTATGTATTTTGTTAATAAATTTATCTTTGATAATGGCTAGAAAGTATAGCCGTAAACGCTTGGATAAATAAAACATTTGGAGATGTTTTTACATTATTTATTACTGTAAAAACACATTATAAGATCACATGAAAAATATGATCAAGTGCCTATCCTCTACAATAGATGTTACTCTGGGCCGGCCAGATCATTTCTGTCAATATTTAACTCAGTTTCACGAAGTGGTTGAAGGCAATAAACTTTTTAATAGTCTTAATTTTTGAGCGAGAACACGTTCAGAATATCCTTCTTTCCAAAGAATTTCAACCTGGCTCTATTATCAATGCTAATCTGTTTCTTCCTTGACATTTATACTGTAGTAATATGGTTTAAAATATAAATTATACCGTAATTATAATATCTGAATAAATTTGAATTTTCGGCAAAAACTTGATCACAATAAGTGGAGCCAAGTAGCAAACAAAGTAAATGTTTACTTTAAAGTTGAAAAGAATACTATTTTTTTTACTTGACATCTGCATAAGAATAACAGAAAATACAAACTCGGCGAATTTGATTCTGCTAAAAATGAAATTTTATAAACTTTGGTCCCAAACTTATGGTCGGTAATATATATATATATATATATATATATATATATATATATATATATATATATATATATGTAATGTATAAATAGGTTAAGCTTTTTATATAATTTCTCAATTGATCTTATAATGTTTTACTTTCACTACATAAAATATATAAAAATATCCAGATTATTTATACATCTATATATATATTTTTCCTTGTCTAACATATTTAACAAAAGATGTTTAAAAGAATTTTTGCTGACCAAATATGCATTAAATATATATAAAAACCAGCTGTATAGTGATATTTTTATTTAATGTTCATGTTTCCACGATTCTACGTGTGTATTTTCAACACAAGGCACAAATGAAAACTCAAATAAAGCCTCATTACCATGGCAATCCTGTTAAACAAACTGCTACTGTCAATTTTAGATATTCTAACACTTGATAGAAAGTTTAAAAATATATCCGAGAGCAAATCAATGTCTCGCATGTAGAATGTATTAAAACGAAATAAAAATATAATAACATGGAAGCTGCCAGTCCTGCTTTCAAGAAAGCAGGTGAGCGCTCATCTCCATCGTAATAACACTGCATCAGCCTCTCTGTGTCATCAGAAACCAGCTTAAAAGATCCTACTGAACAAAAATACAGTACAGATTTCTCTCTTCTAGGTCTATTAATGATGCCTTAACTGACGTTACACAGTAGCATAAGCGACGTATTAGATAATAATTCTATTGCGGGATTAATTGCCTTAGAAATCTCCCAGGCATTTGACAAGGTGTGGGATAGTGGGGTAGTGGTGCACGCTCTAGGTAATGGCATCGCCGGAAACGGAGTCAAAATTATGAAGTTTTCCTAAAAAGTCAGTTCATGAAGATTGTCGCTAATGGCATATCTTCTGAAGCTCATCGGTGTAATCTCTCACTCTCTCTCTCCTCTCTCTCTCTTTCTCTCTCTCCTCTCTCTCTCTCTCTCTCTCGGTTTCTACTTTTTTCGGTTTTATATTAACGATCTGCCTATAAACGTTTTTTATATCATAACAGGAGATTTTATGGATACACACCCTAAAATCTGTTTGAACTTAACCTGACGGCTGGTCCTCTGATTTTGCTCAATCTAGGGAAAACTGGTTTCTAAAATTCCCAGGCAGTAAAACCAAGCTAGTAACCTTTCAAAATCAACATGAAGATTTGTACTCGCAATGCTTTGATCGCCTATTGGGACTCAAGTTTACGCTAGTCTTAAAATAGAATACACTTATGATCCATCACTAAAAATGGTGCAAAAGTAACATATTCTTTGTACTACTACAGAAGGTAAATGCTATTATCTTCATAGGGATCAGATCAAAATAAAAATTAATTATTGCTATCTAAACTTAACTTTCCGACCTTGACAGAATTAAAAAGGGTTTACACGATCCTGTGGGTGATTAATTATTTTCATCTCTACAGCTCCTTTCCTAGAAAAGTAACGTCGCAAATTGCTCATTGCTCTATCGATATCTGCGTGGAAACTGTTTAAGAAATATAATACCTTAGTTCTAACAGTTCGGACCATTGATGCAACATGACGCGTAAACAGGCTTGAATCATTCTCACCCCTTTTGTATTTCATTAGTAAAGAAGTCTCAATCAACTTTATCTAAAAAGCTGCTACTTTATGAAACAAACACTAGAAAGGATGCTTAATCACTATAATCTTAGACTCTTCTAATGTAGGTATCTTTATAATATTAATTTGCTTATTTTATTTACATCCATAAAACAAAATCATTCAGTAACC
Organism: Ascarosepion bandense; assembly: GCA_037127315.1. Classification (NCBI taxonomy): domain Eukaryota; kingdom Metazoa; phylum Mollusca; class Cephalopoda; order Sepiida; family Sepiidae; genus Ascarosepion; species Ascarosepion bandense. The sequence goes on along the minus strand of JBBBDQ010000704.1, from coordinate 590,220 downwards.
TCTCGATCCTTGCATTTTATAGGAACAATTATTAAAACAGGTTAAATTTAGGAAAATATAAAAAGTAAAAAAATATTTTGGTGAGAAAAATAAAGCGCATATTATTAAAGATAGATAGTAAATACTTATAATTAAAACATTTTATGATAATATTTCTATTTACATCTTAAATATGAAAAACCTCATTTCTTCCAACAGGCTTTCATATTGCCTCGAGGCTGCCATCTTTCAACATCAGCTCCGCTGAGTGAGTTACGTGTCCAGAAGACGTCCCTCTTGACACCTACGTATTATTTTGTTTGGAGAACTCGCCAGCCGTAAGAGAATAGGAAAAAGGCCCAAAGCGACGCTTTAGGTTGAAAGCATCCCTGACACAATACTACTTCGTCTTGGAAAGCCGTTGCTTCATATCGGCCTTCCTGGCGTATAACCATCCCAGAAGAAGTCGAAACTTTCGAATCAAACCGTCAATATGAGGATCTGCGACGTGCAGTCAAGAGGACCCAACTAGCCAAGCCGCGTCCACCATCCACACTCCTCTGTGACTCCTGCTCATGACTCTTCAAAAGTAGGCTGAGCCTGCACAATCATCTCCATCATTGTCACCAGAAGGGAGAAAAGGAATAAGTAGAGAAGATGACGATACCAACGCTCGGATACGAGCAGATACCGACGATGACGTTTGTTTTCACATATTTTCACATACACTGCTAGATATTTTAAGTAGCCATTTATTAAACCAATTTTAACTCATCTCTCCCCTTTAAAAGATATTTCATCTCACACTAAATTAAAACTAAATAGATATAATTAGCAACATTGTCCTTTCCCTAAGTAACATCCAATAATTCCAGTGCAAGATGAAGATCCCACTAAATCTGGACCTCTAAATTTAACTCCCATCAAATCAATTATCATTTCACGTTAATATTAAATCCAATGGAGGTATGAAATGTTGATCCATCCCTGAGCGACGTATGTAAGCCCCCTCCCTTAGTGGGCCTTTTAGTTCTCATCTATAAGTGCGTTTGTCTTGTTACGTGAGATCTCAGACCAGTAGGATATTTCTGATTCAAATGAGAGTTATGTTATCCGGATTTCTTTTTTCTGGATAGACGATATCCCGCTTGTTCACGTATCCTCTATCGGTGTGACTGTCTAACTATCTTATCTAGCGGGACAGAAAGTATTTGACTCTTTCGGTTATACTCTTTCCTCACTGGGAGTAGATAGGTTCACTTATCTTCCGCTTCACAGTCGTTTCCCTTATTTTAACCACGATAAGAGTCTTATCTCTTGTTATTCGTTTAGAATTGGGTTGTCATTCCCTTCTAAAATATAGATATCAAGCATATGCGCCTAAAACTCTTAACTTTTTTTTTACTATTGATTTATTTGTTCTTTTCCTAATAGAAATAAATATGTTCGCATATCGTCCGGTTTACAATAATCCCCGAATTTTTGAACGGTCTTTTGAACGTTGTTTTATTTCTTGCTTCCTGCTTAGAATTGAATATATATATATATATATATATATATATATATATATATATATATTGAAAAACTGATGAATTTATTTAATCCTAGTTTTTTATTACATTAATTGAAACGTTATATTAATGGCTACCCGTATTTGAGTAAACGCTACGGGAAGCGAAACCGGTTACTTCGTGTTTAGAATGTCTAGTAATATTAAGCTACACACTTTTATTTGGATATGTATATATATATGAAAAAATAGTTTTAAGATATATTTATGGGTTTAAGCGTTCAATATTAGGGATAAAATATATGTAAATGTAAAAATAGACATTGAGGTCAACATAATTGCTTCATGCTAAACGCATTCTTCATGGCCTGACGATTGCGTTTAACAGAAAACAGACTTTTACATTTCAGTGTCAATCTCAATGCACACACACACAAACACACACACACACACACACACACACATATATATATATATATATATATATATATATATATATATATATATATATGCACTCATCATAAGAATTCGAACAAAGAGATATTTCGCTGGAAATCAGTTATATTTAGAAATTAGAATAAAAGAAACATTGCACAGAAAGAACCAGACTTATTAGAATCAAGGAACGCCTTGAGTAACGATTCTGAATGCTAATTTCTTGGACAATCGTTTTAATAAGTTTAAATTCTTAAGTGAAAAAATTGGTAAATAAAAAAATATTTTCTGCCCTTCTAAAATTTCGATTAAATCAATCAAGAAGGCTGAAAAGCTAATTCACATCATTGTTTAAATGAATTGTCAAACTAGTAAATTAATTTGGATACTCTTGATTGAAATTCTTACAGTCGCCGAAATCGTAGGCAATAAATAAAAACAGATTTTGTATTCATTCAAATACACAATAGATTAAAGAAAATACTGATCATAATTGAAAAAAAAATTTTCAATGCATAATTTCTTATAAAGAAAAAAAAACGGACATTAACTAGAAAATACATTTTATTGCAATCAGCTTAAAAAGGTTAAAATTATTTAAGAAGAAAAAGACCCCAAAATTAATAAAAATATTATTTTTATTTTTATATTTACTTTGACCATTATTCATCCATACATAAGTAATTACTTCGCTTTTGCTGAATACTAATCATGACTGGTCGTTTTGCTAGGGTGGGTAGCTAATCCCTATTACAGACGCCTGCTCAGGCACATTTGTGTTTCTTCAACAACCACAAAACCCACTTGTTGTTTATGTTTATCTTGCAACTATGCTGAGTGTATCTTAGTTACATTTTCTGGGAGAGAGCGCTTTTTTAACGTGCTCAACGGTCTTAACAAGGTCAGTACGCTCAAACCTTCGGTCACGATGACTTGTAACTTCGTGATAACTCAACCACTGACATCTCCCAAATAGTCACATTGATTCAATTTCGTTCACAATGTTAGGGTCAACGCTGAAAACGCCTCTCCAGACCAATAAAATCAAGAAGTCTCCTTCTTGGTTAATCGACAATAGTGAGATTCGAACCCGGGTCTATAATTGGAAAGCTCCGCTGCGTACACATTCAGAGTGAATACAAAATACAATTAATAAATAAATCAAAATAAAATAATATAACATAAAACATTTTTTCATCTTACAAATAAAAACGACTCTTCCTCTTTTCAAAACGTACCTTTACTAGTATCGAACATTTGCGTATCATTTTGATAATCTGAACAAGTAATTATATCATAAGGAACCTTTATATTTTCTTACAGGTACCTAAATCGCAGAGCTCGTTTTCTCTACTCACCTTCTATGGCGAGTAGTCAATGAAGTTTTGTGTAAAGGAATAAAATCGATTACTTTTCTCTATGTTTGCAGACAAATTACGAATCACATGGAAAATGTGTAAATGGAATACGTGTCATGAAAGATTTACAAAAATGTGCAACTATATCCCTATAATTTCGGGCATACAATATCCTCATCAATGAAAGTTAAAGCCAAGCTAGATGAACAATGTAAATAGTTCCGTATACAAGCTTGACCTTTGTGGCTAAATCTCTGGTAACGTAAATGTCGGTTGGCGATAATGATTCATTCAAACTTTGACTCACTCCCACGTAAGTCTAATGCAGATTTATTGTTTGACTTCCTTGTGTCGTTTTATCATGGCGACCAGAATTAATCTTTGTTGAAATGAAACAATTAGAATTGTGTTACCGCGGTTGGTTTCCATTTAGTAAATATAAAAGCCAGATACAAGTGACAATAGATTGCAAAAGAGATTAACCATCATTGAAAATGAACTCACAAAAGAAATTATTATAATTCTAAGTATAATAAATTTACGAAACTCAGTTCTTGTATACACAACAACAAAACTATTAGAAATATGAAAGTCTTGATCATTACATTCGAATAAAATGGAACTATTTTCATTAGCATAGATTGGAAAACGTCTAATAATAATAGTGACGTTATTATTTGTCAAAGAGAATCATTCATACGTTAATTCTTAAACAAGTTGAAATTCTTTAATTCATTGGAGCCTAAAAGGTTAGAGGATATGAATTTTGTCTTTATTAAATTTGTTTTGGCATCGAAGAAAGAACTTGTCCGTATTTATTCGTTTAACAAAAGCGAAATGACTCTATGAAATTATTATGAACAGAGCAAAGAGTAACCACAATTCTTCCTTTTACTAGAAAATACAAAACGGTAATGCTGAATAACACATTTACATAAAACATTTATTCTATTGAATAAATATACCTATAATTATTTCAAATATATATAGATATATATATTTTAAATAAACCTAGGTATATTTATTTATTAAAAAATTTTATACGTCTGTGTACATTGTGGCTCAGATAAATCCAGAATTTTGACGTGGCAACAACGCCATGACGTCACAGTGTAGCGAGGTTTTGCGTATATCATTAGAAAGTTCAACAGCTCAGTAATTGTATGGTAATTGACACATGTGGCGTTTAGTGATCGACATATCTTTAAGATAAGATTCGTTGAACGGGCATTGTGGAAAACCTTTGCAGTAGCCTCAAAGCCAAGGAAATCATTAACAAGTTTAAATATCTTTTAAATACACCATGGTCTAGGAATTTGCAAAGATATATAAGGCTTCAGACTACAAATAACATTTCAGGCCAGACCGTAAGACACTTAAGTGCTTTGGTTCAACCAGAGCTCCCGGGTTCGTTGCCAAAGTTGTCAAGAAGAACTCTAGCATAAGATAGAAAAAATCACTAAGGAAAACACCAGCAGCAGGCGAACAATCGGGTGTATTGATAAGAATGACTTGAACTATTCTAATAATATATACTAATAATACTAATATATAATAATATATACTAATAATACTAATATATAATAATACTGCAAATTACTTACAATAATAAATATTCATTTTGTTACTTTCCGAATGATACATGATGTATAGTTATGACATCAAAGACTAATGAACAAAACGTATATTTATTATTAGTAGTATAATATTTACGTTTGTTATTTACATCGATCCCTGTTTTCTTACCATCTACACACATGGCGTCCAATTTATATATATATATATATATATATATATATATATATATATATGCATAAAGGAAGTAAAAAACAGGAAGATTAAAACACACTGTTCATGCATTTACTTTTATACAGGGTGCTCGATACAAAGTAGAGATAAAAATGGTAATTTTGTTATTACAATTGTTTCTAAAAGTATTATATCAGTACACAAAAATATTCATGTTCAAGAATAATAATGTTTTTTTCAAGTGATATTTGAAAATAAATGGTGAAAATTGTTTATTTAGAAAATATTACACAAATTTCTGATTATTTAAAAAATGAAGGGTTATATAGTGATAATAGTTCAAAATTCCACATAATTTAAAACTGAATAAATTATAAAACTAATCCACTGAGAATTCAAAAGTCTTAACCTAAAAGTAACAATCAACATTAATTTAAAAGTAGTAAATTTCCTTGATGTAACACCAGACTTAGTAAATGATACTTATCTACACAATCTCAACGGCAAAATCGGCGCTAGAGAGCATTACCAGTTGAAATATTTAACGAAGAGAAAATTCTAAGGTTAATTTATAGGGTTAGAACTCAAAATAATCTTATTCAATAACGTGTAGGCCCGTACCGTCAAAAATGACAACAAAATATTTATATCGATATGCTATCTAAAATGACGGCAACATATATATTGATATACTTAATATTCAGTATCTTACATTAATACATAAGATAAAAAAATAATCCAACCCCCACTTGAGGGATATATATATATATATATATATATATATATATATATATATATATATATATATATAAGCTTCTTCAGAGATTCTTTAAAGACGTATGATTTAAACACCTTGTTGATATTTGGATTCTTATAAAAATCATTCGCCTTTAAAGAATCTCTGAAGAAGCCTGTTAAAATGGAACATGTTAGATTAAAGAATCTTTTTCATATTTTTTTTTACTTATTCTGTTCACATTGACGGATTCTGATATATATATATATATATATATATATATATATATATATAGTGTGTGTATTTTGGCAGCATTTTTTCATTAATACAGGTTTCATTGAATAATATAGACAAGTTCTGTCTATTTATTTTGAGTAAGATCCTTTCGTATGATCTGATTAGCTTGTTGTCATGGAAAGACGACAAGAAATCGCAATAATTGTTGATTTTTTTATCAGGTCTGAGCTTTCGGCTTACATAAGCCATTATCAAAGGATGAACATTTAATATTCAGTGAACATAGAACATTTAAATTATTAACAGAGTGGAGTTATACAGAGAAAATTAAACAAGCCCATTTTTTGCGTCGCACGTGGCTGCAGGCCGAGAAGGAATGGTGGTAGTGGGTTTTTGGTCAAATGAGAGTATAGTGGCATGAGGGGATTGGTCTGGGAACTGCTACTACTATGGTGTAGGGGGTAAGTATAATAACTATGACCTCTCCCGTCGATTATAGGCATTGAAGTATGTTAGTGAAGGTGGCAAAATTTATTTTATTTAGGCTAGGTTTAAACTGTTTGATGTAGATAGCTTTTAGAATTTTAAGTTTTCGTTTATTATTTTCTTGTCTAAGTATATACGTATTTTCGACAAGTGTTTTCCTAAGAAGTGTGTGTTGATAGCCGTGGTGTTTTAAATGTCGGAATATGTTAGAATTTTCATTTAAGTGCAATATAAGCATCCGCGAGAGCGAGTTAGTAGTATGTCCAATGTAGGTATTATTTAGTTTGTTACAGATACATTCTCGAAAGGGGCATTTGAATTTATACACTACGTTGCGGACGATTGAGTTAGATGTTATGGATTTAGCGTAATATATGATAAATTTAATTCTTTTGTTGGGGTCTGTCGGAGAGGTATTAGTGTTTATCTCTCCGACAGACCCCAACAAAAGAATTAAGTTTATCATATATATCGATGACATAATTATTGAAAATATATATAATAATAAGACACTGTTATAAAGCAAATACGCGGCAAAAAACTTTTATAACTGGTAGTAAATCCTTCTCTTTCTCTCTCTCTCTCTCTCTCTCTCTCTCTCTCTCTCTCTCCATAAACGCCACAGGAGTGATATATATATATATATATATATATATATATATATATATTGTTTTTATTATGATACAGAATATTAAATTTTCTTTAGAAAATTAAAATTGGATATCAGTGAAAATATTCACGAGTGCTACAAGTTATAATTATTCACACTTTCTCTCTTTCAAATGTTTCCCTCTGTTTTAATTTAATCAATGAATAATTGTGTTATTAATTTTGATTTTGACTTCTTTCATGCACTGGTTTATCCTGCTCATTTTCATCAGCAGATATTTTTACAACTGAAGAAATAAATTCATTGAAACACTTCTTGATTTAATATGATTTGCGTTTATCGAATTGTGTCATTTTATCCGACAGATCAGCATTTTCAATTAAAATCCAGTCAGTATTGATAATTAATGATCTGTGATAAAGACTCTTTAGAAGACTAATAATATAAACGCACCTCCGTTCCTAACCACTTGCTTCAATCCAATTCTATTTTTTGAAAAAAAAAAAAAGAAAAAAAGATAAGCCTATTTCTACGATGAGCAGTTAACATTACATACATTATTTACATTCGGATTTATGTCCTTATCTTTGTTGGTATCATAACATCGTTTCATCCATTGTCACCAGCGGCCTTCTTCAGACATCTGTCGATTCGGCTAATTCCAAACTGTGCCCTTTATTTAGTCTATGGGACACCCCATGTCTAAGGATGGACGATATCGATCTTTCCTAAGTGGTTACTCCTGAAAAAGGCCAGCAGAATTCAACGCTCGAGATGTTGGGATAATAATCACAAACATTAGGACATTATTCAGAATGTAAATCATGTGAGTAAAATTTTTATTGTTGCATGAAAATAACGAACTTTAAAAAAAATGAGTACATCCAAAGATAATTCATTGTCTAATAAAAATAATGATACAACATTTTGCGAAATATCGTAGTAAGTCATTCTGGTTTGTCTTGATTTGCTTCGTTTTACGGCTTACTAACTTCATCGGGTGATTTATTACAGATCAAATTAGTATGAATAGAATAAGTATTCTTTGTAAGAAATTAGTTTGCAGATCAGGTTTCATTAAAGTATTTTTGTAAAGTGTTTTGTATTGATTACTGGTATTTTTTTCTCCAAAAATATATTGCTGACTACATTTTTTTCTTCAAAAATATATTGCTGGCTATATTTTTTTCTTCAAAAATATAGTGTTAGCTATATTTTTTCTTCAAAAAATATATTGCTGCTAATATTGTTTTCTTCAAAAATCTATTGCTGGCAATGTTTTTCTTCAAAAATGTGTTCTACCAAAAAGTAATATTGTAATTTTCTCTATAAAACTATATTTTTATACTTTCGCCGTGTTTTGACCCCAAGTTGAAGGTTAACATTTGCCCATAGCTGCGACTCTAACAGGTGCTACCACCTGAAGTCAAGATAGACCTGGGATCAACAGCAATTATGGTTACTCTGAACCTGCCAATCAGAGGTATTACTGCATGAAGCAGTTTCTCGTCATACCAAGGACCCTAATGTCAATCTGATTCTTCAGAAAAGTTAAATTAATTTAAAGTATATTATTTTTCCGAGACAACTAATATGTAAGTCTTGGGTATGACATAAAACTTCACCTGAGAAAGAAGTCTAGACTACGGAACATAATTAAGATACCCCTATTTTTCATATGAGTGATCTGTGGCTTTTTTGTTTTTATATATATATATATATATATATATATATATATAGCATAATGATAATCCACGTATACTGTCATGATATGCATTAAAAAAAACTACTAAAAGGTTGTAAGTTAAAAATGCTTTTTTTGGCAGTATTTATTTATTTATATTATTATTATTATTATTATTATTATTATTATTATATATTGTTATTATTATATATTTGATATTTCAGACCGGCGTCGGTTTTTCATCAGAAACAAATGATTTTAAAATTTAAACTAGAAGCGTCCGTCGCGAGAAGCGTCCGTCGCGTGATGTAGAAAGCAATAGAGTTTGTATAATTTTAAACGTAAATCTAACTGTAATAATACTTTTAAATGTTGTTTTAAAGAAAAGAAATTTAAGTGTATCTAAAATATATATATACATATAATATTTTTTAAATATATATATATATATATATATATATATATTTAAAAAATATTATATGTATATATATATTTTAGATACACTTAATTTTTTTCTTATATATATATATATATATATATATATATATATATGATAGACACATAGAAAGTTCTTAAAATGTTTGTTTTTGATTTAATTTTTGCTGATTGGTTGATTAACAGGAATTAAAATAAGACTGAGTAAAATTGGTTTCACGTGATTTTTCTTGTGTGTGTTCCTGTTATTATTTCATGTTATTATCTCAGTGAGGTGGAACAAAATCCTTACTTACTACTTCAAGCCGATCGCGAGGCCATATTCTTTACGAAATCGAAACCGTTACTACGTGTTTTGCTTCTATTTTATGCAAGATTGATTGGGAACTGGAATTTATCCGTGATTGTACTATAGATTGCCAAGAGTCGTCGCAGTGTGCGTTTAAAAATGAGGAAAGTTGTAGATCACGGATGACACACAAATATCGAATCACAGTGGAAAAATGTATGATGTTGAAGGACCCGAAACCCCCAATGAATTTGGCTAAAAGCATCACTGTGATGTATGTCAAAGCATCAAACAGGTCTAATTTACTAATATGTAAAAACAAAACAGAGTATATCGCTTTTAAAACAATTACGTAATCATGTAAAAGTACAGGGTATCCATAAATTTTCTTTACAATTTGAAAGAAATTATTACTAAAGCAAATTAACAGAAAAATAGGTTACAAAATAAGGAATAGATAGTGAAGTTTATTTTTAACTAATTCAATACACTACTATATGAAACCCTATTAATTGCAAGAAGCACATCAAGATGCTACTCGATCAATGTTTTTCTTAGAAGTCTACTCGTTCCTTTATCCAAAAATGTTCCTGTCTTAGGCCATACACGAATAAACGTGGATCTCTTTCATACTTAGCTCTGTAGTTTTGCTGAATCATCGTATCCGATTTTATTTCAATAACACATCGTGTTTTTTCTTGAGAAATAGCCATTTTCTCGGAGTTTGTAAAACAGTATTTCTTTCACCAACAGGATACCTGAAATACACAAATGTAATCTGAGCAAAAACTTTGATAACCACTGAGTACATAGAACAAAACTGATTAATATACATGGTGTCCATAAAGTTCGTTATTTATAACTTTATTTATATTTGCGATAGAAATAATTTGTAAAAATAATTAGAAAGAAATAAATATATATATATGTTTTCAGATTTTATTGAAATTTTATTTAACTTTCCACATGTCCTCCATCATTAACAATACAAAGATTAATACGATTTTGCAGTTCATGGAAAACATTTGCCTACTGATTTACAGTAATGCTTGAAATCATATTTTGTTCATAAAAATATGTTATTATTTTTTTTAATCGTATCACCCTGATGTGCAGGTGGCTACGTAATAGTGAAAAGATTGGAAAAGAGAAAGCCGGAAACCACATCCTAAACAGGCAACAAGGGATGAGCCTCTTAACCTGTTCAATAGACGTAGGTGGAGTGTGAACCGGGCGATAGATAGATCTATCTACTCCAAGTGAAAAAAAAACAAAGTGAGAAGATTTGAAAAGAGAAAGCCGGAAACCACATCCTAAATAGGGAACAAGGGATGAGCCTCTTAACCTGTTCAATAGACGTGGGTGGAGTGTGAACCGGGCGATAGATAGATCTATCTACTCCAATTATTATAAAATGATTATTTCAGAAGATTGATTTTATGAAGGTTTGATTTTTTTAGTATACTTGTCCCTGGTTAAATAGCAGAGTAAATGGATTCTCTAGTCGTGCCTAGACACCAAAATAGGAGAGAAACAATTCTGAATTCAAAACCGTAGAAGTGACATGCTCAAAAATGATCCGGTATTTTAAAGATGAGAAACTAATGTAGAACGTTCCTTCAAGTCAAAGCAGCTATGATGATGGCAGAATTTATCAGCCTTTCTATTGCGGTTAAGTATTTAAACAAGTATATTGTAAAACGTTTTGGCTTTTTCCATAAACAAACGTAAATATTGCTGCCACTAAGAGAATGTTGCAAATAGATAATTTCGACATATGTTTTTTTCTAAACTGCAACACATTGCCGAGTAAACCTGGACAGCAGATGTTAATGAAACATAAAACCGTTAAAAAGCAAACAAAGAGACGCTTTCAGTTTCTAAAATTCTAAAAATATAACGGACGTGTCTATCCAAATTTTTGTATAAACCTTCAAAAGAATAAACATCTACACGCGCACGCATACGCGTACTAACGCATATATAAGCTTGTGTATAATCACATTATTACAAAATTATTATAGACATTGATATATGTAAATACGCCAACACCAACACGGAAAATATTAAATTAGCGATTCACATACACAAACACACACACATACACACACGCACGAATATAGAATGTTAAATTGCATGACGCTTAGAGCCGAAATTTAGGCTTTTCTCAGTAAAGTATTGGTCAGTCAGTTCGTTAAGTGCCATACGTGATACGTGCTTGGGCGATCAGGTCTTGAAAGATGTGTGACTAAATGGGCAGATTTTCCAGCAGTACGTTGGCATTATTTTCTGCGGTAGAATGGTTGCCAACAAAGGATATAGAACCCAATCTGTCCTGCTATTTAATCCATAGCGGCAGGGAGAAGTGACGCAATAATACCTTTCCCAAGGATACTTGATCGTAAATGAGATCGAACTGAGCTTCGTTTAGAGAGATGTAGCGTGGTCTTCGAGTCAGTTTCGTAGTTGTAAACTTAAACTCAGAGATCTCCTCAAGTTTGAAGGTCTAAAATACCGTTCTCCACAAACCATCCACAACCATACAAAGCTCACAACTGCTACCAAACAACAAAGAACAATCAAAACATTGTCATCTGAAGAACTGATAAGTCCAATAATTATGTCATTTTGGATAAATTATATTACCACAAGAAATGTAGCACTTCAAAATCCACACGACTAAATAGGAACCGAATCCTTAAAAAACACATGTTAATAAACTCTTCTTTTGCTGCATATGCCTTATCCCTTCGGAACGTAGGCCATCATGGATTTCCACTTGGCTCTGTCTCTTGTCGCTCTCAATATATTTTCTCTTAGTATCGCTTCTAAACCCCGCTCCGCAATCCATTTGCTCAGATCTAACAAGTACGTCACACACTGATTTCCTCTTTATCCTTTCCCCTATCCGACCTGGGAGTATTAAACTCTTCCGGCTCACTTTCCTCATTTCGTGTCCCAGAAACCTCATTTGACTCTTCCTGATTTTAGGTTTAAGTTTTCTTCTCGTTTGCATCCTTTCCAAAACCTCATCGTTGCATACGCGCTCTGCCCATGGTGTCCTCAGCATTCTTCTGTAAAAACACATTTATGCTGCCACAAGCCTATTCTTTATCCTTGATGAGATCGTCCAACATTCACTTCCATACAGAAGAGCAGATATCACATAGCAATTCAGAACACTTTTCTTTCTTTCTAATTAGATTGTCCTGTCTTTCGGTATTCTGGTTAACTTCTGAAATGCGTCCTTGGCCATGCTAATGCGTCTTTAGATTTCCATGTCGCACTTTCCATCCTCTGTCAAAATACTTCCCAGGTATTTGAATTTTTTACTTATTTTATTTTAGTTTCTCCGACATTGTAGTTGACATATTGGTTTCCTCTTTTTGCTGATGACCATACATTCAGTTTTCTTTTAGTTTATACTCAGTCCTTTTCTTTTTATTTAATTTTGCTACCTTCTGTAAAAGGTCCTACAGTTTTCCTTTTCGTGTCTGCTATCAGCACCATGTCTTCTGCGTATCTGATATTGTTGAGACTGTGGCCACCAATGACGAATTCTGGCAAGGCTTTTATTTCTCTCATAATTGCTTTGCTGTACAGGTTGAAAAAAAACGGTGAGAAAACACATCCTTGTCTTACGGCCCTTTCTATTTTTGCATACCTCTCCGTACAAAAGCGGTTTGTTGGCAATATAGATTCGTGATTATCTTAATGTCTTTTCCGAAAATGTCGTAGTTGTTGAACATCTCTATCAAATTTTTGTGTCGTAATTTGTCGAACATCTCTGCGTAGTCTATAACGCACAGATAAAGGTTCTTCTGCATTTGTATTGCTCGTTCAGATAGCATGAATATCACACATTGTTCCTGACCTATCTCTGTCATATCGATTCTGCTGCAGGCTCTGTTCATCACAATCCAGATGATGAGTTTTGTTATGACCCTCATTAAACTTATTGTTCGATGCAGTTTACATTACTTTGCTCCAGTCTTCTTAGCTAGTGTTATAAAAATTGATTTGCTAAGATCCTCTGCTATATTACCGCTGTTGTAAATTTCGTTCATTATTTTTGTGAGTCTGTCTACGCCAAAGCTTTCTAAGGATATCAACATCTCTATTACAATACCGTCTGGTCCTGCTGCGTTGTTTTCCTTCAATTTGGCCATTGCAGGTTCCGTTTCGGTTTTTAATATTTCTAATCCATCCATAATTTTGTGCATTGTTGGTTGCTGTCGCTCTCTTGTTGTGAAAGAGATCTCCGGTATACTCGTCCCACCTCTTAAATATTTTGCTGAGCATGTCTTTTACCTTAGTTAGTTCTTTGTTAATGAACTCATAGAATCTAATAATGCCGTTATCGGATCCTTGAAAATCAACAAAATTATTAGTGTTTATCAACCGGGATACTTATATGCTAACGTTAAAAGGCACAATCCTCTTATGACCTTCAATTTCTCGGATCCCTACACCCATACACTAATTGTCTAAATTTCTGAATAATACTATCACCCCATACCTACTTACTAATTATATCATCAAGGCCAGCTATGAATTCTTTCAAAATCTTAAATCCACAATCTCAAACCACGATGTTGAGAACGTCCCTGTTGTCAGCTACATCGACATAATCATTAAATGCATATATAAACATACTTAAATCCCACCACCGTCTATCAATCCTAATACTCTAAAAAAAACTGTTACTGGTAATCACTACCCATGTTCCTTTTTACGACCATTGTAGTCCATACATACACACTAACGAAGTAATTATGGAAAACATTCTTGGTCCATGCTTTTCTAGCTTTTAATTTCCCACGTAGAAACACAGTTTTAAAAAATATTACCACACCCACAATATACGTCCGCTACGTAGATGATATTTTCATTATTGCTAAGAATAAAAACGAAATTGACAATATCACTCTGCATTTGAAAAAAATTATGTCCCCAACTTCCCATATGAGCTTAGCCAAAAAGTAAAATTTCGTCCTTAGACGTTCTCATGGAATCTCGTAATAATGCCTTCATCACTCCTCTATATAAAAAAACCCACCAGTAAAAATTAATGTCACCTTAATTTTACTAGCCAATGTCATCTTAGATAAAAAATTGGTGTAATAATTTTTTTCTCAAGAAAGCGTACGAGAATTCATCTTCTCGCTCGCTTTTTCCAAAGAACTTCCTAAATCGAAACAAACACTTGTCAACAACGAATTTCCAAATTATTTGGTTGACTACTACATTGGACTTTTCCTTCAAACTTGACCAATAATAACAAAAAATAAACAGATAATAACAATGACATTAATATTTTCTACAAAAACTAAATGCATAGCCATTATATACAGGACGAATCTTCACTTTGAAACGTCATCCGAAAATAAGCAACATTCCGTTGACTTAAACAAAAAATTCAATTACCTATTATACAAAATTTAAAACGGCTAACCTCCTCATCAAAATAACAATGCACCAGCAATATCCAAACTAAAACAGACCATGATTATTTAAGAATTCACATGCCCCCTGAAGAACTGTGTTATTGATCCTAATTTCGTAAATAATGATATCGGCCATACAACTACGAAACTAACCCGAAACCTCACGCTATATCTCTCTGAACGGAGCTCAATTCAATCTTATTTAAACACACACAGAGGCATACCAAACCCTATCAGTGACAGGCTTGTTGACAAGAGAAATAACATAGCATCGTCCAGACGCAAAAAGAGAAACAAACCAAAATGATTAAATATAACGAAGGTGGTATTAGTAAAAAAGATAAACGCTGCACTTAATAATATCAACTACGAACACGCTAACAAAATGCTTACCGTGTTCTGTACATAGCAGATACACACTACTCTACATCATACATAACACTACGTACGTTCTATTACATGTCAAACAACAATTTCCCTCAAAAATGGCTAAAAGTATAGCCGAAAGCGCTCTGATGATGAACAAAACATTTGGCAATTTTCATATAATTTATGTCCTCAAAAGAAAAAAAATCATAATATGACATGAAAAATAACATCAAAAACTTAACCAAACTATTTTGTCTGTCACTTTTAATGAAACTTACATATATATATATATATATATATATATATATATATATATATATATATATATATACCTTCCATAAAACTTGAAATCTTGAAATAATTATGGCAAAATCATAGAATAAGAAGGCGCTGTTAAAGAGTGAACATGCAGTAAGAGCTTTTATTGCAGGTAGTAAAGTTCAATAACCTCTAGTAATGATAACAAATTGAGCCAACGCTGCCACGTTATTGTCTCACTTTCTCGCAGGCTCTCTCTCTCTCTCTCTCTCTCTCTCTCTCTCTCTCTCTCTCTGAGCGTGACAGAGGTAGAATTGCCGACTGACGCCAATTCGGTCGGGTTTCAATCTGTGATACAGCAAAACAGATTTGTTTGCGGATGACTGTATATATATATATATATATATATATATATATATATATATATTATAAGAGACAGGATATATATAGTTTTCAATGGTTAAGTTTGCTTTCGTTTTTCGTTAAAACGGTTAAGGCAGTAGGCGCATACGTCTGCATTATTTTTTACCTCCTTTTGGCATCTTCTACTCTCACATAAAATCAGTTTATGAACCAGTAACAAACTCTTACCAAACAAGTTTGGTATACTTTTGAATATTTAGGATATAGGTGGTAGCTGGAATTTTTTTTCAATGTAAAAGTGGGGAATGATGCCTGGGAAAACCTGCACTATTGATAGAGGGCTTTTTTTGTTCAGCATTTTTTTTTTACATTGATCAAAACAGAAAATTTATTCTAACACTAATCCGCATTATTTCTTTTTTGCTTTTCATCATTATTAAACAATGAAAAACACTTTTAGTTCTCTGGATATACAGATCATGGTTGACAAAGTTTTGAAATAATTGACTATAAATCGTTGTTAAATAAATCAGGTGATTATGTCTTTCGGTTTGGATTCCAAAAGTGGTTTAACCATTTTTCCCGTTTTAGCATCTGTTTCTAAAGATTTTTTTTTTATTTTTAAACCAACATTTTGATGAATTCAAAAGTTAAAAATTCATGGGTTAAAAATAAATTAAAAATTGATTAACTTAAAGTTATTAGTGTGATACATTTTCCATCTAAGAGGCATACATACGAGCTTCTCCGACAGCTACAATCTCCAGTAGTTTAAATGTAAGGTCAATACACACCTCCTAACACACTAACTCGCATCCATTCTCTCAAACGCTCTTCCCATCTACATCCTTACCCGTCTATTACCCTCCTTCTGACATTTTCTATATCTAACCACTCTTTTTCACCACCTTCCCCTATGTAAACCCTGTGCAATAGTGGCAGTGGAATGCCTTACTTGGGATGAAACGATTAAAAATAAAATCTTGACCAAAAGCATACAGTAAGTCATTGCAATTCACTCCTCACTATAATCAATTTTGAAGAGACCGATAACATTATTATCTTAATTCTAGCTGAAAACATTTCGACGTAAACATTTCTCTTTGTGATGTTTACTTAAAGATTTTAGTTTTATTGCCATCATATTTTAATATTCTCCATAACTTCTCAGGTTTCATTATTCGACAAATATTTTCTTTCTTTGCCAATCAACTTTTCTTGGCTTTTTAGTCTTTTTCTTTATGCCCTGCCAATGATTTCAATATTTTTTTTATTACTCGGTGATATTTGTTCAACTTTTACGCTATTTCCCATTTCTCTTCAAAGCTTTCAATAACTTTAGTTGATATTGAATCCATCTTTAAGATAATTAGGATCTTACTTTTGGCTCATTTACATATCTTAAATTAAATAATAATACAAATAATTGTTCTCATATACAAGGTGCGATGGATAAAGTGTCTAAATTACGCAATTCAATGATAATTTTCTCGGCATTTGCCTCTGTGGCTTTGATTTTATTCATACATTTGTAGACCTTTGCAAGTGTTTCCGACTTTGATTTCAGTCGTAATTTTGTCATCCTTCGCCTTGTGTTCTTTGCCTTTGATTTCAATCATATTTCTGTGGATTTTGCCTGTGTTTAATACCTTTGATTTCAATCATATTTCTCTTCGTCTTTGTTATGTGTTTCTACCTTTAATTTCAATCATATATCCGTCAAATTTGACTTGCGTTTCTACTTTAGTTTTCAAACACATTTCTGGCGGTCTTTACGTGTGTTCTCTGATTTTAATGTCATTCATATCTTTGTCGGTCTTTGATTGTGTTCTCTGCATATGATGTCAAGCATATTGTTGTCGGCCTTTACCTGTCTTTGATTTCAATTATATCTCTGTCGAGCTTTGCCTGTGTTTTTACCTTTGATTTTATTCATACGTTTTTTGGCCTTTGACTTGTGTTTCCGCCTTTGATTTCAATTATATTTTTGTCGCACTTTCGCATCACAAGCAGAAAACACAGGCAATCATATTTCTGTCGGTTTTGCTTGTGCACTTTGCTTTTTATTTCAATCCTATTTCTGTCGGCTTTTTCTTGTCTTCTCTGCATTTGATGTCATTCTTGTTTCTGTCGGCCTTTGCCTGTGTTTCTACTTTTGTTTTCAATCATATTTCTGTCCGTTTTGTTTTGTGTTCTCCGCTTTTAATGTCAATCGTATTTCTGTCGGATTTTTCCAGTGCTCCCTTCCTTTGGTTTCATTAATATTTCTGTCGGCCTTTAGCTGTCTTCTCTACCTTTGATTTCATTCTTATTTCTGTCGTAGATTCCCTGATGCTATTCATATTTGCCTGTGTTCTTTGCCTTTGATTTCAATAATGTTTCTGTCGGCATTTACCTGTGCTCTCTGCCTTTGATGTCATTTATAATTCTGTCGGAGTTTCCCTGATGTCCTTCATATTACTGTCGCCCGTTGCCTTTGCTTCTGTAGTTGCTTTCAATTATATTTCTATCAGCCGTTGTTTATGTTCTCTGATGTTATTTTCAATCTTATCTTTGTTGGCCTTTGTCTGTGTTCTTATCCTTTGATTTCAATATTTATGTCAGGCTTTGCCTGTGCTTCTGCATTTTTTTTCAATCATACTTTTGTCGGACTTTGCTTTGTGTGTCTCTTTGATTTCAATCATATTTTTGTCGGACTTTACCTGTATTCTATGTCTTTAATTTTATATCATATTTGTTTCAGCCTTTGACTGCATTCTCTGCTTTTTCAAATTTCTGTTGGCCTTCTCTGCCTTTGATTTTAGTTAAATCACTGTCGAGCTTTGCCTGTATTCTCTGCCTCATATTTCTGTCGGCCTTTACCTGTTAGTTGCCTTTGATTTCAATCACATTTCTGCAGTCCTTTACCTATGTTTCTGTGTTTCAATCAAGCATTTGTTGGCTTTTCCCATGTGTTCTCTACATTTGATTTCAATTATATCTTTGTTGGCCTTTACCTGTGTTTCTGACTTTGATTTTATTCGTACATTTTTCGGCCTTTGACTTGTGTCTCCGCCTTTGATTTCAATTAAATCTCTGCCTGTGATGACAATTATATTTCTGTCGATTTTGCCTATGCTCTCTGGTTTTTATTTGAATCCTATTTCTGTCGGTCAATATCTGTATTCTCTGCATTTGTTGTTATTCAGTCAAAGTGTTCCTGGTGTCATACATATTTCTGTGGGCTAGCGCTTCTTTCTTTGATTTCAATCATTTTTCTGTCCGCCTTCGCCTGTGTTCTCTGCCTTTGATTTACATATTATTTCTGTCGGTTTTTATCTGCATTCTCTGCCTTAATTGTCATTCATATTTCTGTCAGAGATCCCTGATATCATTCATGTTTCTTTCAGCCTTGTCTGCTCTTTTGATTTTAATCATATTTCTATCGGCCTTTGCTTGTGTTCTCTGCTTTCGATTTAAAACTTATTTCTGCCGGCTGCTGCCTTGTCTTCTCTGATTGTGATGTAAAGCATAGTTTTATCGGCCTTTACCTGTGTTTCTGCTTTTGATTCGAATTGTTTTATCTTCCTTTGATTTCAATCTTATTTTTGTCGGCAACTGCCGTTTTTTGCCTTTGATTTTAATATTTCGTCGGCCTTTGCCTTGCGTTTTCTACCTAATTTGTTGGCTTTTGCTTTTATATCAATCATATTTCTGTCGGTTGTGCCTGTTCTCTCTGCCTTTGATTTTAATCCTATTTCTGTCGGCCATTAACAGTTTTCTATAACTTTGTTGTCATTGATATTCCTGTCGGATTTTGCCTGCCATTATTCCATTGATATCAATCATATTTATATCGGCCTTTGCCAGTGTTCTGTGCCTTTGATGTCAATCATATTTCTGTCGGCTTTTCCCTGTATTCTCTGCGTTTGATGTCATTCATATTTCTGTCAGCTTTTGCCTGTGTTCTTGGGCTTTAATGTCAATCATGTTTCTGTTGGTCTTTGCTTCTGTTCTCTGCTTTTGATATCAATCATATTTTTGCAGGCCACTGCTGGTGTGTCTCTCTTTAAAATCATTCATATTATTTCGGCTAGTGATTGTTTTCTACTTTTGAAGTTAATCATATTTTTATTGGGTCTAGGTAATATATCATATTATATTTACCAAAATTACACATAAATATTATGAAATGCTGAATAAGAATTTGCTTTTTAAATAAAAGCGGCATTGGCTTCAACTACGGCCACCATCGGAACCTTCTGCTGGTCTTCTAGACAATCTCCTTGTTTAAGTTGGTGAATGCTATCATAATTTTTGCTTTCAGTTCATCTTTTGTGCTAAAAACAGTTTTATTAGACTCTCACATGCGCCTCATACCTAATTATTAAGTGGGTTGCATTCTGCCGAGTTAGGTAGCCAAATGTAAGTGGTGATATGATCGTAGAAATTGTCTGACAGCCATGACAAGGTCATTCTGCTTTTGTGACATGGTGCAGAATCCCGTTGCTAAACATGGGTTTTTCTAGCAGCCACCTTCTTGACCTAGAGCAGCACTATCTTCTCAAGACACTTGGAAAGATAAATGGAGGCGTAATGTTACCATCCCTTGTCATCGCGTTAAACGCCGTCGTAATCAACATTAGCCACATCCAAGTTTTTCCAGATCTGTCCTCAGATCGACATCCGAACAATCTTATATATTTGCATTGGAGCATCTGGCACGAACGCCGAGCAGTACAGCATGCCGAATACAAATTTCTAGCGCTATGGATTGTGTCATTGCTAAATACTCGCTGTTAAAAACACGTACGCATTACCAACTTGTGCTTCATTGAGAAACTATCTTGACCGAAACTTCGTCATAGTTTCTGGAAAAAATACATATACATATACAGATAGATAGATTCTGTGTTTTTCTTTGGTGTTCTTGTGCTAAGAAAAGCCAAATTTCTATCTTTTCTTCTACAATTTCCCTCTGCAGTTGCATTTATGAATGATGTCGCCTTGAAGAACTTGTGCCGCTTGGAATGCCTGTAAACATCTCCAGCTTCCTATTTGCAGCAATCCATTATTCTAGTGACGTGGATTCTTTTTTTGAAAGAAAACCTCTTTTGTTGCACTTGGCACAAACCAGATCATCAATAAATTATGACTAGAATTTACAAAATAAATTGTTAACGGTCACCCAACCCACGTTAGTAAATGCTTCAGGTGGATTACCGTCAAATTTCAAAAGTACACCGTTATGATCACATACGGAGACGGTCATTAGAATCGATAGTCTTCCATTATCGATATATGATCTATTTTTTTTAAGCATTTCCTCTTGAGTAATTTTCTATTTGTGATGAAATGGTACCAACACGTCTTTAAAATAACGTGTTCGAGGCGATACACACATATGTTTGTATATGAATTTATATATATATATATATATATATATATATATATATATATATATATATGTGTGTGTGTGTGTGTGTGTGCGTGTGTGTGTGTGTGTGTAAATATAGGGATATACATTTTTGTATTTATTTTAGTATGCATATATATATATACATGTATATATACAGGTGTTTTTTCATATATATTTATGTGCAGATATAGAGACATATGTACATATGTATGCGTGTGTGACTGTAAATATATCTATATACTTGTATATACATATACAGATATATGCATATATATATATATACCTGTTTGAATGTATATATATATATATATATATATATATATATAAATATGCATGTAAGTGAGTATATATATATATATATATATATGTCTGCATGATTGTGTATATATATATATATGTGTGTGTGTGTGTGTGTGACTGTAAATATATCTATATACTTGTATATACATATACAGATATATAAATACATATATATATATATACCTGTTTGAATGTATATATATATATATATATATATATATGCATGTAAATGGGTATATATATATATATATATATATATAAATTCATATATGTATGTATGGCCATGAATATACAGATACATCTTTGCGTTTTGTTTTTGTTTTTCAATTCTCGCCTCAGTCGTATCCTGCTTTAGTGTTGCTCGGTGCGTTTATCTCCTTTTCAGGAATTTTTTCTCACTATTGAAACAGTTGAGAAGGCAGTAGGTGAGACTTTGTTACTCGCTCATCAAAAGATGTTAATTCCGCACACCTGCCTCTGGAAATGCTGGAAAATAAAAATAGAAATAGTTTTTCTCAAGAGAGATCAAAGCAAAAAAAAGTGTTAGTCAGTCAACATTCTGGTCTCTGTTGACGATCCATTTATTAAAACAAAATCTGTCAGCAATGTCTCTGCTGTTTGTCGCTTTTAGTCAAAATATTTTTAATTGAGCAAATGCAGTATCACTTGGTAAATTTAGATTCAAAATATAAAGACGATTCACAAGAATCAAAGCATATAGTAATATCACTGCAATTAATATTCGCAATTAGTTCCCAGCTGTAACACAGAAATATTCGAGTTAACTATTTTATATAGAATTCATTCTTATATCTAGACTAGTATTTTTAATGTTGGTTTGTCGTCGTAATTATTTAGAAGTGTTGCGCGGTTCAAATTAAAATAATAAAAATTAACGCAGAAAAAAAACAAATCCCATATTTCTAACATTATTTTCTACGAGGTTGATAAAACACAGTATAGCTAACTATAAACAAAGATGGTTTCGTCACAGATGTTTATCCTCTTAAAAACTGAGAAGTTGAAAAAGAGAAGGTCGAAAACTTTGCTATGATATAATTTTAGAAAACTACAAAAATATATTTTAATCTTGAAAGCTTGTGCTCCCATTCACTGCATTTCGTTTCAAATCAGTGAAGTGAAAGTGTAAGTTAAGAAACTGCTATTTTATCAACAAAATATACTATTAGTTGAAAGTTAGTGGAAAGTAGAGATCATAAAAAAATAGATCATAAAAACTTGACATCGCAGGCGAAGATTTAAGAAGGGCTTTCTTGACAGCGTCAAATATTCTGATAATTGAAGAGGTCCAAAAAGCGCAAAAGTTCTTTTGGGTACCAAATGCAGGAGTAGGAGTGGCGAAAGAAATCTGTATATATTTTAGTTTGTTTACCCTCGGCAAATAGGTGTACAGCTAGAGATGTCTTGCGCACCTTGTAGGTGTGATCGATAATAAAGATCGTCGGATCGTCTGATATGAGCACAGGTTTGTCGAAAGGATTAACTTGTTATAAGTTCTTTTAAATTTGTGTCAAAACTGACAAACGTGTTCTCATTTTGTACACTGATCATAATATGGGCTAAAGATTTAAACATTTTCATTTCAGTATAATCCCGATTTTAATACTTTGAAGTGAGAGAACAGTATAATAGTTTGAATCTAATGGAAGATTTTCAATATCAAAAAACAAAAGAATTGTGACTTAGCCAGGAATAATAACGCTCTTAAAAATTCAAAGAAGGAATGTCAAAAAACCGTTTTATTAGACATTTTTCGAAAAACTTTTCTTTTTGATTTTTAATGACAATTTACAATTGTTGTTCAATTGGTGGCATGATCCATTTCTCCCATTAATTGATCTGTACTATATATATATATATATATATATATTCAGGAGAATTCCGTTTGTATTCAGAGATCTCCGCACGCAGCTTTCTCTACATCGAACGTTTTGCCTCTGGGCGGAGAGGAACAAAGACGAGGCTCCACCGAAGTGTAGAATCTGGTTTGGAGTGAGCACACAAGAGCTAGACCGTGCCTTAAGCAAGATTACCGAATATATTTGGCCGAGTTTAAAAGATCGGATTTCTCACGGTAGTCAGCTTTGTGCCTTAGCCACTTTGGGTATCCGCCCTAGTGGGAAGGTAATAAATATTATCTCACCGCAACACTCCCTACATCAGACTTTCTAATTCTGAGCAAAGGGGACCCCAGATAAGACTCTTCTGAAGGACAGAATTTTGTCTGCGGTGAGCAGACAAGAGACCCACTCTGCCTGAAGTATTGGCTATAGGCGTAGCCGAGTTTAAGAGCTTGGATTTCCACGTAAATTGGCCTCGTGCCGCATCTGCCTCAAGAAGTCGCTCTAGTGGGGAGGTAGTAAATACCAGCTCCCAAATTCTCTTTATGTCGGACATTCTGGCTCCAGGCGGATAGGAACCCAAAAGAGTCTCCTGGGTGAACAGACAAGAACACAACCCTGCATTACGCAGTAACTACGAAATATTTTGGGCTGTGCTGAAACTGGCCTTGTGCTGTATTGCCACTTAAACTGGCCTTCTGCTGCATTGCCTCGGGCATTTGCCCTAGTAGGGATGTAATAAATACCAACACGCCGCAGCTCTATGCCGGGCACTCTGGTTCCGGGAGGAGACGTGGTTCTTCCAATACAAAGAGTCTCGTCTGGGTGTTATATATTCTCTTACTATGTTGTATAACTTCATTCAGAATTGTATTCAGATTAATGAAATAATTGCTTGATGAAACAATGCAGAGCCAGCGGAATTTGAAAGAAAATAAATATTGCTTTTGAAAGGTGAGTAGTGCAAACATTCAAGTGACAGACAAAAATTTGTTTCGGTGAAAAGCGTAGTCGAAGACAAAGAATGTAAACTCGGATTTAATATCTATAACAGAAACTGTGTCGAACAAATCTCACCTATAAAAATAGATCAAAGATTGAACCGAAAGAAAAGAGAAGAGCAAGACGAACCCAGCTGATCAACTGCCCTCGTATGCGTGTGTGCTAACCCTCCGACAAACCTCTACGTCACTTAAGAATAAAAAATATATAATTGTATATTTTTATATATATGTCCGTCGTTTTATCAGTCAAAGAGATTGTCAATTTTTCATCCCAATATCCTTTGACAGGTTGATGAAAAACATTTCATTTTGCTGCACGGTGACTTACTGTTTTTTGTTTGTTTGGCTGGTTGGTTTTGTTTTTCTGAACAAAAAAAACAGACTGATTGACTCTGGTTGCTAGAAATCACTAGACGATTGTGGTAATGTCATCTAGTTAAGATAGGTGACTTTTTGTTTTGCCTATGTGTGTTCCGCTCTGGTAGTTTTTATTGAAATAAAAGTTTTTTCTTTTTTGGCCAGAGTCTGATCGTGGAGAGAGAGGCTGTGTTTTTTAGACACGTTATGAGGGGTAGAGAGCGCATACGAGACAATTACAGCTGTTAAAAGAAACCGTGTTGGCGAGGGAGTAGCTGGAGTTGTCAGAATAAATGCAGTTGGGGTAAGGAATAGAGTTGACGGGGATGAAGAAATTGTCAAAAGGAATAAAGCTGAAGGAAGACAGAATCGTTGTAAAACTGTGGAAATATTTTCGGACTCTTCCAGTCGTAAAGTTCGGTTTCAACCTCAACCAATTTTAGGCAGGGGAACTACCTCCTTTCCCCAGTTTGTTAGAAAGAACAAGAAGATAGCAAAGAAAGTGATGATTTTTTATTTCTTTGTGATTGATTCTGGGTATTGTATGAACTAACTCAGCAAAAGAAAGTTGGACATGCTTTGGAAAATGTGTTGTAAATTAAGATGGTAAAGTAAAAAGGAAGAAGATAAGCTTCCTTTTATCATTAAATGTAGTAGATGCAGTGCGTTGGGAAAACGCTGAGTTATGTGGAATTTAGAGGAAGACGGACCCATTGTTAGAGTAAGTTAGTTAGAAGTTTACAACTGTGTTGCGACAAATCCTACAATTGAAACGCAAGTTAGCATCATCAGATACGATTAGACATTTTGGTAGTTTTTCTTCGTTTTTTTTCTGGTTGTTGTTGCTGTTTTTCAGGCAGATTTTAAATGATATGCATTGCAAATAATGGCATATTTCTGTGTATTGTTGAAATTTAGAAAATTGCGTGTCTGACGTGAAACTCGAGCGGTGGTACATATGTTATAACCGAGGGTCATTTACCCGATGGTAATTTGTAAATTGAGGGCGCAATTACTGTCCTGCATCGGAATGTCTATGGATAAAATACAACTCAAGAAGAGAGGAAAGAAAGTGAAAAGCAAACTTTTGAACGTTATAGAACTTTTCTGTTGTGTGTTCTTAGAAAAGAAAACAAAAACAACGAACGTTTCAGACATAACAGAATTTTCTCTGACATTAAAAATTAGAGAAAAGTAAATGAAAAAGAAATAGAAAAAACTAATAATAATGACAGAAATGAACAGGTGTTTTTTCACTTTTCTATTTCAATGTAGTGTGCGTTATGTGTTTGGTTTTTGGTGGGGTAAGATTTTTTTTCAGAGTATCACAAAGGAGTTGCTCGATGCCACAAAGTCGATAACAAACTCACTAGTAGAAACAAAAAGGATGCCTGAAGCAAATCAGTCCTTTAGTTGACCAGTATGTGGGTTGTTATTGGCACTTGAATGGCCAAATAAGAGAAAAAGAATAAAGGAACAAAAAAGAAGCTTAAAAAAACAGAGTTAATGCCCAACTGAAAAAGGCAAAGAATATCGCCGTGGCAGACAGATGCTATAATTCAGTTATGGTATGATGAGTCTGAGACGTGCAGGAGATTTTTGAAGTTGACAAAAGTATGCGAAAGATAAATTCTCTTATGGTTATAAGTTATGTAATCACACGACTCGGAATGGTGATTTTCTAAGTGTGGCTTAGATGTGGCGTAAGGCGTAAATTACGGAGAACCAGGTTAGGTTCAGACTCACTGTTCAGTGGTAATTGTTCTAGCACTGACCATTACACAACGTTGTCATGCCCAACGCGTCTAAATATGTGTAGACGGGCGGTTTACTCAGTGGAAGTTAAAAAAGGAAAAGGAAGGAAAGAGAATAACAGGAAAAAATTTTATGCAAATGGCATGTTGGCCTAATTCCTTATTACGCCTAAGCTTAGAAGCTAACTTAGAGTTTAGATTAAGAAAAGAATCTCTTGCAGAAAATTAACAAGATAGATACATGTGCACATTGTAAAAAGAAAATATGTCTTCTTTGATATTTATATTTTTATTGCTTTTACATGAGTTTTTCTGTATCATTGATTAATTTCTTATATTATATTATGTTAATGTGTTTTACAGTTGACAGGGATTTGTGGTGATAGAGATGGTCTGGGGAGGAGATGCACTTCAATTTTTAATTAATGTATTGTTTGAAAAAATAATATAGAAGGAACGTTATATATTTTCTTACTACGGCGTATAATTTAGCCCAGAAGCGTATTTACCTTGATAAAATAATTGCTTAATGGAACCATGCAGAGCCGGCAGAATTTAAAAGAAAATAAATATCGTTTTGAAAATTCACGAGTGCAAAAACCCAAGTGACAAGCCAAAATTTGTTTGATAAACAGGGTAGCAAATGTCAGAGAATGTAAACTCGGAATTAATAAACATATGGATAATGGAAGCTGAGGTATCAAATGAATCTCACCTATTAAAGGACAGATGAGAGATTGGACCTTGGTCAGGGTATACGGGTTACTTTGACAGAGCTTTAGAGGCTGTATTTCCACTTTAATTGGCTTTGTGCCACAAGCCCCTCGGGCATCCAACCTAGTGTGTAGCTAATAAATAACAGCTTGCCGCAGCGCGCTATGTGTAAGACTTTCTGCCTTCGGGTAGAGAAGAACACAGTAAAATATACAAAAGCTTCAAGCTGCTGGGTTTACGGAATATTTTTAGACGAGCTAAAGGGCTCGGAGTCTCACTTTAACTGACAATGTGTTGTATTCGCCTTGGGTATTAGTGAGGAGGTAGTAATATCAGCTCACCACAGCTATGTCTATGTCGGACTCTCTGCCTCTGGGCGGAAAGGAACCCAAACGAGTCTCGACCTAAGGATAAAACCTCGTCTTGGGTGAACAGACAAGATCTAAACTAGAGGATATTTTTGGCTGAGCTCAGAGTCCCACTTTAATTGGCCTCGTGCCGCATCTACTTCAGACATCCGCCCTAGTGGGGAGGTAGTGAATGCCAGCTTGTCTCAGTTCTCTCTATGTCGAACACTCTACCTTTGGTGGGAGGTAGTAAATATGGGCTCATTAAAGCTTAGATTTAAACCAATACGATATGTCGCTAACAATTCAACTACAATTTAATGAACTGTTGTTGTTAAACATTTTGTTAATGCCTAATCTACTCTGTCCAGAGATATTTATTACTGAACCCCACGCAAGTCACACCGAACTAACACCTCACTCAATGAATCCCGTACCTGACTCCTAAAACATTAACTTTAAAATTTAAAATTTGACTCTATTTGTCAACATAGTTTCCTTCTAGCGTGATACACTGATTCCAACGCTTCTTTAACAATTCTAACAATGCCTTTTTTAGAACGATTTGTTTTGGTTTCAAAATGTGCCTCAGTTTCCGATATCACTTCTTCATTGAAGCCACATCTAATTTCCTGGAACATTCTTTTGAGGTCCGCGAATAGCCAGTAGTCGCTTGACCATATCTAGAGAATAGAATGGATGCGGAAGCAATTTGAAATGCAATTAATGTAGTTGTGCCATCGTTGCGATCGACTTCTGTCACGGTGCGTTGTCTTGGTGAAAGATCACTTTTTCTTTTTCATTTGTGGCCGTAGTCTTCCTTCAAACGCGCCACTAAAGCTATATAATAATTTCTATTGATTGTTCTTCTTTCTCAAGGCAATCGATGAACAAAATACTTTGTGCATTTCAAAATACGGAGGCCAAAACCTTGCCTGCTGATCGTTGAATCTTTGGTCATTTTGAATGGCTTTTACCTGCTACTATCTACTCAGCTGACTGCTGTTTTGATTCCCGAGTAAAGTAAGGGATTTATTGTTCATCCATTGTCACATATTTACGCAAAAACTCCTTCTTGTTGCTTTGAAACAGTTGCAAACAACGAGCTAAATCGTCGACGCGTTGTTATTGTTTTTGATCGTCTGTGAGCAGACGCGGCACACACTTTGAACACAGCTTTCTCATTGACAAATGTTCATGCAAAATGGTGAATACACTGCCCTTTGATATGTTTAACTACTCTGCTATCTCACGCAACTTCAACTTACGATTTTGTGGATTTTTTTGTTTTCCTCGACAGCCGCCGATTTTGGGCGACCTGGACGCTTAGCCACATCTGTTACAGTACGAGCACGTTTAAAGTCAGCATACCTATTCTTAACCGGTATTTCCGACGGAGTAGAGTCAGAATAACACTTATCAAGCCATTGTTTTGCTTGAACAATATTTTTACCTATTAGAAAGCAATGCTTTATCAACAAACGAAATTCAGATTGTTTCTATTGTTTTGAAAATCTGCAACAGCAGCTTCACTGAAATAACTGTAATTTGTAAACTAATAATCCGATTAGGCCCAAATGTTGTCACATGCCATTTGAAGGTTAGTACTTTACAAAGATTATATGGATTTTTTTTATTAACGGTGTCATCTATATGTCAGGCCCGGGACTTATTGAGTGATGTGTTAGAATATCGTCACCTATAAAATTCTTAAGTACCTACTGTAACGAAAGTTTTAATAAACTGCACTATCTCATGAAATATGCCTCAGCATAAGTTTTCGAGTATTCCCCAGACGCACTTTCCTACAAAGAGGTTTTAACAACCTTGGGAAGAATGTACTAAAAATGAAAAATTAAAGTGTCTCTAGACACTTATTGGCTACGAGGCGTCAACCGCCATTAAATTCAATTGACGAACTCTATAAAGCCTTAGCAAAAATAAGTAACGACTGTTCTTTTTCTTTGGTATCAGTAAAACAATAACGAGCCAAATTTATACGGGATGCCTTTATAAACAGGCTTTAGTCCTCGGATATCAAACAAAGTATACTCGAAAATAGCGCCATAAATTTACAGCAGGTCTATGACCAGGCAGAAGTTCTAGATTTAGGAAAATAAATGCTAAAATTACAATACAAATGCAGTAATATCAGATACCTCTTCACCTATTTTGGCTTCACCAGCTTCTGAAAAACTAGGCCTCCTCCAAAAAACTAGCCTTAATAAAATGCACTATTTTTCCTGCAGATGAAAGTGAAATATCAAGTCATTATGCCCCGCTATAATAGGAAAAAATCCTATACATGACGAAAGTAAATACATTGGACTAAAGTTTCTAGAAGTACAAGTGGGAGAAAAACGGTAACTTATTTGGCATCAGTGAACAAACCTGGGTTTTTTATCAACTACAACGACTGAGATCACGGCCAATAAACAGCCACTGAAAACATTGATTGACACGAGGAGCACAGAAATTTTCTTTAACGCAAGCATTGCGAAAGAAAATTTATTTAAAGCCTACCTGTGCCTAAACAAAATAGAGATGGCTAGCTCATCTCTTTCCAAACAAGTATTGGGATAATTTTTGTTTGACCTCATTATAAAGGTACTTTATACCAAGGTGTAAGATGAAGGATTTATGTTGCGACCTAAAATTAGAGTACAACATATTACGTCAGCATTCATTAGTAGAGATATTCTTCGGAGGCTCTTACCCACCCTTTAAAGTCTGCTGCGTAACTGCCATTAAAATGCCATAACAAGCATTTTTCAACAATCAAACACCCGATTGTCAACCAATACCTACTAAATCTAGGGGACGCACAAAGGAAGATAAATTATTTATCCAAAACAAAATTACTCAAATATTGGAGAAAGGTATAATCGCCCCAAGTCATTTGCCGTGGAGAGATCAAGTAGTTTCTCCTGAGAAGAGGAAAAGTGAATTGTAATTGACTATTCCTAAAAGATAAGGTGGTTAAATTAGCTAGATGCCTACTCTCTGCCAAGAAGAAACAAAATCATAGAAAAATAGCTAAAAGGTTTCAAAAATTCCTAGCATCAGGTGACTGTAAGGTCCAACCCATATATTGTCTTCGAGGCTAACATCAAACTCTATCTATTCCGCAGAATAATTTTGGAGTAACTAACAGGATAACTAGCTTTCAGCGGATGATAGACCAGATAATATCAAAAGCGAACATGCAAGATACCAATGCTTACATCAGTAACGTAACAATTTGCGGAAAAAAACAAGCGGAATATTATTATTTATGACGGGCATTAAAAGGTACAAGTTTTAGGCGTAAAAATATAAAACTACTTGAATACATAGTGGATAAAATAATATAAAACTTATATAAATATAGAACGTCTTACAACGCTGAAGTACCATGTTATTAATTACAATTAGAATATGCGGACGGGTTTTCAAATTCTGAATCGTTGTGGACACTGTCACTAAAAAGTGAAATTGAAATTAAAAAACGCTGAAGTACCATGTTATTAATTACGATTTGAGGATAAAATAATAACCGTAAAAATAATTAGAAGGACATGCGGACGGGTTTTCAAATTCTGAACCGTTGAGGACACTGTCACTAAAAAGTGAAATTGAAATTAAAAAACGCTGAAGTACCATGTTATTAATTACGATTTGAGGATAAAATAATAACCGTAAAAATAATTAGAAGAACATGCGGACGGGTTTTCAAATTCTGAACCGTTGAGGACACTGTCACTAAAAAGTGAAATTGAAATTAAAAAACGCTGAAGTACCATGTTATTAATTACGATTTGAGGATAAAATAATAACCGTAAAAATAATTAGAAGGACATGCGGACGGGTTTTCAAATTCTGAACCGTTGAGGACACTGTCACTAAAAAGTGAAATTGAAATTAAAAAACGCTGAAGTACCATGTTATTAATTACGATTTGAGGATAAAATAATAACCGTAAAAATAATTAGAAGGACATGCGGACGGGTTTTCAAATTCTGAACCGTTGAGGACACTGTCACTAAAAAGTGAAATTGAAATTAAAAAACTAGTACGCGAATTACCAGATACCCTGGAAGAAATAAAAGTAAAAGTAGGACAAAAACGTATTAACTGCGAAAATAAATTTAAAAAAAACAAATAAAAGAGAGGAAGAAAGAACGCAATCCAAACTTGAACGTTTATTTTCGATATGACGAGGTACTGATGCTCGCAGGAAGAGTTGCGATTCCTAGCATATCACAAAATCGAATATTAAATGATTTTCATACCCGACATCCATGAATTTCAGGAAAAAAATCTCTTACAAGAACTTATGTATCAGGACGTAGACGATCATGGCCTTCGCTATCTCCCTATCTCTTGTAGCTCTTAACACTCTTTCTCTTGTTACCCGCCCAAATCCTGCTCTGCCATCCACTCAAGTATATCAATGGTTGTTTTCTCCCTGTCTCTTTTTTCTTTGTCCTATGAGAATCAAATTCTAAAAGCACTCTTTCCTCATTACTTTTCTAGAAACTGTCTCGTCCTGATGTTAAGTATCAGTTTCCTTTTTGTTTCCGTGTCTGCTATCAGCACTGTATCATCTGGGTATCTTATACTGTTTATATTGTGGCCGCCAAAAACGAATTCTGGCAGAATTTCCAATTCTCTCAGAATTGCATCACTTTATAGGTTGAATAGATCTGGTGAGAAGACACATCCTTGTCTTATATTCCTTTCTATCTACGTACATCTGCTGAACACATTTCCTGTGTTTATTCAGTCTTTACTGCCACTAACACAGGTTCTGGATAATTCTAGTGTCTTTCCCAAACTTGTTCAGGTTACCAAGAATCTCTATCAAGTCTTTATGGACTCCTTTGTCGAATACCTTTGCTTAGTCTGTGAAACAAAGGTACACGTCATCTGCATTTTATTGCCCTTTCTGATAGCATTCTGAGCAGAAATATCGCGTTCCTTATTCTAATGTCCTTGACGAAATCGCAGTGTTCTTGTCCTATCTCTGGCCTGATTCTACTTCATCTCTCTTCATCAGATTTCGAATGATGAGTTATCTTATGTGACTCATTAAGATGATTGTTCAGTGAAGCTCATATCCTTTTGTGCCTGGTTTCTTAGGTAGTGCTATGAAAATCAATTTTCCTAGGCTTTTAGATATATCCCCACTGTTTTTGATTTTATTTTTGTAACTTTGTCTACGCCGAAAACTTTTAAGGTTGTCAGCATCTCTATTACAATACCATCCTGATTTGCTGCTTTGTTTTTATTCAATTTGCTTGGTGCAGATTCTATTTCGGTTTTTAATCATTCCGATCCGTTGGTATTTCTGTGTATTGTCATTTGCACTCTTTGTCGTAGAAAAGATCTTCGATATATTCGTCCCATCGCTGAAGTATTTTCTGTTTCTTTAATATGACCGTTCCACCCTTGGATTTTATACATTCTATTGATTGCTATGTTTTTGTTCTGTTTATGTTTTTGTTACATTCAATGTTTCTATTTTTGTCTCTATTTTTGTCACATTCAATGTCTCTATTTTTGTCACATTCAATGTCTCTATTTTTGTCACATTCAATGTCTCTATTTCTGCACATTTATCGTTGAGCCATTCTTCTTTAGCCTATCAGAACTTGCTTCTTATTTCCTTGTGTAGTTTTCCGTATTCCGTTCTATATCTTGACATTGTTTTCAAATATTTCATTTGTGTTTCATTCATTTTTCTTTCTATGTCTGATTGTCTTTGAGATGATGCCCTTCACTGATGCCTCTGACGCCTTTTTAGTGTGTCTCACCTCGAGTTTCCATTTTCGATTCGTCCCTCGTATTTTTTCGCACTGTTTGTATATTTTTTCTGTAGGTTAAGGTCGTTCACGAGTTTGTTGCATTTTAGAATATGTATATATACTATAAATATCAGTCATGTGATAAATGAAAGTACGTTATTAAACTCCTCCTACTGAAAATCTCTAGTAACTTTTGTTCCAACTCAATAATTTGATATGAAATTTCTGGTCCACATTCTTTTAATCCATTTTACTGCTATTTTATGGGCTTTTTCCTATCAGAAGCAATACCTCCACAATGTTCTAGAATTTGTCTATCTCTTAAATTTTATTTCTATATTTCTAATCTTCAGTTTCGTCCATACTTTTAGTGGAACGCTTGCTGAAGTACTTAATATATTAATTGTGATGTATTTGCATCTTCGAGCTTTAGTTACCTTCAGGTTGTCACAAGATTTTAAACGCTAAAAGTTCTCGTAAACCCTAATATTACCGTGATTTGGATGCTGTCAAGTTTTCTTGAAATCTCAATTCCTGCAATATTAAAACAAGTGTCTTTGGGATAAACTCCATTCCGTTAATTACGTTGAGATCAACTGTAATCTTCATATTCTACAAGTTTTGTAAGTTCTTTTGGTATTGTAATGTTTAGGCAAATCATAAAAACAAAGTTACCAACTGCAATCTTAGAGGACAAATAAAAGAAAATTTAACAAATCATAAAATTCGTTACTCTAACAAAACACCTAGATAAGGAAGAAACAAAGGTTGAATCCATGTAATACGTTCACGTATAAATAATATACATATATATTTATAGCATGTTTTATGACCATCAGTGAACGGTGTGGCAGTTCAGATTTAATTTCAGTGAAAACAGGAAGATCAATAACTGAATAGAACGAGATATCTCTAGACATGGACTGCGTAGATTAAAGGATTTTGTTAGAAATTACCTGAAGATTACTTGGTTGGACAGGTACCTGAAGAAGTCTGGTAGAAACAACTGCCGAAACGTTTTGATAAAAAATACAAAGATGAATAAATCAATAGCAAAATCTACTGCTAGGAAGGTTGGGTCACTATGTCGATCCAGGATGTTTTTTCCACCTGAATCCATCCTGCATATATACAAGTCAACCATCCGTCCGTGCATGGAGTACTGCTGCCATTTATGGTCAGGTGCCCCTGCCGTTCTCCTCAGTGTTCTTGACAAGCGCCAAAGGAGAGTCTGTAATGTGATAGGTACTGATCTGGCGACTCGACTGCAGCCACTTTCCCATCGTCGAAATGTGGCCTCCCTCTGTCTCTTCTGTAAATATTTTCATGGCTTCTGCTCGGATGAGCTTAAGTCACTGATGCCTCCTCAACAGGTGTTTACTCGTGCAACCAGGCTGGCAACTGGGTCCCACCCATTCACAGTCAGGTTAGCCAAATGCAGACGACAATTCTACTCCTGCAGCTTCCTCTCTCGCACTTCCCGCCTGTGGAACTCACTCCCGTATTCTTGCTTTCCTGACGGCTACAACCTCCAGAAATTTAAATGCAAAGTTAATACTCATCTACTAACCACTGGCCTCTAGCTCTCTCCCCTCCCCTGTATAACCTTCCCTTTCTCTCCACCTATGTATCTGTCATCGCACCTTCTTTCTCAGCTTTCTATTGTTCCTTTCTAACTAGCTTGTACTCCTCACTCTTTTCTAATTAATCTTTTTACATTTATGTAACCCCCGGCACATCAGTGGCGTTTCCGCCTTGCTCGGGGTGAAATGATTAAAAAAAAAAAAACATATAAGAAATTACCTGAAGATTACTTGGATGGACAGGTACCTGAAGAAGTCTGGTAGAAACAACTTCCGAAACGTTTTGATAAAAAATACAAAGATGAATACATATAAGTGAAACAAATTTTAAAATATTCAGAATATTTTACATCTTTTACTGTAAAAATCTGGGTTTCACTTTATTATGAATGATATTCGCTTGAAAGTTTCTAGTGAAGAGACTTTAGTTTCAGACTTTAATCTAGATCCTGTAAACATCGATGTTTATCAACATCGGGTTTGTTAGCACGTTTTGTATATTGGCGATGCAGAGGTTTCTCTTGACAGCGTTGTTTCATCTGCTTAAGAGCTTTATCCTTGGCTTTCTTTTTCGTATTTTTGCTGCAAAAGTTGGTTCTTGGGCTCTAGTTTGGTTTACTACAGAATCTATTAAATGTAAATCTTGTTTGTATTTACTGTCTTCTTTCAGTATTGAATATTTTTTCTGAATTCATTTATTTGACTAATTGTATTCTCAAGTCCTTTGTTGCTTTCATGTCTATTAGTAAGACAATAGTTGTTATCTTGTATGACAATTCTAACAGAATAAAACCTCTTCCACCTTGTTTGCGGGGTATGTATATACGGTCTGCCTTAGCCTTTGAATAAAGCATCATGCGTAGAAAGAAGCTTTCTTGTCTTAGAATTAATTCTTCTGATGTCACTTAGAGTCCAGTTCAAGATGCTTAAACTATGTTGAACTACTGGCATGACATGGTTATTATTGACCATAATTCATTTATGTTCTTAATATCAGTTGTATATTTTTGTATTACTCTTTACGCACTACTTCTTTCATTTTCTTATAGAGAATTATTTCACCCTCATTTACACCTATGTACTTATAAGCTTCTTCTTGCTCTAAGTTTGTTTATTGTTGAACTAGTGTCTGAATTAATAGAGGATGTTTGTTGTGGGGATTTTCCTTAAAACCGTGGCTTTAGCACATTTATCCAAATTGAATTTAATTCCAATATTATCAATGAAAAGTTTACAATTTTTAAGAAAACGTTCCAGTTCACTGGCATTCCGAGAATACGTAGCTTTTTAAGCTATTTTATAACTACATTACATCCTGTTAAGTTGACTGGTTAGTATTAGCGATATACAAAATAAAAACGGAAACAAAGATTCACCTTAATGTTTATTTCACCATTATATTATCACTGAGATAAAGTGTTGATTTCCTTCTCGACACACATTGTTTGATGAAATTGATAACTGTTATGGGGAAACACAACTATTACTCATGAACTCTCCCTCCTATATTAATAAGAGTTAACACGAATATCTTGGGAATTTCATAGGAGTTCTTAGACTTCTATTCGAGTTCAGTAGAACTACTAGGCAGTTGATATTAGCAGTAAGTTAGCCGAATACTAAGGAGTCAGTTTTCAGTGTAAGATTACCAAGTTCCTACCATTTTGGGTACATTAAGTCGATTAGTAACCGACATAGCACAATTATAACCTTCAATGCGAAAACTACTTCACAACAATAACAACGGATGATACCTTGTATATATTTAATAAAGATCCCTGAATGTGGTACACTATTGAATGCCTAACATGATTTATCAAAAACGTATCAAGATTCTTCTTTGCATTGAAGCATTTTTTCAAGATCACCCTATTAATAAGTAATTGCTGTTTACATCTGTAAGAGCCACAATTGCACACTTTTTGTTATGTTGCAAGTATATCATTTCTTTCTAAGGAGAAATATTTTTTGTCAAACTATATGTTAATAGTTAGTAAGTAGAGGGAAAACATGTAAGTGTTTTGTACAGGGTGTTGCAGCAACATCCGACAGTAATAGATCTCAGCGCTGACTCTCTGATGAAAAGAATTTCATCCAGGACCAGACGAGCAACAGACAGAACGACAAATGGATCTACAAAGACATCGAGGAGGTTCCCGTCGTGAAGCATACGAAGTTTCCTTCGTCCGTCATGGTTCTTGCCGTCATCTATAGCGAGGGTGACGTCATGCTTCCGTTCTTCTTTCAAAATGGTCTGAGAGTCACCGCTGAGATCTACCAGAAGGTGCTGAGGAGCGTGATGAAGCCCTGGATGAAGGAGATCGCACTGGACGCCCCTACGTCTTCTAGCAATACTCCGCTCCTGCACACAAGGTCAGAACAACCCAGGCGTGGCTGCTCAACAATGTTCCTCACCCAACTCCAAACCCCTTGACTATTTCTTCTGAGGCGTGATCGAGGCTAAGACTAACAAGCACGCTTACAGCACGGCCGTGTCTTTGAAAGCTTCCATTGTCATGGCGTTCGCTGATATAGACAAGGACATGGATACCAAAGCGTGTGACTCAATTTTGCGCCCGCCTTAAGATGGTCAACAACGCTGGCGGTGGTTACATTGAAAAATGATGTAGTATGTTACTCTAACTGTTACTAAATAAACCGTCGGGTCTCTGTATAAACTTTTGTTTTTAATGCCTATTTCGTTTTCTTTTTGTCCAGTGTCGGATTTTGCTGCAACACCCTGTAGTTTTTTGGATATTCGTGTCACTATTCTTGGGTAGAAAAAGGTTATTTATTTGGTTATTTATGCTGAAATTTTAGTATGATTACTAACCATTTCTTTAAGGTCTTTTATGTGTGCAGTATTTAAATAATATAGCCAAAAGTTATAAATTTTATCCATATCTGGAGATTTTCAGTTGTGTGCTATTTTTCAGTGCACATTCAACATCCTCTTTTGTGATTCTAGCCTATTTTTGTTCTGACTTATTTTTCAACCTTTCTATCTTTTGCACAATCTAATCAGCTTTTTTCTAATGTTCTTTAAAGGTAGTTCAGTTTTTTCCCAGATCTGTATAGTCTCTTCCATTTGTTGGGGGTCGAGGCTGTCACTTCAACTTTCATTTACCAATTTCTCCATAAAATTTCTTGGCATCGGTTTGAAAGATGTATTTTTTTCTTTGATGTTCATTTCTTTTGTTACTGCTATTATTGCTTGGCTGATATTTATATGTGTCTTCTTTAATTTCAGTGCTGTATATTTTTTTTAATCATTTCACCCCGAGCAAGGCGGAAACGCCACTGATGTGCAGGGGGCTACATAAATGTAAAAAGATTAATTAGAATAGAGTGAGGAGTACAAACTAGTTAGAAAGAAACAATAGAAAGCTGAGAATGCAGGTGCGATGACAGATACATAGATGGAGAGAAAGGGAAGGTTATACGAGGGTGGGGAGAGGGCTAGAGTCCAGTGGTTAGTAGATGAGTATTGACATTGCATTTAAATGTCTGGAGATTGTAGCCGTCAGGAAAGCAAGATAACGGGAGCGAGTTCCACAGGCGGGAAGTGCGAGAGAAGAAGCTGCAGGAGTAGAATTGTCGTCTGCATTTGGCTAACCTGACTGTGAATAGATGGGACCCAGTTGCCAGTCTGGTTGCACGAGTAAACACCTGTTGAGGAGGCATCAGTGACTTAAGTTCGTCTGAGCAGAAGCCATGGAAGTATTTATAGAACAGACAAAGGGAGGCCACATTTCGACGATGGGAAAGTGGCTGCAGTCGAGCCGCCAGATCAGTACCTATCACATTACATTACCTTTGGAGCCTGTCAAGAACACTGAGGAGAACGGCAGGGGCGCCTGACCATAAATGGCAGCAGTACTCCATGCACGGACGGATGGTTGACTTGTATATATGCAGAATGGATTCAGGTGGAAAAAACATCCTGGGTCGACATAGTGACCCAACCTTCTTAGCAGTAGATTTTGCTATGGATTCAATATAGTTGTTCCATTTGAGGTCTGAGGACAGGGTAAGTCCGAGGAGGCGTAGTGTATTACTCTCCGGGAGAATCGCTTGGTCCATGTTTATGGGAGGCAGGAGAGGTTGCCTGTAATGGTTGACAGGCAACAGCTTGGTCTTAGATGAATTGAAGTTGACAAGCCACTTCTTGCCCCAGTTCATCACAGAGTGTAGATCCCGTTCAAGGTCAGCATCGAAATTATGTCTTTCCCGACGACAGGTTTCTTACTGGTGCGGGAGTATATTGTAGTGTCATCTGCGTAGATGCCTACTTGGGACTTGATCTCATCTGGGAGGTCGTTGATGAAAATAAGGAAGAGCGTCAAGCCCAAGATAGAGCCCTGTGGAACACCAGCATTCGTGCTGTAGGACGAAGAGGCACGCCCATTCAGAACGACCTTCATTTTGCGGTTATTTAAGAAAGATTGGATTAGGTCAAGCAGGCGACCGGTAATACCATAACCGCGTAGTTTGCATAGGAGGCCAGAGTGCCAAACCCTGTCGAAAGCCTTGGAGATGTCCAGAGCAACCGCGCGAGCCTCGTCAGACTCATCAAGGGCCTGTAGCATGTACTCCGTTACAGTTGTTAGCAGGTCGGCCGTGGACCTGGCAAAGCGGAATCCATATTGCCTGTCGGAAAACAGTTTGTGGGCGGTAAGATGATGAACTATTTCAGGGGAAAATTCAGGAGCACACCTCTTAATGACTATCACCGGGATTCCATCGTCTCCACACGCCTTATGGGGGTCGAGTTTTGAAATTACTCTGGATACTACTGTCGGGGTAATATGTACGTCGTGCAGTTTGGCCTCAGTTCTAATAGGGAAGTCAGGTGGGTGTACTCCGAACGAGTCGAATGTGGAGTTGGATGAGAATCTCTAGGCAAAGCACTCAGCTTTGTCCGCAGATGACGTGAGAACCTCAAATCCATGGATTAAAGGAGGTATTGAGGATTTCCTATTGTTGAGCACTCGTTTACAAATCCTCCAATAGTCCTTGGAGCCGAACTTGCGTCAGCTATGTGCTGTCGCATTCTCTCAGCAAACAAAAGTTTGGCGTCATTTGGGGTTCTCTTGCACTCATTGCGAGCAGATATGAACAGGCGCTTATTGTGACCAGTTGACTGTCTCCGGAATAGACCGAAGTAATGGTTCCTGTGGGCAATGGCTGCTGAGCAGGCCGGAGAGAACCACGGAGAGGAATGAGGTTTTAAGCAATACTTCCTGGTGGGTATGAAGGCATCAATGCCAGCTTTCACCCATGATGAGACCTCAGAGGCACAGTCATCAACTGATAGGTCGAACACTTTTCCCCAAGGGACGTCGCAGAGGAAATCGCGAAAGGCATCCCAATCAGCTTTTTGGTAGAGGTAGGAGGTCCTATAGGTAGGGGGCTCCTGGGGGGATAGAGATTGGAAATAAATACTGAGAGAGACTACAGCGTGGTCGGAGTTGCCGAGAGGGCAAAGCTGCGAGACTTGACAGGCGTCAGGCGCAGCAGAGTTTAATAGTTTCGAGTTAATGCTAACTTGCTTGGAGTTGTTTTCGTTTCTACATCTCAATGTTTTGTGTTTGAAATTTCTTCGTTGACTTATTGTATACTATTTTTGTTTTCCGTAAAATAAATATGCTCATTGTGTTTTAATTCGTTTTAATGACGTCCTGTGACCAACTAAGATCACACCTTTCCAACACTTTAAACGTTCAGCATTATTTTTACAGTGATTTGTGTGTATCACAGCTTCTTCATTATGATCTGTAGTTTGTTGGATGTTACTACGTTTTATTTTCGATTCTGTTCCCTCTCCTGTTTTTTATT
Source organism: Ascarosepion bandense (assembly GCA_037127315.1). Lineage (NCBI taxonomy): Eukaryota > Metazoa > Mollusca > Cephalopoda > Sepiida > Sepiidae > Ascarosepion > Ascarosepion bandense. The sequence goes on along the minus strand of JBBBDQ010000704.1, from coordinate 549,332 downwards.
CATTTATGCTGGTTGCAATTCTTTTTATTTCTTTAATTTCTCTATCAATCGGTTATTTTGGATGATGTACATTCTAACATTAGCTAGTTTATTTTCGTCAATGTACTTTCGAATTCTTTGTCCAACTTTAATGTTTTCTAAGGTTTGTATAATGCTTTATGGAATGCAGTCATAACGACTTACATTGCTCACGAAACCATTTTATTTTTATTTTATTAATGTACGGTTATAGATCTAACTGGAGAATTTGCAGGGACATCGAAGAGATTATTCTGGTTGTGGGGATCCCGAGATTCATTCTTTGTGTAGAGATTTGTTCTTATGGTAGATTGAACTTAGGTAGGTTTCCTCCGAAGGGATGTGCTCCATTTTATCTACTGGAAAAGCCATACTTTTTGTTTCTATTTTTAACTCTCATATTATTCCCACGAGTGATGCACCGGTCCGAAAGTTCAACTTAAGTTGCCCAGCATGTTGGGTAACGGTTTTTGAGAAACAGGGTTCTGAAGACCTTATAACGCAATAGCCATTCACTCCTCGGCACAATTAACACTTTCTGATACAGGTTGTTGCTTGGAGTTTTCCTTTTCGTAAATGGGTTGCCAAGAGAGAGAGAGAGAGGAGACAGAGATGTGTTTGGGATTCAAAGAAAAGATGTTGGCTAAAAGCCTTGGACAAATAACTATTCAACGAAACAAAATAATATTAATAGTAGAGTATTATGTTTAAAAAAATAAATGAAAAAAGATTTTTCATTCTTAATCAGATGAGTTGTTAATCAATTAAAAAATATTGTTGCTATCATCACTAGTCCTTGTAACGAAAATAATTGCCAAACAAACAATGAAAAGGAGCGAGTTAACATCCGTTTAATAAAGTTTATCACTGCCACGAAATTTAATAATAATAATAATAATGTTTTTACTATTTTTAATAAGATTAAGTGAATAAAACAATTTTAAAAATTAAAACGTATTTTATTTATTGATTGATTAATTTAAAGAAAGCAGTGATACTGTATATCACAGTATACTTTTTAAAAATTCAGAATTATTGATAGCTTATTTGTTTGCATTATATATATATATAATGTATTCAGGCGTTCAATGATTTGTTCACTAATTTGTATATTCAGATATTTATCTGTTAACTCGTCGAGATTAATTAACGTTATCGACAACTAAAAAACATTGTTTTTCTAAAAATAAAAGAATGTCGTAAAAGTTGTATCGCATTTTTTCTATTGTATTGCTTTTCCTATAGTATAGTTTTTCTAAGAAAAATTACCGTAGTTTAAAAAATTTATTTCGAAATATCGGCAAATAAGCGATATATGAATAATAATACTGATAAGAAAACTAGTTGATTAATCAATCAGGATCATTAAAAGAGAAACAGTTAGATTAAATATTAAGAATAAAAATTCATATTTACGTTAAAATAGTAGTAAAAAAATAAAATTTCACATTTACGTTTTGAAAGAATGAAAAAAGTTGTACTTTCAACCGCACCTTCTTTATTATTATTATTATTATTATGTCATTTTTCATCATATTTCGATTTCTGCTTTGGTCACACTACCAACCAAGTCTGCGGGGAGACCTAAGGCAGGTAGTGGCGTGTTGTTATGGCTCCATTTCATGTTTTTCTATCTTCCCTATCATCTCCAGCATTACATAGATAAAGTTTTCCTTAGTGTGTGGGCTGTACTTAATAAGACAATTTTTTGTATGTCTCTTAAGCTGGGGTTTCCAGGGATTCTTTCAATGTGTTGTTTTGTTCCATTTTTTATCATTCCAAGTGCACCTACTATCACTGGCACAACTCTTGTTTTCAATTTCCACATTTTTTCTATTTCAATTTCCAGGTCTTTATATTTTGACAGTTTTTCAAATTCCTTGATTGCTATGTTACAATCCGCTGGACAAGCCATATCAATTAATAGACAAGTTTTCTCCTTCTGGTTTTTAACAATAATGTCTGGCCTGTTTGCTTCAATTTTTCTGTCTGTGTAGATGGTGTAATCCCATAGAATGGTTACATCTTCTATTTCTGTAACCGGTGCTGGGTGATGTTCATACCAGTGTTTGTTTACAGCTTTTCCATAATGTTTGCATATTGCCCAATGTAAATATTGCCCAACTCTATCGTGGCGATTTTTATATTCATTTGGGGCAAGCACAGAACAGCCTGAGATTAGGTGGTCTATTGTTTCTTGGTGTTTATCACAAAACCTGCATTTTGGATCCATATTATTATGCATAATATTTGCCTGAAAGTTTCTCGTGAAAAGACTTTGGTCTTGTGCTGCAAGAATAAAGCCTTCAGTTTCGGACTTTAATCCAGATGCACGTAACCATCGATGAGTATTAACTTTGTCAACATTGGATTTATTGGCACGTACTGGATATTGGCCATGCAGAGGTTTGTCTTGCCAGCGCTGTTTCATCTGTTCAAGAGCTTTATCTTTGGCTTTCATTTTCATATTCTTTGCCGCAATAGTCGGCTCTTGGCTTCCGTTCTGCTTTTCTACAGAATCTACTAACTGTAAATCTTGTTTGAATTTACTGCCTTCTTTTATTATTGAATATTTTTCTTTCTTTTTATTATTATTATTATTTATTATTATTATATTATATTTTTTCTTTCTTTTTATTATTATTTCTTTCTTTTTTATTATTATTATTATTATTATTATTATTATTATCATTATTATCATTATTATTATTCTATTTACATTATTCGGACTGATGTCCTCATACTTTTTGTCATTTTTACAAAGTTTCGGAAGTTGTACGCTCCACCTATCTTCAGGTGCTAAGAATTTCGAACTGAATCCATTAATACAATCTCTGGTGTATATTATACTCATTTCTTGCGCCAAGCTTCTTCTGGGAGTAATGGGTTATACCACTTTAACCTAAATCTCTAAGTCATTTGTTCACCACTGCTGTAGCCTGGTATTGATGTCACAAATCTTTGGGTCAAGTCACTTTAACTAACCAACGTCCATATCTGTGTTCTTGAAGAAGAAGGCCGGAACGTACAACTGCCGAAACGTTGTAAAAATGACAACAACGATGAGGACAATAATTCGAATAATGTAAATAGTGTAAATATTACCTCATTTCACATGTATAGACAATTATTATTATTATCATTATTATTATTATTATTATTATTATTATTATTATTATTATTATTATTATGCTATTTGTCTATTATTGTTTATTATTATTATCGTCATTTGTATTTTTATTTTTAATATTAATATTGTGCTATTTGATTATTGTTCATTATTATCATTGTCATTCAATTTGGCTATTATTTTTATTATTATTTTGCTATTTATTTATTATTGTTTTTATTGCTTATTATTAGTGTGCTATTCATTTATTTTTGCTTATTATTATTATGTTATTTGTTTAGTTTTGTTTATTTTTATATTTATAATTGTACTATTTATTTTATATTTATAATTGTACTATTTGTTTATCAATCTTTAATATGCTATTTCTTTATTATTATTATTGTGCGATTTGTTTATTATTCTTTATTATTAGTAGTAGTAGTAGTATTGTGCTGTTGTTTATTACTGTTCATTATTATTATGGTATTTGCTTATTATTGCTTATTATTATTGTGCTATTATTTATTATTGTAAATTATTATATTATAATTTTGCTATTCGTTTATTTTTATTATGTTATTTGTTTATTGTGTTTTATTATCATTGTGCTATTTGTATATTGTTGTTTATTATCATTAATGCTAGTAATCTTGTTGAACATGATACGTTTTACAGACCGGTTCTCTTCCGATCACCAAAGTTAAGCAAGTCGAAACTAGTCATTAACTTGAGGGGTGACCGCTCGGAAATAACAGGTACTGTAAGTTTTGTTGTACTGTCAGTGTAACGGATAACACCTCAGAATGAGAAATCGGTGAGCTAAGTTCGAATTTCAGTCTAGTTTGTTATATTCACTTACGTGCAAATCGCTTTAGGAAAGGTATAAATCAACAACTTCTCCTCTCAGAAAAGGGTTAAGTAGTAGGACTTTTGTCATAAAAATTATCTAAAAAAAATCTTGCAATTCCCAAACATTTTTTGCTTTAAATATTCTTAAACATATTAATAAACCATAAAAAAATTAATCAATCCTGATTTACAGATACCATTTATGATGTTCTTCCCATTGAATATGGCATAATATTAAGGATTAGTCATAATGAAAATAATTTTTCTTTTTAGTACCGTTTCTAATATTGTTTCTGTTTTTCTCCTTCAGTCGAATAACAGAACGCCATAAAACTTTCAAGGGAATTTTCAAATAATCTGAAAGCATCCAGAAAAGAAAATCCGTATCTTTCCCTTAGGCTACTGTCTACTATGGTATCGACTTTACAAATTCCGATGCTGGCGCCACAAATGTTTAGCCTTCTTCTCTCCAAGAGTGCTAAGAGTTTAATTCTTGGATATATTGATGCCAGGCCAGTATCCATCAGTAGCGAAGACAATTTGATTCCTCGACTTGAATCAGTCAGCTCTGGTTTCGCACTTCCATCGTCAAAAGGCAAACTCCAACGTTGTTTATTATCTTTAACGTTTTTATCCCATCAATAAAATTCGGTTAGCTGTCCTTTTGAGTGTTGATCAATTTCCTGGGTTTTTTTTTTTCATCCTCTATTCTTTTATTAAAATTCAGCCATTACAAGGTGCGGGAGCCACTCAAGATAGTGAGCTAGTAGAAGAGGTGTGTGATATGAATTTGTGTAGTTGGAATTGAAAATAATTTAGAAAAAATAATCGATAACGATTGACATTTTACTTGAAGAGATTTTAGAATTCAAGTAAGCCGAGTTTCTGTTCCATAAATAAGCTGTTCTTAAAAAGAAAACTCTCTTAATTGAATCTTATCTTTACAATGAAAATAACAAGAAAATGAAGGGGATTAGACTTCTTGGAGGTAACAAGGCGTCTCCATATTGTAAAGATCTGAATTGGTGGGGGTAAAAAATGGTGTTCGTGCGAAAGATTTTCATGGTAATAGCAATAAAGTAACGAGAGGATGGCTATGTTTCGATTGTGGAAAAATATTTGCAGAGTAGAGGAGATGTCTTCCCTTGACACGATCGCGTAAGGAAATTTGAATGCATCAACAAAAAGAGGAGCCCAAAATGCCAACCACAGGCTGAGGATACTAAATCCAAGCAGGTACAGAAATCTAAATATCTAGAAAGTGTTTTAAAGAAAGAAAAGTGTAACACTGAGATCCGAAATTGAATTGGCATGGACAAGTATGCATTCCAGAAGCTGAGTAGAGTATTGAGAGATTTTGTGATGTCTCTTCTTCAATATGGCAGTGAATGATAGACAATCCCCTCAAAGAAGAAAGAAAGACTTGAAGCGACCGAAATGTGGTTCTACAGAAGGATGATGAGGATACCATGGACCGAACATGTGAGCAGGGGTGAATTTTTGGAGAGGATGGAAACGTAAATAAAACTAAAAACATAACACCAGAAAAAAAAAACAGATTAAATTCCTGGGACATGTAATGAGGAAGGAGGGCTTAGAGAATCTGATAGGCACAAGTCAAATAGATAGAAAGAAAGACAGAGGAAGGCAATGCATAACATACTTTACAGACTTGAGCAAATTGATGGCAGTGCAGGGTTTAGAAGGGATGACATCAAAAAGCTTGTTAAAAACTGCTAGGATAGATGTGGAAGCCATGATCGCCTACGTCCTGAAGGGCCACTGCACAGAGAAGAAGAAGAGATCTTGAGTTCCATCAATGCTTGAAAGATGGAGTTGAAGCACTTTAGCATAGGTATTTGCTGCAATGTTCTGTTTTCGGTGTAATCCAAAGTATGAAAAAAAATTCGACTATTTCTGGGGCGATAGAATGAACCAACCATTTTCGTCGGAGTTTCTTATTAATATTCACTTCAAATAGAAAATTAGAAGAAAACATGTTTTGAGTTATGACACAGCAGTTTACTTGTTTGAAGAGTGTGATGAACAGAATTTTATGCAAATTTGCATATTCAGAAACCCATCCGACTAATTCAGGCATTTCTTAAGGTTCTTTCTTCAGTCTTACATTGTTTCTTCTTTTTTTACTTTACAGTTACGCTCACCATTTGTCTATATTTCTGAGAACAGGTATCATTTACACTATTTACATTATTCAGATTATTATCCTCATCTTTATTGCCATTTGTACGACGTTTCGGCTGTTGTACGCTCTGGCCTTCTTCAGGTGCTAGGAATTTCGAAACGAACCCTTTATTTCAATCACTGAGGTATATCACTCTCATTCCTTGCGTAGTAATGCGTCGATTGGAAGTCATGAGTTATCTCCCTCTAACCCAGCAAGTTACTTGTTTACCACTGCTGTACCCTGGTATTGAACTCACAACTCTTTGGATCAAGTCGCAGTAACTAACCAACGTCTGTATCCACTGAGCCTTAAGGACAAGAACAAATTCATTTTTTGGGACTTATAAACATAATGTCCAGTAACCCCTTTTGAACAGTGTTCATATTGCAATTTTTGATGGTAATATTTTTCTCTAGTATTTTTTACCAGAGCTCATATTGCAATTTTTGACACTAATGATTTTCTTTGGCACTCCGTATTACTGGTTGCCATATTGTGTTCATCTCTATGCTTCGTCGACTTAGAAGATTTTAGTAGCCAAGCATATGTGCTGATTCCTTAAGTTTATGTAGTTTCCAATGGACAACAAAGATGAGGAAAATAATCCGAATAATGTAAATACTGTAATTAAGCGAGACAACGAAACCCATTGTGTTCACCAACTACAAAACTACGTTCAGTGTGTATGCTTTTTGGGGTTTTTTTTCTCATTTTGTTTTGTTTTTGTAAAATGCTGTAATATGCTTTAATTTATGTATTTTATGCTATTTGTTACTTTTATTAAATTGTTTTTACCTTTTAAACAAGAAAATACGTATTTTACTATTAAATACATTAAAATAACGAATGTTTATTATTTTCGACTTTCCGCTATTTTAATTAATCTCCGTTAAATTTCGTTTCGTTTTTAATAAGTGTCGTTATTTTTTAAATTAAATTACACACACACACACACACACACACACATATATATATATATATATATATATATATATATATATATATATACCTAGTGCCCCCTCTGCATTAATTTACTCGAGCTTCTAAACTAGCAACTAGCTTCCACCCTTTTACATTGAAACCGATCAAAGGTAACCGCAACTTCTATTTTATAAGCTTCTTTTCTCGCACTTTCTGCCTGTGGAATTTTTTTCTGTATACTTGCTTCCCTGTTAGCTACACACTCCAAGAATTTAAATGCAAAATCAATTGCTATCTTTTATCTCTTTGACTCGCATCTTTTCCCTAACAACCGTTTGTATTATGTTCTTCTTTCTTTCCACTCTACTCCCATACATTTCTCTTCCCACCGGTGTTCTCATCCTTCATTTATCCATTATTTGACACCCCCCGTAACTTGTTTCTCTTTCCCACCACTCTCCTCTTTTGTAACATCTGCGCACCAGTAGCAGTACTGCTTTGCTTGGGGTGAAATGATTATTTACATTTAATGATGAAGGAGAATTTGACACTCTCAAGGCATATCGAATGCTTCTGTGGATGGATGATGGAATGTTAACGTTAACAGGAGATTAATATGTGTTATAACAGGATAGGTGAGTGCGGAAGTCATAATCGCCAATGTCCTGGAAAAACACGGTGCGTAGAAGAAGAAGAAGAAGAAGAAGAAGAAGAAGAAGAAGAAGAAGAAGAAGAAGAAAGGCGATATAACCACTAAGACGCAAAGAATGAAAGAAACTTCGAGGTGGGAAAAGATTATAAAATATCAGGATTCAAGACGACAGAAATCCTCTTAATTTTAGATTAATAAAAATTAAGAAATTAGAACAGACAATACAGAACAAATTGCAAATACTTTCAATAGTTGAAAAAATGATGCTTTCTTTAATTGGGTTAAGATTATCAAGATGATTTCAATTAGTTTCTGTGTTGAACTAATGCATGATATCAATATTCCTTTAACAATTGAGTGTTTAACAATTTTATCAGAGACTAAGTAGGGATTTGAATAAACAGACACGCGGTTTTACAGATTATTATTGATGATATATGTGAACAACGGGGAATTTTAAAGGGAAATGGAAATAAAAAAGACATTTGTACATAAAACCAGAATGTAATAGTTTTAATTTCTATGATATATAATAAAGAAAGGTGGCTTGGAAAATTTCTTACACAGAGCATACCAAAACTGAAAGCACCGAGTGAAACAATGAGTAACCTACCTAATGAGCTCCTTGAAATGGATGTAAGAACAAGGATTGAAAGGGAGAGTAAGGAGACAAATATTGCGTACAGCTGCAAAGGATAAGCTGTAGTGGAGAGGATGAAGATTGTCATTCGATTTGAAGTATGCACTTTGTGAGCACAGTTTTGTTTCATTGCGTCTTCTTTCCGTTCTGGTTTGCATTCCTTCCATTACACCGATGTTGACTGACACGTTGCCATAATAATATACGTACAGGAAATACCATTTTAATTGAAAGTCAAATATGATAGACAACTCTCAATCTTTCTCTACCTTGTTCTTGACTAATCTCGACTTTCTTGCTGCAACACTCAATATATCGTGATTCTTCAAGTATATCACATTTAATTTGTGACTTGCGGTGATGCAATGTGATACGAAATATTCATTTGATTTAATTCTAAATGAAGGTATCCAAGGATACAATTGAATGGCTGTAAATCTCACACTTTATATCGGCTACAGATGGAACTGAAAATACTTAATTTCTATTTTCGATTTCATGATTTAAAGTCATTTTATTCTAGTGGGTTTCATATTTAGTCAGTAAGTTTCGTACATGATTCGCGCTTGGGTTATCATGTCTCTTTCGATTCCTGACAGACTAAGCATAAAATTTTCACATCGTTTCTCTCGGCGGTAGACTGCTTGCAACCAAGGTTTTAGAACGCAGTCTATTATGCTATTCAACCAATAGCTATATATGAAAATATGAATTTATATACATAAGAGTATTTGAGCGTCAGTGAATGTAACGTACTCGACTGGAATTAGAGCTCGACTTTTTACTTCTAATATTAATTGTCCAAAAAAGAATGTATTACAATTAAATAAATAGCAACCCTAAACCCACTGAAGAATTCTCAGTGTTAAACTATCAACTATTTAAATTTTAGCGATAATTTTCAACCTAGATTTATTTTTGTTTTAATTTTCATCCCAACCTAGTCGGAAATGTCACAAGTACGCAGGGGGTTACTGTGAGTGAAGGTGAAAGAGAAACAATGAGCATAGAGAAGACAAAACAAGAACTAGATTCAAGAAAACAGATGATAGCGATGGAAATTACATTATAATTAAGTAAATTAAACAGGAGGTGACAAGTACAAGAAAGGAAACTGTCCGGGTAGAAGTGGCGGTTATATTTAGCTTTTTCAGCAATAAAACAGTTGAACTTAGACGCCGAAACTGGCACGCTTGAATTCATGTACTCGGGACAACAGGTAAATTTGTAATCATAGCAGTTACTATGAAAATATTTGTAGAAAAGACAGAGAGGAGCCACAACACATCGGTAAGAAAGTGACTGAAGTCGAAATGCCAGATCAGAATTGATTACATAACAGACCCTGGATTTTGTCAAGTGTATTAAGATGATGAGCTTAAGTTATCATTCCATTGTAAAAATGTTCTACGTATTTAAGCTTTCATTTTTTTAGCTATATACTAACTGGACTTACATTTCGTTCATTTCATTAAATATTTTACAGTGTATTTTGATGAATTGAATTTTAAGCACATATGATGTGTAACAAATAGTATATATCTATCAAATGCAATAATAATAATCTTATAAACTTACTGAATCCAAAGTTTGTGAAATATGTCCATTCCGATTTAAGCGTGTAGTTAAGTTCAGTTAATTTGAAGTATTTGTGTATTCGAAGAGTAATTATGTATTTCATGCAATAAATTATGGGTTAACCAATAGAAACAAAGTTAAATCTGGAAATCGCGTCTAGAATAAGTTTCTATTAGGATGTTCTGCAAGGACTTGTGTATTTCACTGCTATTAATTATAAGTCAACCAATCAAGTGATCACAAAGGCTGAATGGTAGGAAACTACGCCGAGAATTAAGTTATTAGCTCTTCTATTTAACTGAGAAGCCTGCAAATGATTAACTTTGCTCCCACGTGAACATTCGCTTGAGAACCGAAAAAATTTCCACAGCTACAACATTCTTTTAACCAGACATTTCATGTTTTCATCGGATTGTTATAGGTGATGCGAAATGGCTTTTGCATGTCAACAGTAAAAGAAAAAGTTCACGGTAATCATAAAATTAAAAACAGAGTCACTGTAAACACTAACACACAATGCACAGAAATCTTTGTTTTTCTGGTGCAATATAAAAGTTCTCGTCCATTACTAGCACGCGTACAATGGAAGGAGCATGATTACCAGTAGCTTAATAGTATGGAAAGTATCCTTCTTTGGTAAGCAGAAAAGGATACACTTTGCAAACAATCATAAGAAAAATAATTTCGTGTGTATGAGATTATCTTTCACACGCTTTATTCTTATTAGATTTTACGGCTTCATATTTTTATTTTTTCGATGAAAATAACATTTTATAAGGGTCAGAACAACAAAAAAGCTGAAAACAGTTTTAAAATTATTGAAGTGGGAAATACAAATTTCTTGAAACAAAATTGAAACACAGCTTTCCCGCTGGGTGCAGATGTTGAAATTGAAATGAAATAATCACTTATGAATAATATTTAAACAAATTTATAAACGTTGATATTTTCTTTGTGTGTGTGTGTGTGTGTGTGTGTGTGTGTGTGTGTGTGTGTGTGTGTGTGTGTGTGTGTGTGTGTTGTATTGCAGTGGATATAAGCTCGAAATGAGAAATCGGAAATCCGAGTTCGAATTAACTGAGTGATGGGGTTTAGGGTTTTATCCCTTCTGATGAAATGTAAAATAGCATGTAACGCAGTAGAATTTACACATTTCTGACAAACCTAAAAGGTTTCCCTTTTCATAAAATTTTAAAAATTTAAACTATCTGTGTTAATTCCCAGTCTCTCACTCATTTGTCGTCCAATCAATGAAGCCTAAGAAACGTCGAGTCGAGCAATTAGGAAGTTGTTCCACGCTTCTCAAATCTGAGGTCGTACTGCCAGTCGAACTTTATCGTCATATCCAGGACAAATATTTGTAGAATTTGTACAAGTATCATCATTCTTATCCCTAGATGGGTTACCGTTTGGGAGTACCAGGTGCTGTAAGCTTGGGTGTACGAATGGTGTAATTGATAACGGTTTGCAACTGTCAATCAGAGAATCGAGTTCCAATTTAATTCGGGTTCGTTATATTCACTAATGCGCAAATACCACTGAAAACGCATGAGTGCACATCTTCTCCCCACGATATGGGTTAATTAGTAAAATTTATTTCGTTTTTTTGTTTTTTTTTTAAGCATATCAACTCTTTACGGCTCATTTACTGGCAAAATTTAATTTTCTGGAGAGCATTAGTAATTTTTTACAAAAAAAGTATTGATATTAATATACATATTTCCTTAAAAATTTATTGCTGGTGATATATTTTTACAAAAACGTAATGGCAATGTTTTTACTATAAAAATGTGTTGCTGGCACTTTCACTAAAAAAAAGTATTTTTAGACTTTCCTAGTAATTTGACCCCAGTTTAGGGTTAATTAACTTCTGGGACTTTAGCAGGTGCTATCACTCCAGATCACATATATCACCAGCAATACATTTTTAAGGAAATATGTATATTAATATCAATACTTTTTTGTAAAAAATTGCTAATGCTCTCCAGAAAATTAAATTTTGCCAGTAAATGAGCCGTAAAGAGTTGATATGCTTTAAAAAAAAACAAAAAAACGAAATAAATTTTACTAATTAACCCGTATCGTGGGGAGAAGATGTGCATTCATGCTTTTCCAGTGGTGTTTGCGCGTTAGTGAATATAACGAACCCGAATTAAATTGGAACTCGGTTTTTTAGTAAAAAAATTACTAATACTCTCCAGAAAATTAAAGGGAGTTTAGCCTGATTTATGCTAATGAGGGGTAGGAACGATTGTCTGTGATGGTTAATAGATAGCAGTTTCGTTTTAAATTTCACGAGCCATTTCTTACCACAGTCCACCACGGATTGGAGGTCCTTTTCAAGCTCAGCAGCGAAGTTTGTTTTGTCAGCCTCGGCAGATTTTTAACCAAGACAAGAGTAAACTGTAGTGTCGTCACCATATATGCTCACTTGGGATCTTATTATATTGGGGAGATCATTAATGTAGATCAGGAAAAGCATTCATAAAGATTATTCATAAAGAGTATTCTTTTATGTAGATACTGTTAACAACATATTCAGAAATGGTATTCATCAAGAGTATTTCTTAATTTGGACACTGTTAACAATATATTCATAAAGTGTATTTTAGAGAGTATTTCTTCTTGTAGACACTTTCAACAACATATTTATAAAGTGTATACATAAAACACTTCTTAAATCCCATTATTTCCTGAATATTATTATCTTCCTATCTCTTTAACCACTCATCAATGCTTACGGAATCATCATGTTGAAACACTGATTCTCATACAATCACCAAATTTAAGCAATGTTCAGCCTACTCAGTACCTACACTACCGGCTATAATTATTAGGCCACCCCAGTTTTTTAAAAGAAATGATGTATTTCATAGTATTTTTTGTATTTATTGCCAGTTGGATAAGGCTTACGGCCTATCACGTTGAATACACCGGTTCTCGTTTGATCACTGAAGTTAAGCAACGTTGAGTACTTAGATGGGTGACCGCTTGTGAATACCAGGTGCTGCAAGTGTTTAGTGACAGATGTGCGTTGTGGTGCCGTGGATATCGGCTCGGAAAGAGAAATTGTTGAGCCAAGTTCGAATTCCAATTGAATATCCGCATTCACTTAAGCACTGATACCCTTGGGAAAGGTATTAATCCGTCCTTTCTCTCCAGTTATGGGTTAAATAACAAGGCTGGGACTTGGAGACCCTGCCCTTAAAAAAAAGAACAATAAATCTTGAACTCGAAAAGAATTACTAGACACAAAACTTATATAAAAGCAACAATAAATTGTTGGAAGAAAAAGGTATTACCAGCAATAAATAAATAAAGTTTGGTTGGCAATAAATGACCCACCGAGGTAGATTTGCCATAAAAACAAAACAAACAACCAAGTGAATAATTTTAAATGAAAACAGAATGGTTCTTTTTTTTAATACTGCACAATAATATGTGCATCAAATGAACTGTTCTGATGTCCAGTTTTTGTCTTCTCTTCCCCATGCTAATCTCTTCTTATTGGTTGGCTGAAGCAAAAGCTTTCTTTCTTGTAAAATTTTGCAAATTAATAATAACAAAAGAACCTTTCTATTTTCATTTAGAATTATCTACTTGGCAAGAAATACTAAAAATAGTATGAAATACATCATTTTTTTAAACTGAGGTGGCTTAATAATTATGGCCAGTAGTGTATATGGGTGACCACTTAGGACTACCAGGTGCTATAAACTTGGATGCAATGGATAATCGGCCAGAATTGTTAATCAGAGAGCAGTGTTTCAATTTCAGTATAATTTTTTATATTCACTTACAACAAATACTCTTGAGAATATTATTAAACCTCCTCTTCTCCCCAGATATGGATTAATTAGTAAGACTTGTATCACTAAATCATTATTATCTCAAAAACTTATTTTTTTCAAAAATTTTTTCCAGCTGTAAATGGTTGATAAGGCATAAAAATGAACCAATCAATCAATAATAACCTCATAAACATTAATACCAGCATTCTTAAGAACAGATCAATCGGCTAACTTTGTTTCTGAAACCAGATATTTGGTAAAGTTAAACAAAAGATGAAAGACCCTGTATCAAAGCAAAGGACATTCCTATATGCACCCACCACACTCCCAGGTCACTCACTGATCTCAATTTCTGCTTCTTCTATGTGCCATGTGCCTTCAAGACGTAGCGATCATAGCCTTCCACATCTCCCTTTCCCTGGTGGCTTTTAGCATGCTTTCTCCTGTTACCCCAACCAAATCCCACTCTGCCATCCACCTGATGAAGCCCGTCAAATATGATTTCCCCTGTCTCTCTTTCTTTCTATCTGACCTGTGAGCATCACATTCTCCAAACCTTCCTTCCTTATCACATGTCCCAGGAACTTCAGATGTCCTTTCTTGATGTTCAGTCTTAATTTCCTTGTCTACGTCCGAGCCCAGTCGTTAACCTACAGTTATTCGTGCGCTCTGTGATTACAAAGAATAGTTATGGATGCACATCATGATCAAATGTTTTCAACATCTCTTAATAAATTTATGTAGAAGACTCTTTAACATATGAGCCATATTTTTAAAAATTCCGTTTCTTATCCCATCATGTCTAATGACCCATGTAATTGTTAGTTGTTTCTTTTATAATATATTAATTTCTTTTTTGTTTTAGATACACGACAGTCTAGGTTTTATCTAATGTCGATATATACTTTTTTCTGTTGCTTCGTCTTCTATTAAATCTTTTCTTGCTATATGTATTTCATTTAGGTTATCTTATAAGATTTCTCTATTTGTAACTCAGGAGAAAGTGATTCAATTATTGGAGAGTTTAGAAGACCAACTGATTAAAAGTGAAACGGTGGACGTTATTCAAACTGTTCTTCGTACTTCCTACCCAAGCCAAGCCGTTAAGCACTTAGTATTCTCCAGAAATCTAATGACCATTTCACAAAGGATTCCATTAATCTTCATCCAAGACCAAGTTCATTAAAACATTGTTTTCTTTTGTTTTTTGGGTTTTTTCTTTTTTTTTTTTTTTTTGCTAGTCAGAAGCAAATGTGGTCTTTCACTTAAAGGATGAAGTTATTGTGAATTTATAGGTCAGACTGGAAACTCCCCCAAAAAGTATTGTGATTTAAAATATTTTATGGTGAGATAAATTTGCTTATGATACGTCGACTTCGTGGATTTTCTCTTCCATGTTTAAATCTAAATTCAGTGGGAAAAAGACATTTAAATCATCAAAGATCGAATGAATGAATTCAATGCTTTGTTTAACCAGAAAACGAAAGTTTTAAGGATATTCAAATAATGCTAAATGTTCTTAATTCATGTTCAAAATATGCAGAGTAAAAATAAAATTTATTTTTAGTTCCATTTCGATTTTCATTTATGCCCAATGTATATTGGAAATAATGACAGTAATATTAACTCTTTCTCTACAAGGAAACATTTGACATTCATTGACCGAACATCAACTGCTATTTTCGGCTAAAAAAAATATTTTTCTTAAAACAACTTTTCAGGAAATAGGTTTCTTAATCCCAGTAGCTGTTATTGCTCTTTCTAGTACTGATAGATTTGAGTTAGAGTTTGAGTTTTGTTATTTTTTTTATTTTAGAATGTCTTTTAGTTTTGTATTCAAAAATGTTTTGCCGAGAATATTTTTTTCATTCAAAATGTGTTATGGTAATAATTTTTTCTTCGCAAATGTATTATTGGCAATATTTCTCCCACAAAAACGTATATTTTTCAATAAAAGTTTATTTTTGTGTATATATTTTGTTGTGAATCCAAGATGATGAACCGCCAAAATAATAAACTACAAAAACAAATCTGGTCACAGAAAAATAGATTATACTGAATGTAATATACAAGCTGAAACGCGGGTTAGTCAATTCAGGAATACTATTAGTAGAAATTAATATATACAAGTCTTGAAGTGAAATCGTTGGAAATAGTATGTCCAGGTAAGAGCTAGTCTGGTTTCTGAGTAACTTCGGAATCTGTCGGAACTCTTCGATAACTGTAACGGATCACTACGATTACTTTCCACTGTAAACTGCCACTACAACTGTGATTGAGATTACTGTTCACTAAGTCGAGTCCATTATCATATACAAAATGGGGAGATCTCACAACATATTTCTATAAAAGTGTATTTTTACACTTTTATAGAGTTTTGACCCCGGTTTTGGGGTTAATTATTGGCCCATAGCTGGAACCCTAACAGGTGCTACCACTCTGAGTCAGTATGAACCTGAAAACAACAGTAATAAGAGGTAGTTCCATGTTCCTCACAACCTCCCAAGCAGGGGCCCTTCTGCCGGATGCAGTTTACCGTCATGCGCAGGACCAGTAGTGATTGGGATTTCTTTCATAACCTTATTTGAAGTTGTGTGGAATGCTATGTCAAGATCTTGATCATGTCATTATTTTATCTCCGAGTTACATATTCTGTTCATTTCATTTTTGCTGTTGTGTGCAATAGGTGTTGATAGTTTTGCCTATAGTTCGCTTCATACTCTTCTCCGGCATTTTAAACAGGAATATATGTTAATCACGTAATTTTGGTTGGGATTGGGTTTCCGGATTATTGTAAAGTTTTTCTTCATTTCTGTTAACTACAAATATCCCCCTGCTTTTTGTGGCATCATCATCTTGCTTGGGGTGAATTGATTTTTAAAAGAGTGATGTGGTGGTGTGCAGGTGTGCATTGTGGTGTAGAGGATATCGACTCCGAAAGACAAATCGGAGAGCCCTGTTTGAATTCTAGTTGTATTTCTTGCATTCACTTGCGCACAAATATCCTTGAGAAAGATATTAATCCGTCTCTTCCTTCCAGTTATGGGTTAAATAATAGGACAGATTAGGTTCTATAGCCTTGGTCGGCAACTAATCTACCGCAGAAAACAATGGCAACCTATTGCGGGATAATCCTCTGCCCAGACAATCATGATTCTTTCGAGACATGATCGCCCAAAGCGTGTATCACGTATGTCACTTGACTGACTGACTGATGTGGTTTTCGTTATATAGCAGCGTTCTATCTTTTTGTGGTTCTGTAGCTCCAGAGAAACGCCAGGTGTGCGTGTACACATTTATTGATACAAAGTTTTGCATGTGTGCGGAAATATAATTTGGGTATAATGTGTGTGTGATAGCACGTCAGGGAATTTGATAAAGACTGATAAATCCTACATCACATACAACTGTACGCATATTTCATTAAACCTTTATGGTTACTCGTAGGGATAATTAACTGTGTATTAATAACGGTACAGTGACATTATCTGTGATTAATTATTGAAATACGATAGTATTCTGAAAAGTTCTCACTCTGTCTGAAAAGGTTTTCTAGGAAAATTCTTATGTTTAGACATTTGGTCAAGTTTTGGCAAGTGGGTCAAGCAGAAAAATCTTCAGCACTCCAACGACTAATAAATTGCATTGCTGGTTTGATTGGAATATTTTTTTCTAAATCTAAACAAAAAATAAACATCTATTTAAAAAATCCACTTTCGTTTGCCTGAAAACACATCAGCCGATGAAGAGCAAAACGAAGAGAAAAATTAAATTTTCTTTCATAGCGTGGGTGATCGTGACTCTCCACAACTTCCTGCATTTTCAAAAATATCGGTACTCAAAATAGCATGTTAAGATTGCAAGCGCAAAATAACTTCCGGTAAAAGCAACTGCTGAGATTAAAAAATAAAATGTTAGCTTTCAAAAAGAGGCAAGCATCCATATATATATATATATATATATATATATATATATATTGACCACTTCCATAAATCCCCAAACTGGAAGGAAGAGACGGATTAATACCTTTCCCAAGGGTATTTGCGCGTAAGTGAATACAATGGATTCAACTGGAATTCGAACTCGGCTCTCCGGTTCCTCGTTCCGAACCGATATCCACTGTACCACAACACACATCCTCAGTCAAGTGCCATACGTGAAACACGCTTGTGCAATCATGTCTCGAAAGAGTCATGACTGACTGGGCAGAAGATTATCCCGCAGTATGTTTCCATTGCTTTCTGCGGTGGATTGGTTGCCAACCAAGGCTATAGAAACCAATCTGTCCTGTTATTTAACCCATAACTGGAAGGAAGAGATGGATTAATATAAGATATAATAAGAGATGGATTTCCCAAGGGTATTTGCGCGAATGTGAATGCAAGGAATCCAACTGAAATTCGAACTCGGCTCTCCGATTTGTCATTCCGTGTCGATATCCATTGCACCACAACGCACATCCTCATTATCTCACGATTTAAACTGCTGGATGAAGTCCTTCAACTCCCGCACTTCTCGCATATATGATTCTTTTTTCAGTTTCTTGCTCTAGTTAACTTGGACCGTAAAAATTTAAATACAAAGTCAGTTGGTATATTCTGTCTTCTTAATTCCTGTTCTTTTATTGCTATCACACCTTAGTAATTTTTCTCGCATTCTCGCACACTTAGTAAACCCTTGCGTCTTCATGACTTTTATTGCTTTGCTTGGGGTAAGATGATCAAAAAATAACTACTTCAAGATAGTTCATTTTCTGTGTATTCTTCAAGTTGAGGACTGAAGTACATTTTCAACCCTGTATCCAGGGCTGAATATTTAATAATTTAATCACCATGAACATCTGAAATGTTTTTACATTCCAGAGATATAATATTAAGTAAAGGAAAGAAATTAATCATTTTTAATTTTTATGTATTATCGATATAAGAACATGTTAGCATTTTCTACATTTCGGTGCGCTTACACGTGATGACAACTAGAATTTCGTTAGTTCCATCGTAAAACAAAGAGACAGTGTTGTTCTTTTCGTTTTAAATATCTTCAGATGGTTAAAAAGTTTTAAATATATTTATCTTGAAACGTAGACACATTCATACAGTCAAACAAGAAAACCGAGCAAACAAAATAAAAGTAAAACATTGCAATGATTCGCCTGATTGCAGTTTTACAGTGTCCTTTCGGAATAAGTTAATCTTATTTTCAGGGGTTGAAGCGTCAGAATTCTGCAAATGTCATCTAAAAAGAAAAACACTTTTATAACGACATCACGACACAAACACAGGAAAACATGGCAATCGTTCGTTTTCTTTTTACGATGTGTCTCTGATTTAATCTCATCTTGTTTCGACAGACTTATGATTTGAATTTAATCTTCAAGCAGAAGCTCTCGTATACACATAAATGATTCTTAGTTTTGAGTTGATGACAAAAGTAACTTGTCATGTTAACTCTACTAGCCCGGATTTCTGCAGAAACAGACTTTACTGTCGGGAATATAAAATCCTTCGCCGATAAAGAATTTATTTCCCAATATTTTTTAATCATTCCCCCCACGCAAGGCAATAAACGCCACGAGGAAGCAATGTGTTACTGAGAATGAAAAGAAAAACGAAGAAAATAAAAGAAAAAAAAGTTTTAAGGAGACAGAAGACGACGAGTGACATTCCATGGAATTTTGTGAAATTAGTTGACAGGAGGCAAAAAAGAAATTATTAATTTAGAACTTACGGTTACAACTAACAGTTCCACCTGTAAAATGATGAAATCTACCCACAAATTCAGTAAAGTGCCGAAATTCAAGTTACCAAAGCGAAAAGCTCAGAAAAACAATTACCGTAACAACGTTTGTAGAAGAGAAAAATGAAAGCAACGTTGCAGCGGTAGAAAATTAACTAAAGCTAAAATGTCAGGTCAAGATTGATAGACACAGATCTGAAGAAGCAGACAAGATGTGGCAGCTACATTCGATACGCGGGCGAATAGTGTGTATATATATATATATATATATATATATATATATCAGCATGCAGTGTGGGTATAGAAGAATTCAAAGGAGTATCCTGTACAAACAGTGATATAATAACTTTCTAAGAGAGCTCTAAACATATATGCATATAAACAAATATAGAGCAAATATAAGAACAATTAAGACAGACACGTTATTTCATGGTGCATCGGAAGTTTGGCCTATTTCAGGCGAACCATCGTCAGCTTCCGTCTTTATTTAACAAAGAATTTTACATTCGTGTAAAATCCTTTGTTAAATAAAGACGGAAGCTGACGATGGTTCGCCAAAAATAGGCCAAACTTCCGATTCACCATGAAATAACGAGTCTGTTTTAATTTTTCTTATATATATATATATATATATAGTGATGATCATCCACGTATACTGTCTTAATATGTATAGGAAAGAATATTAATAAAAAGTTTTGAATTTAAAAACGTACTTTTTTAAACAGTATTTGTTTATTTTTATAGTGTTTTATATTTCAGACCGCCCTCGGTCCTTCATCAGAAACAAGTGATTTTTAAATTAGAATTGGAAACGTATTTTTACGATGGCGTCCTAATACTTTTTTGTTTACATCACGTGGTGTCGATAAACCAATCAGCATGCGGCACGTCCGTTTGTTTATTTTCGGTAAACCAATCAACACGCGGCACGTCCGTGGAGAGAGTCTGTTTGTTTTAGACAAAAAATCTCTTGGAATATCTATTTTTTTGTTTATATCGCGTGGTGTCGATAAACCAATCAGCATGCGGCACGTCCGTTTGTTTATTTTCGGTCAACCAATCAACACGCGACACCTCCGTGGAGGTGTCGCGGAGGTGTCGCGTGTTGATTGGTTGACCGAAAATAAACAAACGGACGTGCCGCATGCTGATTGGTTTATCGACACCACGCGATATAAACAAAAAAATAGATATTCCAAGAGATTTTTTGTCTAAAACAAACAGACTCTCTCCACGGACGTGCCGCGTGTTGATTGGTTTACCGAAAATAAACAAACGGACGTGCCGCATGCTGATTGGTTTATCGACACCACGTGATGTAAACAAAAAAGTATTAGGACGCCATCGTAAAAATACGTTTCCAATTCTAATTTAAAAATCACTTGTTTCTGATGAAGGACCGAGGGCGGTCTGAAATATAAAACACTATAAAAATAAACAAATACTGTTTAAAAAAGTACGTTTTTAAATTCAAAACTTTTTATTAATATTCTTTCCTATATATATATATATATATATATATATATATATATATATATATATGTATGTATTTGCTCTGCTATTGTATTGAGCGCTTTACGCGTTAGGTTTACGCGTCTCGGATTTTTTTCTTTCGACTAGTACTTTGACTAATATTCAAGTGCTTAGTTCGTTTCTTTTTTTGTTTACATTTTCCCTTCCGCGTTTCAGTGTTTACTTTCCTTTAATTTTAATTTTTAATTAAATTTTTAATAATCTTTTCCGTTTTTTTTTTCCTACACTTTTCAAAGAACGCTAAAAGTTTTTAGTTCTATACTTCGCCACAACAAATATTTCCATCTACAAACCATTTTAGGCCAGAGTGTAAAAATTCCGCTCACCTTGCCAATTATGCTGTCTCCCCCCTCCTCTTTCTTCTTCACCCATTTTCTCTCACTTTCTTCCTCCTTCTATGCATTTTCTTACATCGTCCTCTTTGTTAAGCTCAGATGCCGTGTCACCAAAGCGTGTATATAACTATAATTTATTTCCTATCTAAACCTGATACGTTTCTTTTAATATTTCATCATGTCTCTTTAGTTCTCTCTATCGTTTTTCTCTTTTTTTTATGTCCTCTGTGTACATTTTATGAATCCCCGTTCTGGTTTCTCCCCACCCCTCTATCTCGTAGACAAAAAATTGCCAATGAAAGGAAGTACATTTTCATCTCATTTCAAAAAGTAACGTTTCCTACCTGATGAGATATTGTTCATTCAATGTCGAAACAAAGTGTACACTTTTGTAGTAGATTGTAGTTTTGACATGTTCTAAAATATAATTTATAATAAATATTAATAGATCTATTTCTATATTGAGCGCTGTTTTAAATTAATGTTTTGAACGTTTTGAATATTTTCATCGTTCCTTATTCATTTATATATATATATATATATATATATATATATAGATGTATTTATGTATGTATGAAAGTTTGTTTAAAGTGTAAAGTTATTGTTATTATTATTAATAATGTTATTTACCTTTTGTATGCTACATTAAGTGTCAATAATTATATTTGTGTCGCTACACGTATTTCGAGTTCAAAGTTGTCTTTCTTCAGGCGAGAAAACGTCTTACTTTACATACTGAAACGCGTTTGTGTTTCTAACGGCCGAAAATACCGTGTCTATGTCGATATCTATATAGACACGGTGTTTTCGGTCGTCAGAAAGACAAACTGATCTCGATATGTAAAATCAGCAATTTAGTCTCCTGAAAAGAGAAAACTTTGGACTTGAAACACATGTAGCGAGACAAATATAATCATGGATACTTAATGTATTATGCAAAAGATAATTAGTATTACTAATAATAATAACACTAAATCTATAATTTAAACAAAACGTGCACTACTTCTCACACTTTTCCCTTATGTGTGTGTGTGTGTCTGTGTGTGTGTGTGTGTGTGTCTCTGTGTGTGTGTGTGTGTGTGTGTGTGTGTGTGTGTGTGTGTGTGTGTGTGTGTGTGTGTACAAGATATATTCAGTTTTAGGGGTAACGCTAAACATTTTATGCAGGTACTTAATAGCATAACAAGACCAAACCTTGACCAAAGGAAGTCGCAACTAGTAACTTCTGAAATCTTTTTAAACAGAATGATATCAGTTTACCTAGAAGAAATATAGCCATTAATACGAAGAATTCAAATAAATTCATGAAAGATGTCACAACTCTAGCATATCTCCTTTATAATCAGACTTTGAAGTTTTCAGTCAACCTTCGTATGTATAAATGTTCTTTTATCTGCATATTTTTTCCTAAAACTTCCAGGTTACTCACATTTTCAGACTATGGGAAACCCATTATTGTTTTGTACAAAACATATTTCTGCTTTCTTCAAGTCTTTTATTCGTTCGTGAAGAAACTTGTCGACTTCACTGCTAACACATCACTCAATAAGTCCCGGGCTTGACATATAGGTGGGGCTACTAATAAAAAATCCATATAAATTTTATGAAGTACTAACCTTTAAATGTCACGCGACAAAATTTGGGCTCAACCGAATTATTAGTTTACAAATTACAGTTATTTAAGTGAAGCTACTGTTACAAATTTTCAAAACAGTGTAAAAATCTGAAGTTCGTGTGTTTTGATAAAGCATTGCTTTCTGATTGGATAAAATACTGTTTAAGCAAAGCAATGGCTTGATAAGTGTTATTCGGACTTTGCTCCGTCGGAAGCAACGGTTAAGAGGTGGTATGCTGACATTAAACGCGGTCGTACAAACACAAGTGATGCTGAACGCTCAGGTCACCAAAAGTCGGCGGTTTTCCCTGAAAACACCAAAAAATCCACAAACTTGTTTTGGCCCATCGTAAATTGAAGTTGCATGAAACAAAAGAGCAGTTGAACATATCAGAAGGCAGTGTTTTGCATGAACATTTGTCACTGAGAAAGCTGTGTTTTTAAAGTTGGTGCCGCGTTCACTAACAGACGATCAAAAACAACTCGTCGACAATTCAGAGTGTTGTTTGCAACTATTTCAACGCAACAAGGAGTTTTTTCGTAAATATGTGACAATAGATGAAACATGGATCCACCACTTCACTCCGGAGTCAAATCGGCAGTCAGCTGAGTGGACAGCAGCAGGTGAAAACCGCCTAAAGCAACCAAAGACGCAAACATCTGCAGGCAAGTTTTTAGCCTCCGGATTTTGGGATGCGCGAAGTATTTTTGCTCATCGATTACTTTGAGAAAGAAAGAACAGTTAATAGCAAAAATTATACAGCATTATAAGTGCGTTTGAAGAAAAAAATCGCCATAAACGGTCACAAATTAAGAAGAAAAAATGTTTTCTTTTACCAAGATAACACTCCGTTTTACAAGTCGATCGACAAAAACTACATGAACTGCACTTCAAATTGCTTCCGCATCCACCCTATTCTCCAGATCTGGTTACCAGCAACTACTGGATGTTTGCAGATCTCCAAGGAATGCTCTAGGGAAAGAGATTGAGCTCCAATGAAAACGAGGTATCGGAGGCGTATTTGTATATGACAAGTTGTTCTACAAAAAAAGCATCAAATTGTTTGAGAAGCGTTGGAATCAGTGTATCACCCTAGAAGGAGACTATGCTGATGAATAAAGACGAATTTTGCCTAAAAGTAGTAGCTTAATTAGTTAGGCCCGAGACATATTGAGTGATGTGTTATATAAGAAGCATCGATATTACATAACAATTTAGTACTCTTTTCTTTATTTCTAACGGAATTTTCTTTGCTTAACTTTTGGAAGGCATTGTTCGCTATTTCAATGCACTTTCAAATTTTGGTATTACGATTCTCTGTCCTCTAAAAAAATAAAATAAAATTTCTTAGATACTTAAATTTCTTGCTTCAATTCAGTGTCTCCAATCCATACTGCGCATATAGGATTATTTTTTCTAACATCTCAATATTATGTCTTCTTACAATGTTTCATCCTTTCTTCTGCTTTTCTTTGCTGTAAGAGTTCTCTAATTTCCCTCGATGTCTGCGATTAATATTGTTTCATCTGCATAAAAGTGTTTTTGCTAAAAATCTATATCTCTTCATGTATTTATACATGAAATAAATTAAATAGACTTTTTAATTATATGGACTAGTATTTTTAAAACTACATACTGCCTATTCAATGTAAAAATGTTAATAAAAGCGTGGTATATTAGCGATGACATATGCTTCTTTTTAAGTCGAGAATATCAGCACTACTTTTATCAAATAAGAAATACATATTAAAGCTAAGTCATAATCAGTCAATTTCCTTTTAGCATTTCTTGAGGCGGGTACTTGTGTCTGTATTGATTTTTTAAGGAAAGTGCAGCGTTCATTATTTTAAAAAAATTAACTGTTTTTTTTTTGTTTTTGTTTTTTTTTTTAATTTGGATATTATATCCTTCAGGCTCGATTTAATTTCTGAATTGCTTTCTTTTTTTCTTGGTGCCTCGTTAACTTTTTTTTATATAAGAGTAATTATAAAATATATTTTAGGAAAGATTTAGATTTAATGGTTACACTATTTACGCATAAAATCGAAGGAAAACGCTTTCGACCAAAAGAAACGAAAACATCTAGATTCTTTTCCAGTTCAAAGTAGTTTAAATTTTATATTTTTTCGTTTTATTTACATATTATATTGATTCTTTTACATACCGTCTCGCTTTAGGAAAGTCGATAATGGTTCTCCACAATTTCTAATCTTGTCTTCTGTTATTCTAATTAACTTTCTACGCCGTACTATAATTCCAGCTAACCCGATGAATATTTAAAATTTTGAAGAACTAAAAAAATGTTTCACTTTTATAGAGATACGTGTTACAAAATAAAATCCTTGCAGTTACCTTAAAAAAGTACCACATAGGCTTAAACAAGTAGGCTAAGATAAGCTTTCTTTTTGTCTTTATTCATATACAAATTATTTCTTCTTGCTTTCCGTGTGTACTGTGAGTGTTACATCCTCTAGGCCATCTTTCTACATTGTGTGTCCCGGATATTTCAACTGTCTCGTTCTGATTGTAAGTATGACATTCCTTGCGCTTCTTTTTTCCTTATGATACCATAGTGTTTTACATATTCTCTCCGTTGTATTTTCAGCACCCGTTGGTATAACCATGCCGCTTCAAGTCTCATTTACATGGATGAAGATAGTCATTTCTATATAAGAGATTAGACATTATTCATCAATTCAGTGTGCCTACTGAAATTTCACTATATCTAAATACTTTATTATGCCAGAATAGACTTTGATTTCAAATTTCACATCAGACCACTAAAGGAAGAAAAGGTTGATTTGTGTTTACTCACTGCCACCGCTTGCAGAAGTATGCAACCTCACACCGAAATCCGGTATTGCAAACGTGAGAACAAGAATATTAGATAAATGTATATATTAATCACCGGGCATTTTGCGCAGTCTCCCATACACCACAGACGAAAAATGACTTCGTTGGATTGAGGAGTATACGGGAACCGATTATCACTCATGTTGACCGAGAGTAAATGACGGAAAATTAAAGTAAAGATTAAATGATCGTGTCATCATTTAATCGGTGCAACCATTTCATTACATTAATTTCTAAATGGCATCTTTCATTATTCCCATAGTTTTTTTTTATTTCTGAGTCATTTTCAATCGTTTTTTCTATGTCTACCAAATAGTTACATCACTGTATTTCTTGACATTGAAGCGATTAATGTCTTTCATGGATCTTTTACACTTTCCTTGATCACGGAAACATCGTCTCTTGGCGTTGTTTTTCTCTTCCGACTATATCTTCCTTTATGTTTTAAACTATGGATTCAATTTTTTTCTTGGCCTTGATGACACGACTGACAGTTGAAAGTTTGACACTAAAAACATCCACAATCTCTTTACAGGTTTGCCAATGTGTTTCTACTGCGTTACAATTTTCGTACGCTTCGTTGGAGCAACGTCTATTGCAGACAATGGTAGTCGGACAACTAATCCACAGTCGAAACAGTGTCTGGACGTGACAAAGATCTGATGCAATCACAGATGACGTAATTTTTTCAAATCCAAATAAATGTCATCATACACGCCGAAAATAGTTCCGTATTACTTTACCCCTCTACAAATAGTGTAATCTTAGGAAAAAAAAACAGGAATCGATTACACCCTGTCACTCTACTTGATCTTAAACCGACTGTATGGTGAAAGAAAAGAAACTAAAACAATTGTTTCAATTAATTTGCACAATGTTTTACCTTACACAACATGTACATTAAAGATATGAAGATTCAATGAAAGAAAGAAATGGAAAAGCCTGTTGACGCAGTAATTATGCCTATGCTTCCAATATTAAAATTTATGCGCAATGACAATGACAGGTGTAGTGTATATTTTACAATTAGAGACTAAATGGCAACCAGAATTCATTTTAGTCTCCTTGCATATTCCTATCTCTTTCTCCTATATTATACGGACCCGTAATCAACTTCTCGCGGCTAAGACTGATACTGAATAATTTCCAAGCTGCAAACTCTTAATTGATTCTGGCACCAAATACAATTATTTTACTGCCCGTTACTAAAGTGCCACCACGCCAAAGGCTATCTTGTGATCTAATATCATTAAGTTCTAGCAGATTTTCTTGGGTCTATTTGCGTATAAGATACTAACACCCTACTGAAGAAGACTATATATATTAACGAAGACATATAGGAGGACACGTCTAATCATCATTGAAGATCCATAGCTCTCCATACGTCTTCTTTCTTAATGTATTAACAAATTTTTACTGAAAACCTTGTTGAAATACATCTTATGACAAAAACATAACTCAAGAATGTCACTTCGCTACTGATGAAGTGTATCAACAAATATTAAAAGAACATCACCTAGGATAGTGCAAATCTACTGAAATTTAATTTCTGCCAATGTAGCTCTTTTATTTAGAAAGTGGGAATACTCTTTCGTTGAACCTCGTGAATTGACGCTACAGAATCCCAAACAAATAATTGTACCAAACAACGAAAAACACGTTGCTTGAAGACATTCAACAACAGCAACGAATAAAATGTATATTATGTTTAACTCGGAGAGAAAAAAATGACATCATCAAAATTTCAAAGTTAAAAAGAAGGTCCTGTCATTAGTAGAAATAGTGATAGCAGATAAAATCGAAATCTCAATAAAAAGATTTTAGAAATTTCAACCGACAGGCGCACTGGCTGTTCGGTCAATGATTGCTGAATGTTACCTCATAAGTTAGCGACTGATATCAATATTTTCATCACACGTTGATTCAAAGGAAGATATTAGAGTTTAAAGAGTGGAAAATAAATTCTCAACTGTAGTACATTGATTAAATAACTTTTAATCCGTCTTATTTATGTGTTATGTCCCTCCATAATCATGGATAATCACGGCTATCTACAACTTCCTCTCATTTGTAGCTCGTTTTGTCTTTTTGCTGTCCCCGCCAATACCCTATTCTTTCGTCTGTTTACACATCTTGTTTGGAAATTATATCGTTGTTTCCTTCTGAACACTTACATAAAACATCCTCATTAATGTAAAATTCTCCAAGCTCTCTTTCCATATCAATTTCGATTTCTTCTTGACAAAATACAGCGAAGAATCTGTAATGTCATTGATACCGACTTGGCTGACCGCCTGCAGTATCTCTCTCACCGGCGTGACGTGGCTTCCCTGTGCCTCTTCTATAAATACTTTCATGGCTTCTGCTTTGACTAACTTAAATCACTGGTGCCCCCTAGATGTGAATTTGCACGAGATACTAGATTGGCAACTAGGTCCCACCTTTTTACAGTGAAACCGATGAAATGTAACCGCAATTTCTACTCCAACAGCTTTTTTCCTCGCACTTTCCGCCTGTGGAATTCCCTACCGCATGCTTGCTTCCCCGACGGCTACAACCTCCAGGAGTTTAAATGTAAGGTCAATAGACACCTCCTAACACACTAACTCACACCCGCTCTCTCCAACTCTCTCCCTATGTACATCCTAAGTCGTCTACCACCCTCCTTCTGACATTTCCCATACTCAATCGCTCTATGTAACCCCCTGCGCTATAGTGACAGTGGAATACCTTGCTTGGTGTGACACGATTAAAAAAAATTGTTTTCTGATTCTAAATATAAGTATTATTTGATTGCATTTTCGTGAAAACTTCGTCATTGCTTTCATTTTCTGTCCATGGTATTCTCAGTATCCTTCTGTAGAATCACAGACTTATAACCACATCACGTTGAAAAACCAGTTCTCGTACGATCGCCAAAGTTGATCAGTACTGAGATGTGTGGCCGCTTGTGACTGCAAGGTTCTGTAAGCTTGGATGTGCGGATGGCGTAATAGATAACGGCCCGCAATTACAAATCTCATAGCCATCTAATCAAATTTCTTGCATACACTTACACACAAATATTCTTGAAAAAGGTATGAACCCACTCGTTCACCACCAGCTATAGGGTTTATTAGATGGGATTGTATCAGTAAAAATAATCATCATGTAAAACACTAAAACAACGATTCTAAAAAAATTTTGTCTTTAAATAAATCCGTAAAAAAATCAATCAATCTTTAGAATCATATCTCTGTCACTTCGACTCCTCTTGATATATGAGAAATTTGTCCAGCTTGCATTACCATATAAGAAGATTGATATTAAATATCAGTTCAGTACTATTTTCTTTTTTATAATTATTGTTTTTTCTGTTCCTTAATACCTTGTTTAGCTTTTGGAAGACAATTTTTTGCTATTGAAATTGCCTTCGGATTTCTTGTTATATGTTCCGTACTCTGTTGAAACTCTTCAGATGTTTAATTTTTAGTACTTGAATGATACTCACGCCTCTAATTCAGAGTTCAAAATCAATCAAGTTCAGAAATTTATTTTTTTAGATAATAAATACAGTAGTGATAGCTGACACAGAAAGGGAACTAAAAGACCTCCTAAAAAATGAAGAAAATCAAAAGAAAGTACTACACATATATTACAAGATAACTGAATGAATGTTCATCAGCAAACGGAGGAACCCAAAATGCCAATTACATGTTGGGGATGCTAAAATCAAGCAAGTACAAAACATTGAGTACTTGGGAAGTGTTCTAACGGAAGACGGGAAGTGGGATCCGAATGCGAATTAGAATGGCCAAGAACGCATTCCAGAGCTGAGCAGAGTATTAACAGACAGGAAAATTTCGCAAAAAACAAAGAAGAGAGTACTGGTTTGCTATGTGATGTCTGTCCTTCAATATGGTGGTGAATGCTAGACAATATCATCAATGATAAAGGAAAATCTTGAAGCAGCTGAAATGCAGTTCTACAGAAGGATGATGCGAATATCATGGATCGAACATGTAATCAATAATGAGGTTTTGGAATGGATAGAAACAAAAAGGTAATAAATACTGAGCATCAGGAAGAGGGAGCTGAAGTTCTTGGGACATGTAATGAGGAAGGAAGGCTTGGAGAATCCGATACTCACCGGTCAGATAGAAGGTAAAAAAGACAAGAAAAAGCAGCGGATAACATATTTGAAGGTCATTAGCAGGTGGATGGCAGAGTAGTGTTTGGGTGGTGTAAAAGGAGACAGTGTGCTAAGTGCCACCAAGAATAGGGAGATATAGAAAGCCATAATCAACTACGTACTGAAAGGACATGGAACATAGAAGAAGAAGAAGACTGATTTTTAATGCTCACAGCACTGCCTAAGAAACCAGATGCAAAGGAATACGAACTCCACCGAACAATCTGCTTAATGAGTCTCATTACAATTTTTTATTAATAAAAAGCACGGTAGAATTAGGTCAGAGATACGAGAAGAACAGTGCAGCTTCGTCAAAGACACTAGAACAAGGAATACAATATTTATGCTCTAGATGGTATCAGAAAGAGCAATAGAAATCCTGAAGTATGTGTAATTACGCCAAAAAGACCTGCTAAAGCTGCTCAGCATCTCTGATATGCTTGGGAAAGACATTAGAATAATCAAGAACCTATACTAGCAGCAAACCATCTGCATATGAATAAGAAATGAGTTCAGCTGATATATACAAATAGAAAGGGGTGTAAGACAAAGATGTATCTTCTTACCGGATTTATTCAGCCTATACGGCGAAGAAAATTATGAGAGAACCAGAAATCCTGAAAGAATTCATCATTAGCGGATACGATCATAATAGTATAAGAAGATGACACAGTGCTGATAGCAGATACATAAAGAAAACTAGAAAACCTCCTACAGAAGGTAGCGAAAGAAAGCGAGAATAAAGGATTAATCGTAAACTACAAGAATATTGAGTGCCTTGTCATCAGTAAAAAGGAGCCGAAAATGCCAACCATATTACAGGAATAATAAAATCAAACAGGTTTAGAAATTTAAATACCTGAGAAATGTTATAACAGAAGACGGAAAGTATGACACAGATTTGCAGACATATTGGGATGGCCAAAAGACACATTCAAAATTAAAGAGTATTAAGAGGCAAAAACATTTCGTTAGAAATGGAAGGTTACTGAACTGTTACATATCTATCCTGTATGAGAGCGAACTTTGGACAATTTCCTAAAAGATAAAAGGAAGACTCGAAGCAAGAGGAACGTGGTTCTACAGAAAGTTACTGATGGTAACATGGACCAAACACGTGAGCAACGACGAGGTTCTGGAGAGAATGGAGACAAAAAGGAAATTTATGCTTAACATTAGTTGAAATTTCTGGGACACGTAATGAAGAAGGACGGCTTAAGAAACCTGATACTCACTGGATGAATAGAGGGAAAGAGGAAAAAACAGGGCGTGACATACTTAATGGACTTGAGCAAATTGATGGTAAAACAGAGTTTGGGAGAAATAACAAAACAAAATCTATTAAGAGCTATATGGGACTGAAAGATATGAAGGGCTATGATCGCTAGCTTTCTTATAAGACACGAATTTATAGTACGCTTCTTGCCAACAGAAAATACATTGACTTCTTGAAAGTAATAGCCTGTCTATTTGTCCCGTTTTTCTTTACTAACTTACCACGGAGTTTATACAATTCTGTTTCTGTGTCTGCCATCAACACTGTGTCGTCTGTCTATCTTTTATTGTTAAAACTGTGTTCACCATTAATAAATCCTAGGAGGACTTCTACCTCCTACAGAAGGTAGCTCAAGAGAATGACAAAAATGGACTACAAATAAACTGCAAGAAAACCCCAAATGCATGGTCATCAGCAAAAAGAGTAGCCCAAAGTGCCAAAAACAGGTAGGGAATACTAAAATCAAGCAGAGGCAAAAATTTTAATATCTGGGAAGTGTTCTAACAGAAGACAGAAAGTGCATCACTGAGATCTGAAGGTGAATTGGCATGGCGATGACGCGTTCCAGAAGCTGAGAAAAAGATTAAGAGACAGGAAAATTTCGCTGGAAACAGAGAAGAGTGTCTTGGATTGCTATGTGGTGTCAGTTCTTCGATATGGCAGTAAATGCTGTACAATATCATGAAAGATGAAAGAAAAACTTGAAGCAGCTGAAATGTAGTTCTACAAAAGGATGCTGCGGATACGTGAACAATGATCAGGTTTTGGGGAGGATAGAAACGAAAAGGAAATTAATACATCAGGAATAGACTGCATCAGGAATAGACTGCTAAGTTTCCTGGTGTATGCAATAAGGAAGGAAGGTTTGGAGAACCTGATACTAACAGGCCACATAGAAGAAAGGAAAGACGGGATAAATCAGCGAGTAACGTACTTGACTGGCCTGAGCAGGTGGATGGCAGAATGGGGGTTGCATTGTGTAACAGGAGAAAGCGTCCTAAAAGTCACCAGGGATAGGGAGACGTGAAAGACCATGATCGCCTACCTCCTTAAAGGACAAGGCACATAGAAGAAGAAGAAGAAGAAGAAGAAGAAGAAGAAGAAGAAGAAGAACTTTTGAGATCACCACACTGTATAAATCAAAGAAATCCACGGAGAAGACGCATCTTTGTCTTACGCTCTTTTCTAAATGTGTATAGTTAATCTATTCTTTTTCTATCCTTAGTCTCCTAGATTATCTTCCGAACTATTCTGTTTTGCAAAGGAAACAATTTTTCCTAGAAGTTCAAATATATCTTTGTGCCATACGAAAGACAAATAAAAGTACTTTTGTTTTAGTATTGCTTTATCATAAAAGTAATTTTATAAAGGATTCAATTTGTAGGAACGTGAAGATTTCTTACCTTCCGTCAAAAAATCATGACATATTTATACGATACAATTTTTTTTCTTTTTTGTGGGGGTGGTTTTGGTTTTCTTTATAAAAGAAGGACTATTTTGAGATATTGTAATATTGCAACCACGCTCAGTAGAAGATATATTGACTAATTCAGCTTTATCACCGAAAGCGTTTATTTTATTATAGTAGATATATGAGCGAGAAGAGAGATGGAATGTGCTTGTTTTATTACGACAGGTATAAATTCTAAATGAATAATTAAATTACGTAGGTAATCTGACCAATATATAAATGCAAATAGGCTGACCAAGATATAAATAAAAATGAACAGACAAGTTGGTAGACTTAAAAACGTATATGTGTACATGAATAAAAAGTGGGAGTGGGTAAATTGTCGCCATTTTACATTTTAAATTTTGCGCATGCACGTTGCTTGTTTTGCTTATGTCGACTATACTGTATAGTAGAGTCGGTTGAGAAAAAGAGCACAATGACGCAATTCACTCAACCAAAAATTTGGAAACGGAATGTTATGCTGCTTAGCATTCGCACCGGAAGTTCCAATACGAATGTTTCATAGCGTTTAGGTGTTAATCTGTGAACAGTGCGGAGGATAAGGAAAGTTTTGGACAGGACTAATAGGAATTACTAATGTGTTTGGGGCGATCACACACTGAGCGTCAACACGGACGCGTACCTCTAGTGACTTGAGGTAGTAGTGCTGCCGTAGGTCAAGAGGGTGGCTGCTGGAAAGCTCTATATCCGCCAACAGGACACTGCACCATACCACACAAGCAGGAGACTCCAGTCATGGCTGCCAAACATTTTCTACGACCAAACCATTGCTTACATCTAGCTACCGAACCAGATAGCAAGCCTTGATTATTATAAACGGGGTACAGTTGAGCAAGAGACCAACTAAAATCCTTGTAACAATAAAGATGAACTGAAGGCAAGGATTATAACAGCATTCTTCAACTTAAACAAGGAGACTATTTTGAAAAGATGCAGGAGATTCCGAAATCAACTGAGGCCGCGGTTGAAGTTAATGACTATTTTATTGAATAAAATTACTATTTAGTATTTCAAGATAATTTGGTGTAATTTTGGTAAATATATCTGTTAAAATGATATGTTAGTGTTATTTTCATTTAATTCCTTTCGAAATAAAGAAAAAAATTCGAAGTTTCCACATCTAATGAAACAAATATTGACAATGGAGGTTAGACACTGAGAGCCTCATTCTAGAACTTTACCAAAAAGGCTTTTACATATCTTACAATTTCCCGTTTGAATATTTGGTATATTCATACCAGAATATTTGCATGAGTTGGCTCTGAAATGAGTTGAAACACCTAAAAGATGATAATAATTATAGACAACCTTAAAAAGTTCCTAATGTTCGTTTCATGTTGACTATCTATTCTGTGTCAGTTGGACGGAAAGAATCGATATCTAGCTGAATCTTCTCTGCCTTTTCAATCCTGGGAAGTTATCTATATGGAACGTACCTGATTGGTTTTCTCGAAACAGTCTTTTCTGTATAATTGATGCAACTACATTCCATTTACCTTTGTCTAAGGAATACAACTACTTTAAACATTCTGTTTTCATCAATGCTGCTGGCTAATGAAAAAAAACAATTCTCTTGTTATATTTTCGGTATTAGCTCCAAGGAAAAGATTAATTTAATTTTCACGCCACAAAATATATATAAAATAATCATCATGAAAGGATCAGCAGAAGCAAGCGTATAGTGTTTGTTTATTACTTTCGTTCTCCTTTCCTTTCTTTCTTCTTTTCTTTATTTCTTTCTCCTAGAAAGCAGCTATCGATTTTTATACTCAAATCATCTACAGATTAATTTTTAATCATTTTTAAGATAATATTATAATCTATTACTAAATATACTTGAATAAATCCACTTTATATTTGATTTAATATTTATAGATAAAATTTTGCCGGTTAATTTTATGCTGAAAATCTATGTAATATATTGGCTCCTTTGTCATTATCTGTAATATTTTTATGAATTTATGTTCTTATTTCTGTAGAATATGTTCTCTTGTAATTTTTTTATTTTTTAAAAATTCTTAATTCTAAATTTTATCTCTTAATTGTCTTAATTTTTTTCTTTTATTTTATCTTATTTTCATTTTTATTTAAAATTTTCAGATTTTATAATCTTAAAATTCTAATTTTCCCTACATTTTTATACACATGTAATACTTTAATATTTAAATTTGTATGACTCGTGATTTACGCTTCTTTTATTTCTTCTTCCTGCATTTTATTATTTTTGTTTTAATTTTTATTTTTATTTTTTATTTTAAATTTAAATGTTTATCTACATGTAACCGCAGAATATTTAATTTTTTTAATCTTGTTATTAAAAAAGCAGTAACTTGACTTTATAAGATTTAATTACCGTGAACATCGAGTGAATTCAAATCTATTAATCTGTCAGTTTAAAATATGCACCTGATGATTGCATAACGCATGAAACTCTGAGTCGTGCCACAAACGTAGGATACTATATATATATATAGTAAAGTTTTGTAATTTGCTTGAAGCATTGTGTATATTAGATATATGGTTAGGTCTTGAAGGCTGTCACAATTTTAGTAAAATGAAGGAAGGTTAAGAAGTTTTTGGGCATTACCTATTTATTACAGTGTGTGTATAGAAGAATCCAAAGGAGTATCCTGTACATAAAGTGGTAGGATAACTCTCTAAGAGAGCTCTAAACATATATGCATATAAATACATATAGAGCAAATATAAGAAAGATTTGTGTAAAATCCTTTGTAAAATAAAATCAGAAGCTGATGATGGTTCGCCTGAAATAAGCCATGCTTCCAAACACAATGAAATAACGTTTCTGCCTTAATTTTTATATATATATATATATATGTGTGTGTGTGTGTGTGTGTGTGTGTGTGTGTGTGTGTGTGTGTGTGTGTGTGTGCATATATAAATTAAATAGGATTTATTCAAAGATGTTGAATGTACATTTCGACATGCAATCCCCACAGGGGATAACGCACCACTTCAGCAACGGAATAAATCCTTTCTGAAACTGGAGAAAAAAATCAGTCTATTTTTCCTTTTTAGCTCATAGACAGATTTGAAAAAAAAAAATTTAAAAAGAAAGAAAAAGAAAAAGTAAAAGATAAAATAAAATAAAATAAAATAAACAAGAAAAGAAAAATTGGCATCGTCTGGGTTTGTAAAAAGGAACGAGAATTGTAACGTAAATAGAACAGACGGCGTGTTGAATTGATATAAGGTTAAGCAAAACGGAAAAGAGGTGGGAGGTAAGAGAGATAAAGGAAGGGAGGGGAAAAAAGAAAAAAAAGAAAAAAATTTATATATTACAGACGCTCAACATATTCAAAAACTTAACTTCCCAAAAACGTTGAAATATTAGAAAAAGGCCTTTTACTTAAAAAGGTATATTTATTTTTAAGGGGAATAAAAAGATATAGGATTTAAAATAATTTTTTTTTTTAATTAGGTCATTTAATTTAAATTAAATAAAGATAACGCTAGGTATAAATGAACAAAAAAAATTTCATTTACAATTATACATACATATATGTGTACACACATACACACACACACATTTCTTCCATTTTAAATACATATATACATACATATACACACACACACATACATTCAATTACGTACACACATATATATATACGTATATACACATACATGCGCACACACACACATATATACATACATATACAAAAAATCCACACACACAATATATATGTATACACACATATATGTATACATATACACACATACAGACACACACACACATATATATACACATTATACATATGCACACATACACACATACATATAAATAAAAATATATATTAAAAAATTTAATGAATATTATGAAGGGAAATATAAGTAGAGCATTTAAATAGCTAAAAAATCTTATACATATAAATACATACGTACACATACACACATACATATACCTATATACATATAAACATATATACACACATATTTACAAATATACACATACACACACATATAGACATACACATCTACATAAAAAATTTATAAAAAGAAAAAAGAAAAGAAAAATTAAAAATTGAAATTAAAATTAAAAATTAAAATTTTAAATCCGCCCTATGACGGCACTTATTGATGAATTCCTTTCTAAGGTTCAAAAGTAAGTTCTGATGAGGATACTTCAAAATCAGAATCTTCTCCAATAAACATAGACCGCAACTATCACTAAAATTTTTAGGGGTACAGGCTGAGCCTATTAGTTTCCAGCTAATTACAGAGTCCTGCCCTTCCTCCTTCATTTTCCAGAATCTACGTGATAATGCCGTCTGGAATCTTTGGTTATGGTTTGAAAACGTGTACCTGTGGTTGTAAAGACTCTGTTTATATATATATATATATATATATATATATATATATATATATGATGGACTCTCCCGTCGATCTCGACGTATGAGGTTCCGACAACTCTGACTTCATCCATGCTTCAGCCTCTGATGACATCTAAGTCCAGCAAGGGACTTACAAATCAATTCACACTGAGTGCAAGTGTGCTGGTTATGGGATGTACTTGCAGGTACCAATACAGCCTGCTTGACTCTCTCTCGTTTCTGACTCAAATGATTCAGACTGTCAGCCTTGAAACGCTGAAGACCATCAAAACAACATGCCTTCCACTCCATTCGATCAGAGACTCTGCTCTCAAGATTGTTGTGAGGCAGATTGAGAGCAATCAAATTACTCCTGATCTTATCCTTGTACCTCAGTAAAGGCCGTCCAACATTTCTCCTACCGCTCTCCAATTGACTGTACATCATGATTTTTGGTATCCTTTCCTCGGTCATCCTCAATACGTGTCCAGTCCAACGTAGTTGGAACTGAATGAGGAATGGCTCTATTCCAGAAATATTACATTTTCTAAAGAGGTCAACGTTGGGCATCTTGTCTCGAATGCTAAGACCACAGATTGACCGCAAACAGTGTTTGTGAAATACATCCAGCTGACGGATGTGCCGTCTATAAGGAGTCCAAGACTCAGAGCCATACAGGAGGATGGAGAGAATAATAGCTCGATAAACCACAATTTTCGTATCCAATCGGATCCCACGTTCATCCCACAGGCGATGGCGCAATTTCCCAAAGGCATATGTAGCCCTCGCAATCCTGTTGACAATTTCGTCATCCAATGAACCATCATGATTCACCTTGCTGCCCAAGTAGGGAAAACACTTTGTATACTTAACGGCTTGACCATCCACCTTCAGTTGTCTTTCTGGAAAACGATATTCAGGTGGCTCTGTCCTCACTCCCGCAACTTGCTTTGGAGGTATATATGGTTGATGCACCACCTCTGTCTTTTTAATGTTGATTGTAAACCCAAAAGCCGTACATGCAGTTGCGAAACGATCGAGCAAAAACTGAGCCTCTTCGAAAGATGTTGCTACAAGAGCAGCATCATCTGCAAAGAGCAAATCTCAGATTATTTCAGTTCGAACTAGGGTCTTGGCTTTAAACCTCTGATGGTTGAATAAACCACCAGAAGAACGGAACTGAAATTTCACGCCAGTATCAATATCACCAAAGGCATATTTCAGCATCAGGGAAAAATAAAGAGCAAAAAGTACAGGAGCCATCACACACCCCTGTTTTGTCCCATTTGTGACGTCGAAGGCGTCTGACGTCATTCCATCACACACAACCTTAGCCTTCATTTCTTCATGAAAAGAGATGATCACCTTAAGCATATTTTCAGGTATGCCAAGCTTGCGCAGAACTTTCCATAGAGCGCCACGGTTCACTGAATCAAAGGCTTTTGTCAAATCGACAAACACCATGTACAGTTCCTGGTTCTTCTCTCGTACCTTTTCTGCAATTTGTCGGAGCGAAAATATCATGTCAATGGTGCCACGACCAGATCGAAAGCCACACTGTGACTCAGGGTAGATTTTATCAACAAGATGTGTGGTAATTCGATTCAGAATTAATCTGGCTAGAATTTTTCCAGCAATGGAAAGAAGTGATATTCCCCGATGATTGTCGCAGATATTCCTCGCTCCTTTATTCTTGTACAAGTGCTTAATACATGCATCCTTATAATCTTGCGGAACACGCCCGGCTTTCCATATTTCCACAAAAAGAGCATGTAGCTTCTGTACTAAAGCATGTCCGCCACATTTGTACACTTCAGGAGGGATGGGATCATCAGGTGACGGGGATTTACCGGAGGCAATCTGTTTGATCGATTCAAGTACCTCTTGATAAGATGGTTCAAATGACAATTCAGGAATTTCAGCACATTGTGGAAGGGACGAGATGACATCATTGTCGACTTCAGATGATGTGTTTAGAACTGTCTCAAAGTGTTCCTTCCATCTCTTTAGAATATCTGACTTATCAGTGAGCAGCGTTTCCCCGTCCGTTGTACATACAGGTGAGGCACCATTCGTTTCAGGTCCAAATATTTCTTTAAGGCCATTATAGAATGATTTGGTGTTTTTACTGTCAGAAGCTTCTTGGAGCTCAATTGCTTTCTTATACCACCACTGTTCCTTCATGGCTCTGAGAGCCCTTTGCACCTCACCTTTGCATTTCCTGTACGACATCTGCTTGGCAGACGAATTCTTGTCCTCTATCCAGGCTTTGTGTGTAGTGTGCATCTTGTTAATGAGCTTTTTTGCATCCTCGTTGTTTTCATCAAACCAGTCCTGGTGCTTTCTACGCGGAATTCCAAGAACTTCTACTGCTGTTGAATGAGTTGCCTTCTGCAATGCTTTCCAAGAACATTCTATATCATCAGTGATATTCACTGAGTCCAAGGCAGCCTCAAGCTTAACAGAGATTTCATATTTCTTGTCTGATAATTTCAGGGGAAGGACATCAATCCGTTTCGGAGCTGTTGACCTAAACACCCTACGCTTGTATAAATTCAATGAGAGTCTACTTCGCAAGAGAGCATGATCTGAAAGGTAGCAGGATGTGTGAAATGAGCGAGTAATGTTGAAGTCACTGATGTCTCTTTGTTTTGTGATAATATAGTCTATGAGATGCCAATCCTTAGACCGAGGATGCATCCAGGTGGTTTTGTGGTGGTTTGCTTGTTGGAACAAGGTATTTGTAATGTTAAGGCCAAACTCCCTACAGATAGTGAGAAGCCTCAAACCGTTTTCATTTACCTTGCCTACACCATGACCACCTAGTACACCAGTCCAAGATTGACCATCATTTCCAACGCGAGCATTAAAGTCCCCAGCAAGAATAAGCTTATCCTTGTGGCGCACCTTGAGGATGACATCACGAAGGAGATCGTAAAATTCTTCTTTCTCCCGCTCTGAGCCAGCCAATGTTGGAGCATAACAACTGATGATCGTCAGCCGGGTATTTCCACCCAACTCCAAAGAAAGGGTTATGATTCGATCCGAAATACCCTTAGGCAACGAAGATAGAGACTTAGTCAGTTCTGATTTAATGGCAAATCCAACTCCAAATTGCCGAGATTCGTTTTCACCTTTTCCAGACCAAAAGAAGTCATATCCACCCTTTTCTTCTCGTAGCTGGGAAATTCCAGCAAGGCAAGTTTCAGATAAGGCAGCTATATCAATGTTGTATTTCTGTAACTCAAGGGAAACAAGAGCGGTTTTACGCTCAGGTGCAGAATTAGTATCCTGGAGAGTACGAACATTCCAGCTTCCAAAAGCAAATTTCCGTTTGCGGTTATTTTGGCGTGTAGTATTTTGACTGCGTGATTGGATACCCAGACAACTGCAGTTGGCTGCCAAGGTTGATATGAGCATGCAATATTTAGGGCTCCTTTTACCGCCCCCTCTCCGGCATGGGGAAAACAGTGCTATCCTTAATAGGGCTGCTTTGTCACCATTGGAGGACACGGACTGCGCCATTGCTCACGTGTTAGCGCAGAACGGCCATCACCCATTGGCCGCCATTGTGTAAGGCTCCAGCTAAGGACTTCCAGCAATATCCTTTACCTGTCCCCGTCGCCTTTACCCTATCGCCAATGGACTTCTTGTTGTAATTGTGTGTGTGCTTGTTTGTGCGCGATGTTTGATCCACAGATGAACCCTGGTAAGCTGCCAGAAACCCACACAAATGATTTGATTAGAGTGGTGAAGGATTGTGTAGAGCCATCCACACTTTTTGGAACCGCTGATAGCACAAAAGTCGGTGCAAATGTTTGCCACAGATTATGTGAACAACAGACCTCAGGCTTTTCATGTACGAGTTTTCCATCTCTAGGTAGACTATCATCCAAGGCTAAAGAGCAACTACCTGCCCATAAGGTGAGTTATTGCGCGCCAGACACCAACCCGGAATTTATCCTCCGCGCACATACATATATATATATACACATATACACACATACACACATATATATACATATATATGGTGCTTAATGTACACCCTTTTGCTAGATGGCTGTTAACCCTACAAGAAGGTTCATATGCCTTTTGACAGGTCTTGTTTTTAATCCTGCTGGGTGTCTAGCCACCCTCCTCACCAGAATAGCCTGATGGGTGAATCAGTTTAGTCGCCGATGAACCGACCATGCAACAGGTAGTACTGGGTTACATGGTACCAGTAGCACTCAAAGTGTGACCTGACATAAATATATATATATATATATATATATATATATATATATATATATATATAAACTTATTTATAAATGGAACTTTGTCTCTGTGTATGTGTGTGTCCGTTACCCATAGACTCCGTAATGGCTGAACCGATTTCCTTGAAAATTTACACAGTTGTACTATAAGCGTCCGCGAGGGTTCTTAGCTAGGTTTTGTGTCGAGGTACACCCGATAAATATCGAAAATCGATAATCGAAAAAATCGGGTTAAAGAAGGAGTGATCCGATTTTAATCAAATTTGATACACTTATAGACAAAGACATAAGAAACGATATTTAGAAGTTTCAAAGTTGCAGTTCTTACAATCATGCAGAAAATCGGCAATATATATATATAAAAGGCAAGATACCGGGTCTGATCAAAATCAGTTTTTCAGCCCTTTTTAGTTTTTGCTTCTGGTTTGGCTCTAAGTAGGTATAATTTGTAGTTCTTAGCCTCAGCCATGATACCATTTACTCAGAGAACTTATTTAGCCTTCAAAATTCAGTTTACAACGAAAAAGACTTATTTGATATCGATGCCAGGAAATCAAAATTTGACTTACATCCATTCAATTTTTTTCAGTCTACGGTTTCGCTTTAACTGGAAACAACTATTGCTTTCAGTCTTTCATGCCAATGTCCAAAGTCTGAGTTCCAGGACCATGGATTAATTTTAAAGCTTTCATTACACCTGAGCAACGCCGGGCTATACTGCTAGTATATATATATATATATATATTAATGCAGGTTTCATTGAATAATATAGACAAGTTTTGTCTATTAATTTTGTGTAGGATCCGTTCATACCGTCTGATATACTTGATGGTGATGTCGTTAAAAGACAACAAAAAATCACAGTATTTGTTGAATTTTTTATCGGGTCTAAGCTTTCGGCTCACATAAGCCATTATCAAAGAGTAAATAATAACACACAGTAAACATAGAACATTTAAGCTATTAACAATAAAGAAGCTGGTTAATATGTTTAGTTAACTGGTATACAGGAGTAGGAATTTGGGATATGATAGGGCGGAGAGGATAGTTAGGTTTATGAGTTTTTATGGTTCCGTATATGTAACCAGGTTTATAGTCACCAATAATTTTAGGGAGTTTTAAGGAATTCTGATCAGCGTTGTTGGCACTAATGAGTTTATTAAGTTTAGATTTTAGTTGGTGTGTCGGGTTTTTGTTAATTTTTTTAAATTTTGTGTGGTCATGGAGTATGTGGTTGAGTTTTGTGTTGTAATCTGATTTGTTAAGTACAACAAAGATGTTAGCCTTGTCAGCTTTTTTTACAATTATGTGAAGGTGGTTGCGTAGTTCGTGCGCGGCACTTTTTAGTTGTTTCGATAGAATTTTTGAGGAGCTTCTGCTTTTATCATGGCGATCTTTGATTGCCTCAGCCTTAAGTAGATCTTTCAGTTCGGGTTTAACGGTTATAAGTTTTTCATCTTGTAATTTAGTGATGCTTTGATAGAGCGTTTCTATTTCAATTTTTTTAGTAAGCTGGTTATACTTACGGTATATATGGCAGTTAGGTCCAAGGTTGAGTAATTCTTCTTGGTGCTTAGTTAGTTCGTGGTTGGAAAGATTTATGAATTTATCGAATTTTTTGGGAAGAGTGATCGTGCCATTGTATAGTGAATTAAGTTTTTTGACAATTTTAGCACGGTGTTCAGCTTCAGATTTTGCGGTGATTTTGGATAGTCTGAGTATTATTTCTTCTAGTTGGTTTGAGGTAGTTATATCTTTCAGTTTGTTGTAGAGGTCATGTTTGTTCTTGTATAATGTGTCAAGATTTTCTTTCGCTATTTCAATTTGCCTTTTCACAAGGCTCCATTTATATTTCAAGGTGGTGATGGTGTGTTGGGCTGCTGGATCATGTAATTTAAATTGTGTGTATTTTGGCAGCATTTTTTATAATAATAACACACAGTAAACATTTCTATGTTTACTGTGTGTTATTATTTACTCTTTGATAATGGCTTATGTGAGCCGAAAGCTTAGACCCGATAAAAAATTCAACAAATACTGTGATTTTTTGTTGTCTTTTAACGACATCACCATCAAGTATATCAGACGGTATGAACGGATCCTACACAAAATTAATAGACAAAACTTGTCTATATTATTCAATGAAACCTGCATTAATGAAAAAATGCTGCCAAAATACACACAATTTAAATTACATGATCCAGCAGCCCAACACACCATCACCACCTTGAAATATAAATGGAGCCTTGTGAAAAGGCAAATTGAAATAGCGAAAGAAAATCTTGACACATTATACAAGAACAAACATGACCTCTACAACAAACTGAAAGATATAACTACCTCAAACCAACTAGAAGAAATAATACTCAGACTATCCAAAATCACCGCAAAATCTGAAGCTGAACACCGTGCTAAAATTGTCAAAAAACTTAATTCACTATACAATGGCACGATCACTCTTCCCAAAAAATTCGATAAATTCATAAATCTTTCCAACCACGAACTAACTAAGCACCAAGAAGAATTACTCAACCTTGGACCTAACTGCCATATATACCGTAAGTATAACCAGCTTACTAAAAAAATTGAAATAGAAACGCTCTATCAAAGCATCACTAAATTACAAGATGAAAAACTTATAACCGTTAAACCCGAACTGAAAGATCTACTTAAGGCTGAGGCAATCAAAGATCGCCATGATAAAAGCAGAAGCTCCTCAAAAATTCTATCGAAACAACTAAAAAGTGCCGCGCACGAACTACGCAACCACCTTCACATAATTGTAAAAAAAGCTGACAAGGCTAACATCTTTGTTGTACTTAACAAATCAGATTACAACACAAAACTCAACCACATACTCCATGACCACACAAAATTTAAAAAAATTAAC
Organism: Ascarosepion bandense; assembly: GCA_037127315.1. Classification (NCBI taxonomy): domain Eukaryota; kingdom Metazoa; phylum Mollusca; class Cephalopoda; order Sepiida; family Sepiidae; genus Ascarosepion; species Ascarosepion bandense. The sequence continues at coordinate 505,112 of JBBBDQ010000704.1, read as the reverse complement.
AAAAACCCGACACACCAACTAAAATCTAAACTTAATAAACTCATTAGTGCCAACAACGCTGATCAGAATTCCTTAAAACTCCCTAAAATTATTGGTGACTATAAACCTGGTTACATATACGGAACCATAAAAACTCATAAACCTAACTATCCTCTCCGCCCTATCATATCCCAAATTCCTACTCCTGTATACCAGTTAACTAAACATATTAACCAGCTTCTTTATTGTTAATAGCTTAAATGTTCTATGTTTACTGTGTGTTATTATTTACTCTTTGATAATGGCTTATGTGAGCCGAAAGCTTAGACCCGATAAAAAATTCAACAAATACTGTGATTTTTTGTTGTCTTTTAACGACATCACCATCAAGTATATCAGACGGTATGAACGGATCCTACACAAAATTAATAGACAAAACTTGTCTATATTATTCAATGAAACCTGCATTAATGAAAAAATGCTGCCAAAATACACACAATATATATATATATATATATATATATATATATATATATATCGTCTCTACCAAAGTTTTCACTTGTTCCCACAATTAATATCATTCAAGATTTCAAGAAATACACAGACACGCTTAAATTCTGAGCTTAATATATTAAATGAATTTTAAATTTAGTTAGCTTCTGACAGGCATCGAAACAATATATTAAATCAAACTTAAGAAATACAATTTTCCATCCATTATTTATTTATAAGTTATTTCTTTTTAACAATTAAGGGCGTTTTTTCTTCTTAAAAATGCTCAATCAATATTTTCTTAAAATCTACTTTTAAAAAATGCGTAAGGTTTTTATTTTTTATGAACATACATAAATGTTTTTGCAAAAGCTACAATTGTAAATTTTTAAAAATCCACTATAAAAATGTCAACATTGCTTACTCCAACTTTATATATTGCTTATTTGCCTTTATTCCCAAGCTGGGATTTAGATGCTAAGATCTTTCGGGATAGAAAATTATATCATTAGATTAACTAAAACAAGCGAATTATAAACGCTATAAAAATACTTCTTTATAAAAATAAGTCTCAGACGACAGGACTAGAAATGAAAAAGCTAAATTGTAACATTAAATCTGAAAACAGAATATGCATATATCTGTTATTTCGAATAAACAAGAACCATTAATTTAGCAAAAAGGATACATTTTAATATAAATGAATGAATTTTATTTTAAATTATTACTATCTTTATATTATATTATTATTAACAACATCTCTAAATGGTCCGGTCTCTTCATCTGGTAGTGCCTCTCCCTATAGAAAGTTGGCTAGAGTTAATTTCTGGCGCCTGAGACGTTGCAGCATGGAATTATTGTGGGTGCTGAGGCTTTAATATAAGCCTAATATTTTTTTAAGTGTTAATGGAGATAAATAACAATGAAATGGCATTTATTTCAGTCATATTTTAAATTAACACACACAGCTTTTTATATTCAAAACATTTTCAGGGTCACGAGCAAGCATTCCCACAGATACAAATAATGTATTCTACACCCACCCACAGATATTTCCTGAAAACACCGTAATGATGTCTGCACTCGTCAGGGCTTAATTTCACTGCTGGTCATTTTTATATTTATATGTAGTGTGGTGTAATTTAATATTTTAGTATTTGAGTAGTTCTCCAGGTGGTTAATTATTGTTAATTTCTTTTGCGGTGTTAACTTCTTTTTAATGCTGTATCATTTGGAGATAGTTGGTGTTTTTTATTGCTTTTTGTTGTACAGGTGTTTGATGGCTTTTATTGTGTTATTTTCCTTTTAGTTGGTGTGAATAAGTGTCCGCTTAAATGATTAAGATAGATAGATAGATAGATAGATAGATAGATAGATAGATAGATAGATAGATAGATAGATAGATTAGACGCGTGTCTATAAAAACTTTACCGCCTTGTCATGTGACTCATGAGAATTTCGGCATTGTTGAATAGGTAGAAAGTAGACTTCTTGATAATATCGGCGTAACAACAGAAAAGGAATATTCTAAACCTCAATTTAGAGAATTTAGGAGAAAGCTAACCATCGGTTGACGCAAGATGTGTGAGTATAATTAAGTACACGGAGTCGTTTGTAAACAGTTGATAGTTATGCTAGCACAAAGTTACAAGTCAGTTAAAAATGACAATGTTTTGTCGTTGAATCTTTTTATATCATTTTTCATGTGATCTTAAATTTTTTCTGTCCATTAAATCAAAATTACAGAGAACTATTATTATGTACGAATTTACATGTCAGTTAAAGAACTGCATTATTGAGCAATCCAAATTACTAAATAATTGCACTGGTTATACTACTACAAGTTTGACAGAAAGACTCGCGTTACATCTCTCTGACTATAGCTCTATTAGGTTTCATTTAAATACACATGGAGACCAAACACTATCCGTAACATACTCGTCGATAATATAAATATAATAGCATCATCAACATGTAAAAAGCTTAAAAAATAATAGAAGAATCTAAACTTATTTATAAATGGAACTTTGTCTATGTGTGTGTGTGTCTGTATGTGTGTGTCAATTATGGATAGACTCCGAAATGGCTGAACTAATTTTGTTGAAAATTTCACAGTTGTATTATAAGCCTCTGCGAGTGTTCTTAGCTAGGTTTTGTGTCGAGGTACCCGATAAATATCGAAAATCGAAAAAATTGGTTTATAGAAGGAATTGCCCGATTTTAATCAAATTTGATACACTCATAGACAAAGACATGAGAAACGATATTCAGAAGTCTCAAGGTTGCAGTTCTTACAATAGTGCAGAAAATCGATATGTATATATAAGAGGCAAGATGTTTGTGTGTCTGTCTGTTTATCTGCCTGTATGTCTGTATTTTTTCAGCCCTTTTATTTTAGTTTTTACTTCGGGTTTGGCTCTAAGTAGGTATAATTGTAGCTCTTAGTCTCAGCCATTTACTCAGAGAACTTATTTAGCCTTCAAAATTTAGTTTACGACGAAAAGATTTATTTGATATCGATATCAGGAAATCAGAATTTGACTTACATCCATTCTTTCAGTCTACGGTTTCGCTTTAACTGGAAACAACTACTGCTTTTTACTCTTTCGTGCCAACGTCCAAAGAGTCTGAGCTCCAGGACCATGGATTAGTTTTAAATCTTTCATTACACCCGAGCAACGCCGGGCTATACTGCTAGTTATTAATAAAAAAGAAAAACACTCAATAATAACAATATGAACATGGCTATAATTTGCTCACTGTTTAGAAAGTAAAACATTCCTATAACTCTAGTTACATACATAAAACAATCTCTATATTCAGTTAAAAGTAAATTCATATTCGTCCTGGGTAATGGCCAAAAGTAAAGCCAAAAGCGCTTGGATGAATAAAACATTCGTACAATTTTTAAATAATTAATCCACTAAAAAGAAAAAAAATATTTTATAACATGAAAAATTATATTAAAAAAAGTTAACTGCACCCTTTTGCCTGTCATTTTTAATGAAATTTGCATAAAAGTGGGAGTACTGACTAAATACAATATATATATATATATATATATACAAATACTTTCATGGCTTCTACTCAGATAAACTTAGATCACTGGTACCCCCTATACATGAATTTACTCGAGCCACAAAATTAGCCACTAGGTCCCACCCTTTTACTGAGAAACCAATAAATTGGAAATGCAAATTCTACTCCATCAGCTTCTTTTCTCGCACTTTCCGCCTGTGGAATTCTCCTCCGTTTAATTGCTTTCCTGAAAACTAGAATCTTCAAGAATTCCAATCAAGTCAATAATCATCTCTTATCTCATTAACTTTATCCCACCTCTCTCTCTCTCTCTCTCTCTCTCTCTCTCTTTCGCTCTCATGCTTTTTCTTCGTCCACTCCACTTTCATCAGTATTCTCATCATTCTCCTACTCTCTTCCTGACACCCCCTGTAACCTGTCACTCTTCCTCATAACTTACTTCCTACGTAACCCCCTGCTTAACAATGGCAGTAAAATGCCATGCTTGGGGCGACACGATCATAAATATATATATTGCTGTTCATCTTGTTAAAAATATATCTAATGTATCTATTATTAAAATATTCGACACTTGAATTTTTTAAAAAGTATTCCAAGAATTATAGTTTTCTCTTTATATTTATCAAGATGGCTGAAGTCTATATACAGTCGAGATGGCTGAAATTTATGAAAAATATTTCTTGCAAATGATTGTCACCCTTCACGACGATTATATGAAATATGTTCAAACATCAATTTTCTGATTAACGTAACGTTCATAGAAGTAATAACAGCACCACTCTACGTCTCTGGGTTTAACTATAAAATTTTCTAACTACAGTTAAGGAGAGAAAAATGGATTCCTATTTTTCTTTTTTAAAAAAAGTTATCGTGTGTAAATAGCACGTTAGCAATTTCTTATTCGGTTTATTTTCTTGTATGCTCGCCAAGGCGTTGTTTCTATCCCTTCTCTCTCTCTCTCTCTCTCTCTCTCTCTCTCTCTCTCTCTCTCTCTTAGATTCTCCGTTTATCTATAACCTTACTAGAATTTAATTGTGTTTGTACACCCAAAAATAATTCAAATAGAGTGCTAACACATCGGATAGCTTTCTGATAAAAAGTTTATTTGAAAAGTAATCAAATACACGAACTTAAATATCTGGGAAGTGTTTTAACAGAAGACAAAAAGTGCAACACTGAAATCCCAAGGTGCATTGGGACAGCAAAAGATGTCTTTTAAGAGGTCAATTAATAAACTTCCTATTCTGAGTACCTTAGACGATATGCCAGGATTCATCATCGAAGGTCACAATTTGAACAACATTAGGTACGCAGATGATACAGTGCTGATAGCAGACACGGAAAGGAAACTACAAGACCTCCTACAGAAGGTAGATGAAGAAAGTGACAAGAAAAGACTAAAACCAAAATGCAAAAGAACTGAATGCATGGTCATCAGCAAAAAGACCAGCTCAAAATACCAAATACAGGTGGAAGATAATAAAATCAAGTAGGTATAAAAATTTAATACCTGGGAAATGTTCTAACAGAAGACTGAAAGTGCGACGCAGAGATCCGAAGGTGAATTGGCATGGAAAAGGACGCATTCCAGAAGCTGAGTAGAGTATTAAGAGATTGGAAAATTTCACTAGAAATGAAGACGAGAGTACTGGATTGCTATGTAATGTCACTTCTTGAATATGGCAGTGGACGTTGGACAATCTCATCGAAAAAATGATGAAATGTGGCTCTACAGTAGGATGCTGTGTATATCATGAATCGAGCCTGTGAACAATGATGAACTTTTGGAAAGGATAGAAACGAAATAGAAATTAATACTGGGTATCAGGAAGAGACAGGTAAAGTTTCTGGGACATGCAATGAGGAAGGAGGGCTTGGAGAACCTGATACTAACAGGCCAGATTGAGGGAAGGAAAGACATGGGAATACAGCGTCTAACATAATTAACGGGTCCGAGCACGTGAATGACAAAGCGGGGTTTGCGTGGTGTAACAGAAGAAAGCGTGATAAGAGCCATCAGGGATAGGGAGACGTGGAAGGTTATGATCGCCTACGTCCTGTAAAGACAAGGCAAACAGAAGAAGAAGAAGAAGAAGAAGAAGAAGAAGAAGAAGAAGAAGAAGAAGAAGAAGAAGAAGAATTTCTTTGGAAACAAAAAAACAAGTATTTAACGATTACGTAATATAATTCCTCTTACAAGGCAGTGAATTCTAGACAATTTTCTCAAAGATAAAAGAGAAACTTAAAGCAATGGAGATGTTGTCATGCAGAAAAATGTTGAGGATAACATGGCCCGACCATGTGAGCATGACCAAGTTTTAGAGAAAGTGGAAACAAAGGGACACATATTTAAAATTCAGAAAGAGACAGTTGAGATTTCTATGGTGCATCATATGTAAAGAGGACTTGGAAAATTTGATACTCACAGGACTGATTGAGGGCTAGAGTGACAAGGGAAAACAACCAACATAGTGAGCCAGAGTAAATGGATAGCAGAAGTGAATCTAGGTGAAATAACAAAAAGACAAAATTTATTAAGATTTTAAATAAAAAGAAATTGTTGAGATTCATGATCGTCAACGTTCCGAATATACACGTCTGATAAAAGAAAGAAATATCACCACAAGGCAAACGTTACATTGCAGACGAATACACCAGTAGGAATCACAAAGAAATCTAGATAGAAACGTACTCTTAAAGCCGATGAAGTGGATAGATATCTTTTACACACACACAAGTTTTGTTAATATCCAAACAGATCACCGTGAAAACTTATGATTAGCTGAAGCTACAATTAGAAACATTTTGATTGAAATATTGTCTCCAACATGGCTGAAATAAATGAATTAGACATTGATCAATTCGTAACGAAATGTTAAAATAAGATAAGCAATCGAATTTTCTGATGATTCTGTCAGTTTAAAGAGATCCAAGAATTATTGTTAGTGTTTGAAACCTCAATAAAAACGAAAAACTAGCCGAGGTTTAGACAGCCGGTTACGCTCCAACGAACAGAATAGAGTCGAATTCGCGGATCCGTGTTACAATGCAATGCCGTGGACTTCAAGCAACGTAACTGTCTCAAGGTTAGTCCGGGATTTTCTTTAGAACGGTTTCTCAGTCACGCTAAAAACTTTACAGCATTACATCGTAAAAAATTTAAATCTCATCGAGTTTATTATGTATTCTCTACCAATATAATGCAAAAGGTCTCGAATCAGTTAAGCAAAAACGCTATAAATGATTTCACAGAGGTAAAGATATCTTTCATTCGTGGCCTCTTGCATTTATTTAGCTCGACATAAATTCCCTACGATCAAGTATGAAGGACCCTTAATTTTTAGAAATCATAAGACATCACGAAAAATAATTAGTTATAAATTACGAAGAATTTTAGCATTTAGTACATTTGGACAATAGTCTTCTAGCTTATTTCAGCAAGGTCGATTTCTTTTTGAAAATAGCTACTGTTTGCACATTCGAGGGCAAAGAGCAAAGAGTCTATCTTTCCACCAGCCTCAAAGCAAAGAAGTTGGATCTTGCAACAGCTTTCGAGTGATGTTTCATCAATTTGTGTGAATGGCTACAAATTCTCCTGTTCAAAAGGGTTACAACACATCCACAGACACAAACATTAAATATTACTCACACCTACAGACACACACCTATATATATATATATATATATATATATATATATAGTAAAACTCAAAACACCATCTATGGCTGTTATAACTCTAATTTACTTCGACAGGGGCAAATTTTCATGATTTAACTTTTAAAAAACCGGAAGTTAAGTGGTATGACCCAGAAAAACATTTTATTTTTCCTTAATGTTATAAACTTACTGCTTTGAGTTCCAGAAGAAGAAAGCATTACTATCAAATGTTGCGATAGTGAAAACATATCCCCAAACAGACACACATGTATATCAGAGGTAGAATGGCCGACTGATGTTAGTCAGGTCGGGTTAAATCCTGGCTATAGACAATTGGGTGTCTGACGTACTGATGAGCGAAACAGATCTGGCTGCGAGTGACTATATATATATATATTAATGCTCTATATCTGCATATTGTCACGAGGATGCATTTATATATAATAATAATAATAATAATAATAATAATAATAATAATAATAATAATAATGTCTGAAAGTTATTGTAAGGGATTCTATTGAGTCCTAGTTGACATTATCAACTCCGTCCTGATTCGTGGATATGTGCATCTAACCAAAAGAACCTCTAAGAAAAGTTGCTGACCAACAAAAACCTGAAAAGAACCTCATGGAACTAAAGGGTAAATAGATATTTTTTTACTCTTTTATTGACCAAACTAATAATTATTCTTTATATACGCATTTGAGAATTTCCTAAAAGTATAGCACTTAAACTTCTTCGCTATCTTAACTGGTAAAGATATTTGACGCCTTCCTTCCACCTTCTTACACTAAACTGTCACTCTGCCAGTAGTAAACTCTATTTTCTATTTGAATGCAGAAACTGTATGTTTGTAAATATTTCTATTTAATGTTTATGTAAATTATATATTTGTCTGTGATTTAACTATGAGTTTTGGTTAATCAATTCTTTTTCTTTTGTTACACTTAACACGTAACCAAATATATATATATATATATATATATTGATTGATTGATTGTTTAGTTTTCAGCTATATTAAAATTAGATCATGCACATTTGTATTAAAAAGTGTTCAATACAATTATATTGTTGAACTTTTGAATATTTTCCATTTGTAAACGAGTTATTACGTAACCCAGGTTTCTAACATGAGTGGTGTCTCCAGGCGATTTTCAATAACTGATTTTACCGTTTACCGTTCTTTTTTCTAAGAACGCTCATGTAACGGCGGTTTTTTTTTTTGAACGCTCACGTGGCAGGGAATTTTTGAACCCGCAATTTTAAAAATTACAAGAAATTATAACGTTTTCATCCATAGTGGAAAGAACCTAATAGGTATTTTAATATATATATATATATATATATATATATATATATATATATATATATATATACAGAAGTAGAGCATTTATAAATATTATTATTATTATTATTATTACTATTATTATTATTATAGCATACAGCAATTTGAAGCCATTACGTTTCGGTGCTCAATACACCATCATTATGCGGTGAAATATGGTTCATTTACTTTATACATATTGATACGGATAATTAAAATAAAAAATATGAAATTATAAGATGATTGTAGTAGATTAGGAGGTTATTAGATTATTGTCGTAGAATAAGAGGTTATTATAGTTTTAAAAATTTATGTGCGATGACCAATGAATATTTGGGCAAAGTAAAGTAAAGCCTATCCAGGCGCTGACTGTGGAAGCGACCACGTCCCAGTCCTCTGCAAATTAACGGTGAAACTCCGGTGATTGAAAAAGCCTAGTGAAGCACCAAAACTGAAATACAACGCACTCGTGAATGAGCTCAACCTACAGAAATAATACACTAAAAGCGTGAAAACCAAATACGAAGGACAAATTGGGAAAGGACACTCGAAATGGGACTCGCTAAAGGAAGCAATAGCGACATCAGCAAACAACATTGTCTCAAAGGAAATTAGATGCAGAAAGAAAAACGAGTGGATGACTGAAGAGATTCTGGACATGATACAAAGGAGGCAGAAAATTATATCAAGACATGGAATGGAGCACAGAGAACTATACAAGGAAATAAGAAGAAAATGTAGACAGGCTAAAAAGGAATGGCTCAGTGACAAATGTGCAGAATAGAAAGATTTAGCAGGAATAATAAATCAGACATGCATAAGGAAATAAAAGAACAGACAGGACAAAAACCTACTCATTAACAGGATCTATAAAATCTCATGATGGAACAAAAGAAAGAGGAAATACTCCAACGATGGGAAGAATATATAAAAGATCTTTTCCACGACAAGAGAGAGCAACCAATAATACGCAAAGATGAGGACGAACCGGAAATATTAAAGTCTGAAGTGGAATCTGCAGTAGCCAAGCAGAATAGAAACAAAGCAGCTGGACCAGACGTCATAGTCATAGACCTGCTGATAGCCCTGAAGAATTTGGTATAGAGAAAATTACAGAAATAATAAATGAAATTTATAATATTGGTGTAAGACCAGATGACCTCAGCAAGTCTATCTTCATAGCACTACCTAAGAAGCCAGAAGCAAACGAGTGGGAACTCTACAGAACCATCAGTTTAATGAGCCATATAACAAAACTAATCGTCCGAATCCTGATGAATACAGCGAGAACCAGAATCAGGCCAGAGATAGGACAAGAACAGTGTGGTTTCGTGAAAGACACTGGAACAAGGAATGCCATATTTATGATTAGGATGCTCTCCGAAAGGGCAATACAAATGAAGAAGGACTTATACCTGTTATTTATTGATTATACGAAGACGTTTGACAAAATACGCCACAAAGAATTGATGGAGATGCTCAGCAGCCTTGACATATTTGGGAAAGACTTGAGAGTAATCAGGAATTTTTCCTGGCAGCAAACTGCTTGTATACGGACAGGTAATGAATTCAGCAGATACACAAAGATAGAAAGGGACGTAAGACAAGGATGTGTCTTTTCACCGGATCCGTTCAACTTTAGCAGAGAGAATATCTTGAGGACCCTAGAAGTTATGCCTGGATTTGTACAAAAGAGGCCACAATTTAAACAACCTAAGGTAAGCATATGATACAGTGCTGATAGCAGACATAGCATGTGCCAGGTCCTATAAGAAATACAAACCTCCTATAGAAGGTAGCTGAAGAAAGTAACAAGAAAGGCTACAAATAAACTGCAAGAAAACTGAATGCATGGTCATCAGTAAAAAGGGCAGCCCAATATCCCAAATACAGGTCGGGGATACTAGAATCAAGCAGGTACAAAAATTTAAATACCTAGAAACAAGGAAGAGAGAACTGGATTGCTACGTGTTGTCCATTCTTCATTATGGCAGTGAATTCTGGACAATATCATCAAAGATTAAGGAAAAACTTAAAGCAACTTAAAGTAACTGAAATGTGGTTCTACAAAAGTATGCTGCGAATATCATGGATCGAGCATGTAAGCAATGATGAGGTCTTAGAAATGATGGAAACAAAAAGGAAATTAATACTGAGCATCAGGAAGAGACAGCTGAAGTTCCAGGAACATGCAATGAGGAATGAGTGCTTGGAGAACCTGATACTAACAGGCCAGATAGAGGGAAAAAGAGACATGGGAAAGCAACAGAAAACATAATTGAAGGACCTAATCAGGTGGATGACAGAACGAGAGTTGCATGGTGTAACAGAAGGCGTGCTCAGAGCCACCAGGGATAGGGAAACGTGAAAACCATGATCGCCTACGTCCTGAAGGGACAGGGCACATAGAAGAAGAAGAAGTAGTAGTAGACAAGACGTTTCAAATGGAATAAAATAGTGGCTAATGTATTATTTTAGATGCGACAAGATTGAAAAAAATAAAAAATAAGAAAATGAAAAAATAAAATATTTTTCTTAATATTCGTTAACATAAAAAACGATTGTAAAGAAAAAGATGTAACTTGTAGAAGTTTAATCTAGAAACCAAATTACTAGATTATAGAAAACTATTTGTGAAATTGAGCATACACAGTAATAACAGTTGGTAAAGTAATGTTTTATGTTATATATATTTAATTAAAATGGTTGGTTTATAGATTATAGTAAATAGTAAACATATCTAGATAATTTTAAATATATTTAAAAATGTCAATAATTTTATGATGGCAGTATGTGGTAATTTCACTACGTTGGTATAATATGTTAGTTCATGGGAATTTAATTATATAATTTTTTTTCTTGTAAGCAAAGAAAATATCCTTCATAAAACGATTTACATGTTCTAGGTTTTGTAAATATCATCTATTTTACTATAGTTTAGTTAAGCAGATCAATAAAAAAGTTTCTAATTGTTTTCCGTCTGTTGATCTGCGTTGTATTTTTCATACTAGGTCTGCATTTCCATCGTTTCGAAAGGATAGTTTGTTCTACATCAAATTGAGTAATTCGATTTATGAATTTAGTTACGAGTGTTCTGGTGGTTATTTTTGGTGCACCGCCTTACATTTACAAACGCGGATTATTCAGCATGTGCCTTCGAAAATAAAACTTGGCAAAATAATTAACATATGTTACGTCCCTCTACAAATATGGAATCGGTTTTTGCTCAACATTTGGTAGAGAATATAGCATATGCCAGGTCCTATAAGAAAGAGTGGTTTAGAACTATACATAAGGCTGGTTTAAATAATCATTTAAAGATTTTGGAATCAGTCTCTATATCATTACGGAAACCTTCTCTCTGCCGGCGGAAGGATTTTGTGAAGTCTCTAAATTTGTTGGTGGATATTTTATTTTAATTGTTTCTCGCTAATTTTTTACACGTGATTTTCCCTCTCCTCGATTTAAGTATATTTATTTATTTATTTATTTCGTAAGGTTTTCCTTTTTTTTTCTTTTTTTGCGCTTTATTTTTGTCGTTACTATTCTTTTCGTTTAATTTATTTTCTAACGATTTTTCTTCTGATGAGATGTTAGACGAAAGAGCCTTTGAGACCAACAATAAATTCATTGTTTTTCAAAAGTATATATATATATATATATATATATATATATATAATCATTTCATTCCAAGCAAACCGAAAATGTACTCGTACTTAGGGGTTACAGAGAGTAAAAGTGAGAGAAAAAACTGAGTATAGGGAACTTTTTCAGTTTTTGTCGGGGTAACGGAGTGAAAAATTTGTTCGTAGTGTCTACTTTTCAAAGCACTTTTGGAAACACCTTGACCATTTTCAAGGGTTTTGTTGTTGGTCATTTTCATGGTTGTCTTGAGATTTATAAAGCAAATTTAATCATGCTGTTCCTTGACGAACTTTCCTTATGATTTCACAAATATTTGAACTTGGAGATGAATCATGTGAAACGAGAATAGACAAATTTCTTTGTTCTTTTACTTGATTAAGACAAACTCCATCTAGTGTGTAAGTGTATTTCAATTTGTCTCTGGTCTTCAATAGAACACATTTTCTCTCATTACATTTTAGATACCATAACGAACTCCAAGCTGAAGCTGAAATTATATCACCTTGAAGTAATCAGTCGTCTTCTTTGTCATTAATGTAAAGATAGGGCTTAGTGCAATCAGCAAATAATTGAGCAGTCAATTAGGGATGTCGTTTACATAGATCACAAACAGGATTGGCTCCAAAATGGAGTCTTCTGGGACACCACTAATGACTTTCTGCCAATAAGATAAACCATCTCGCAAAACAACACTTTGTCTTCGTGAAAATAGGAAAGATTTGATCCAACTTAGAACTTTGCCATGAATACCCACTTACTTCAGCTTGAACGGAAGTCTTTGATGAGGCCCTCTATCAAAAGCTTTGGCAAAATCTAAGTAGATCTCATCAAGTTCCATGCAGTTACCATAGTTCTCAATCCAGCCATGGAATCATTCTAACAATTAGTTAATGTAGTTACATTGACTGAATACCAGGTTGACGGTAACTAATAGTCCCGTCGACATTTATAAGGTGTACAATTTATCCTGGATGATACAGTCAAACAGCTTGACAACTTGACTTGTAATTGAAACTGATATGCAGTTGTTTTTATAGGCCCGAGAGCCCTTCTTGTGCATAGAAGGCACGCTAACGTCACACCAGTTAAAAGCTTTTGCTTTTCTTTGGAACGATTGGTTGAACAAAATGAATAAGGGACGTTAAAGTTAGAGCACTATCCGAATATATTCATACTGATTGAATTATGACTGGATCATGTTGGCTTTCAATTTTAGAAGTTTAGTTTTAAACGTGAGGAAGTTCTGTGTTCTACATTAGTGATGTATTTTGATTGATCTATAGACGGTTCCTTTGTTAAAACGAAAATAAAGAAAGAGTTCAATAGCTCAGCCTTTACACAAATGTTAGTGACTTTTTCATTATTTTCCATCAAGTAGTCACTTATTGAACTTGATATTTAAAAGTTGCTGGTATAATTTCAGAATCTTTTGTGACTATCAGTAGGGTTATCAACGAGCTCATTTTCATATTGAGCTTTGGTGTCCGTGATGAATTTATTAATTATAAGTTGGTAGATATTTCATCTAAAATTCGATCGACTTCTAATTCACTTACTTCATTTTACATCTTAAACTGTCTTCTTGACCTTTTCGCTTTATTTATTGATCTTTTCTTGTGCAAGGATCTCCGTGTCTTTTATTGGAACTGATGTATTTTTCTGGTATTTATCTGTCTAATTAATTTCTATATATTGCTGCATAGTAAGGCATCCCATATAACATTGGATAGTTCTTGGTTGAAGCTTTTAAAGCCCCTCTTACTATACAAATACGTTTTACGCTGTTCTTTATGGATCTTGAAAAGAGTTAGTTGTGCCTTTATACGTAAAACCCTATTCTCAAGGTGGCTCAAATTAAGCCATAGACAGATTCTCCTCAGTTTAAACCTTTAATGCGTACTCAAAGATATCATTTTAAATAGGCTAGAAATTTTTAAAATTCACTACCATTAATATTAATTCATAGTGATTATTCAAGTCTTAAATTTAAAAATTATTTTTCGAAAATAAATACACTTATACGTACTGAGATAGTATGATGAGGAAGTACCTACAAATGGACTCGTCCACATATTTATAAAATGACTACCAACGCCGAGTGCGAGTCTCTGAGTAGTAGACTTGCCTCTGCTACCATTGACACTGTCAGCACTCTGCCTTCAGGTAGAGGGCGCTCTCTGCTTCCGAGCAGAGAGCACAAACCCAGTCGTGGTTCCACCGAAGGGTAGAACCACGAAAAGGCAAAAATAGACAGACATTTTTTGGCCCGGCTATATGGCCGGGAATACCCAATATAAAATGACCATGTGTCACATCCAGCCTTGCGTGGGAAGGCTAGTAAAAACAACTGAGTAGTAGACTTGCCTCTGCTACTATTGACACTGTCAGCACTCTGCCTTCGGTAGAGGGCGCTCTCTGCTTCAGAGCAGAGTGCACAAACCCAGTCGTGGTTCCGCCGGAGGGCAGAACCACGACTCGGTAAAAATAGACAGCCATATTTTTGGCCCGGCTATATGGCCGGGAACTCCCACTTTAAAATGACCATGTGTCACATCCGGCCTTTTGTGGGGAGGCTAGTGAATATAGTCTCTGAGTAGTAGACTTGCCTCTGCTACTGTTGACACTGTCAGCACACTGCCTTCGGTAGAGGGCGCTCTCTGCTTCCGAGCAGAGTGCAATAACCCAGTCGTGGTTCCGCCGAAGGGTAGAACCACGACTCGGTAAAAATAGACAGACATTTTTTGGCCCGGCTATATGGCCGGGAATTCCCACTATAAAATGACCATGTGTCACATCCGGCCTACGTGGGAAGGCTAGTAAATACAGTCTCTGAGTAGTAGACTTGCCTCTGCTACTGTTGACACTGTCAGCACTCTGCCTTCGGTAGAGGGCGCTCTCTGCTTCCGAGCAGAGAGCACAAACCCAGTCGTGGTTCCGCCGGAGGGTAGGACCACGACTCGGTAAAAATAGACAAACATATTTTTGGCCCGGCTATATGGCCGGGTATACCCACTTTAAAATGAACATGTGTCACATCCAGCCTTGCGTGGGAAGGCTAGTGAATATAGTCACTGAGTAGTAGACTTGCCTCTGCTACTATTGACACTGTCAGCACTCTGCCTTCGGTGGAGGGCGCTCTCTGCTTCCGAGCAGAGAGCACAAACCCAGTCGTGGTTCCGCCGGAGGGTAGAACCACGACTCGGTAAAAATAGACAGACATATTTTTGGCCTGGCTATATGGCCGGGAATACCCACTTTAAAATGAACATGTGTCAAATCCAGCCTTGCGTGGGAAGGCTAGTGAATATAGTCACTGAGTAGTAGACTTGCCTCTGCTACTATTGACACTGTCAGCACTCTGCCTTCGGTAGAGGGCGCTCTCTGCTTCCGAGCAGAGAGCACAAACCCAGTCGTGGTTCCGCCGGAGGGTAGAACCACGACTCGGTAAAAATAGACAGACATTTTTTGGCCCGGCTATATGGCCGTGAATACCCACAATAAATGACCATGTGTCACATCCAGCCTTGCGTGGGAAGGCTAGTGAATATAGTCACTGAGTAGTAGACTTGCCTCTGCTACTATTGACACTGTCAGCACTCTGCCTTCGGTAGAGGGCGCTCTCTGCTTCCGAGCAGAGTGCAATAACCTAGTCGTGGTTCCGCCGGATGGTAGAACCACGACTCGGTAAAAATAGACAGAAATAATTTTGGCCCGGCTATATGGCCGGGAATACCCACAATAAAATGACCATGTGTCACATCCAGCCTTGCGTGGGAAGGCTAGTGAATATAGTCACTGAGTAGTAGACCTGCTTCTGATACTGTTGACACTGTCAGCACTCTGCCTTCGGTAGTGGGCGCTCTCTGCTTCGAGCAGAGAGCACACAGTCGTGGTTCCGCCGGAGGGTAGAACCACGACTCAGTAAAATAGACAGACATATTTTTGGTCCGGCTATATGGCCGGGAATACCCACAATAAAATGACCATGTGTCACATCCAACCTTGCGTGGGAAGGCTAGTAAAAACAACTGAGTAGTAGACTTGCCTCTGCTACTATTGACACTATCGACACTCTGCCTTCGGTAGAGGGCGCTCTCTGCTTCAGAGCAGAGAGCACAAACCCAGTCGTGGTTCCGCCGGAGGAGCAGGAGCCACGACTCGGTAAAAATAAGACAGCATATTTTTTTGGTCCGGCTATATGGCCGGGAATACCCACAATAAAATGACCATGTGTCACATCCAGCCTTGCGTGGGAAGGCTAGCGACAACAACTGAGTAGTAGACTTGCCTCTGCACCTGTTGACACTGTCAGCACTCTGCCTTCGGTAGAGGGCGCTCTCTGCTTCAGGCAGAGAGCACAAACCCAGTCGTGGTTCCGCCAGGAGGGGCGGAACCACGACTCCCATTCAAAAATGAACCTTCATATTTTTGGCTATATGGCCGGGAACTCCCACTTTAAAATGACCATGTGTCACATCCGGCCTTTTGTGGGGAGGCTTCGTGAATATAGTCTCTGAGTAGTAGACTTGCCTCTGCTACTGTTGACACTGTCCTTTTACTGCCGCCCCGGTAGAGGGCGCTCTCTGCTTCGAGAGCAGGTGCAATAACCCAGTCGTGGTTCCGCCGAAGGTAAGGAACAAACTCATTAAAAATAGACAGACATTTTTTGGCCCGGCTATATGGCCGGCGATTCCCACTATAAAATAACCATGTGTCACATCAGCCTACGTGGGAAGGCTAGTAAATACAGTCTCGAGTAGTAGACTTGCCTCTGCTACTGTTGACACTGTTAAGCACTCTGCCTTCGGTAGAGGGCGCTCTCTGCCGAGCAGAGGCACAAACCCAGTCGTGGTTCCGCCGGGGGGTAGGACCACGACTCGGTAAATAGACAAACATATTTTTGGCCCGGCTATATGGCCGAATTTTTTAAAATGAACATGTCACATCCAGCCTTGCGTGGGAAGGCTAGTGAATATAGTCACTGAGTAGTAGACTTGCCTCTGCTACTATTGACACTGTCAGCACTCTGCCTTCGGTAGAGGGCGCTCTCTGCTTCCAGAGCAGAGAGCACAAACCCAGTCGTGGTTCCGCCGGAGGGCAGGGCCACGACTCGGTAAAATAGACAGCCATATTTTTGGCCCGGCTATATGACGGGAACTCCCACTTTAAAATGACCATGTGTCACATCCGGCCTTTGTGGGGAGGCTAGTGAATATAGTCTCTGAGTAGTAGACTTGCCTCGGCTACTGTTGACACTGTCAGCACACTGCCTTCGGTGAGGCGCTCTCTGCTTCCGAGCAGAGTGCAATAACCAGTCAAATGTGGTTCCGCCGAAGGGTAGAACCACGACTCGATAAAAATAGACAGACATTTTTTGGCCCGGCTATGTGGCCGAAATTCCCACTATAAAATGACCATGTGTCACATCCGGCCTACGTGGGAAGGCTAGTAAATACAGTCTCTGAGTAGTAGACTTGCCTCTGCTACTGTTGACACTGTCAGCACTCTGCCTTCGGTAGAGGGCGCTCTCTGCTTCCGAGCAGAGAGCACAAACCCAGTCGTGGTTCCGCCGGAGGGTAGGACCACGACTCGGTAAAAATAGACAAACATATTTTTGGCCCGGCTATATGGCCGGGTATACCCACTTTAAAATGAACATGTGTCACATCCAGCCTTGCGTGGGAAGGCTAGTGAATATAGTCACTGAGTAGTAGACTTGCCTCTGCTACTATTGACACTGTCAGCACTCTGCCTTCGGTGGAGGGCGCTCTCTGCTTCCGAGCAGAGAGCACAAACCCAGTCGTGGTTCCGCCGGAGGGTAGAACCACGACTCGGTAAAAATAGACAGACATATTTTTGGCCTGGCTATATGGCCGGGAATACCCACTTTAAAATGAACATGTGTCAAATCCGGCCTTGCGTGGGAAGGCTAGTGAATATAGTCACTGAGTAGTAGACTTGCCTCTGCTACTATTGACACTGTCAGCACTCTGCCTTCGGTAGAGGGCGCTCTCTGCTTCCGAGCAGAGAGCACAAACCCAGTCGTGGTTCCACCGAAGGGTAGAACCACGACTGGGCAAAAATAGACAGACATTTTTTGGCCCGGCTATATGGCCGGGAATACCCAATATAAAATGACCATGTGTCACATCCAGCCTTGCGTGGGAAGGCTAGTAAAAACAACTGAGTAGTAGACTTGCCTCTGCTACTATTGTCACTGTCAGCACTCTGCCTTCGGTAGAGGGCGCTCTCTGCTTCCGAGCAGAGTGCAATAACCCAGTCGTGGTTCCGCCGAAGGGTAGAACCACGACTCGGTAAAAATAGACAGACATTTTTTGGCCCGGCTATATGGCCGGGAATTCCCACTATAAAATAACCATGTGTCACATCCGGCCTACGTGGGAAGGCTAGTAAATACAGTCTCTGAGTAGTAGACTTGCCTCTGCTACCATTGACACTGTCAGCACTCTGCCTTCGGTAGAGGGCGCTCTCTGCTTCCGAGCAGAGAGCACAAACCCAGTCGTGGTTCCGCCAGAGGGTAGGACCACGACTCCGTAAAAATAGACAGACATATTTTTGGCCCGGCTATATGGCCGGGAATACCCACTTTAAAATGAACATGTGTCACATCCAGCCTTGCGTGGGAAGGCTAGTGAATATAGTCACTGAGTAGTAGACTTGCCTCTGCTACTATTGACACTGTCAGCACTCTGCCTTCGGTGGAGGGCGCACTCTGCTTCCGAGCAGAGAGCACAAACCCAGTCGTGGTTCCGCCGGAGGGTAGAACCACGACTCGGTAAAAATAGACAGACATATTTTTGGCCCGGCTATATGGCCGGGAATACCCACTTTAAAATGAACATGTGTCACATCCAGCCTTGCGTGGGAAGGCTAGTGAATATAGTCTCTGAGTAGTAGACTTACCCCTGCTACTGTTGACACTGTCAGCACCCTGCCTTCGGTAGAGGGCGCTCTCTGCTTCCGAGCAGAGAGCACAAACCCAGTCGTGGTTCCGCCGGAGGGTAGAACCACGACTCGGTAAAAATAGACAGACATTTTTTGGCCCGGCTATATGGCCGTGAATACCCACAATAAATGACCATGTGTCACATCCAGCCTTGCGTGGGAAGGCTAGTGAATATAGTCACTGAGTAGTAGACTTGCCTCTGCTACTATTGACACTGTCAGCACTCTGCCTTCGGTAGAGGGCGCTCTCTGCTTCCGAGCAGAGTGCAATAACCTAGTCGTGGTTCCGCCGGATGGTAGAACCACGACTCGGTAAAAATAGACAGAAATAATTTTGGCCCGGCTATATGGCCGGGAATACCCACAATAAAATGACCATGTGTCACATCCAGCCTTGCGTGGGAAGGCTAGTGAATATAGTCACTGAGTAGTAGACCTGCTTCTGATACTGTTGACATTGTCAGCACTCTGCCTTCGGTAGTGGGCGCTCTCTGCTTCCGAGCAGAGAGCACAAACCCAGTCGTGGTTCCGCCGGAGGGTAGAACCACGACTCGGTAAAAATAGACAGACATATTTTTGGTCCGGCTATATGGCCGGGAATACCCACAATAAAAAACCATGTGTCACATCCAGCCTTGCGTGGGAAGGCTAGTGAATATAGTCACTGAGAAGTAGACATGCCTCGGCTACTATTGACACTGTCAGCACTCTGCCTTCGGTAGAGGGCGCTCTCTGCTTCCGAGCAGAGAGCACAAACCCAGTCGAGGTTCCGCCGGAGGGTAGAACCACGACTCGGTAAAAATAGACAGACATATTTTTGGCCCGGCTATATGACCGGGAATACCCACAATAAAATGACCATGTGTCACATCCGGCCTTGCGTTGGAAGGCTAGTGAATATAGTCACTGAATAGTAGACTTGCCTCTGCTACTATTGACACTGTCAGCACTCTGCCTTCGGTAGAGGGCGCTCTCTGCTTCCGAGCAGAGAGCACAAACCCAGTCGTGGTTCCGCCGGAGGGTAGAACCACGACTCGGTAAAAATAGACAGACATTTTTTGGCCCGGCTATATGGCCGTGAATACCCACAATAAATGACCATGTGTCACATCCAGCCTTGCGTGGGATGGCTAGTGAATATAGTCACTGAGTAGTAGAATTGCCTCTGCTACTATTGACACTGTCAGCACTCTGCCTTCGGTAGAGGGCGCTCTCTGCTTCCGAGCAGAGTGCAATAACCCAGTCGTGGTTCCGCCGGATGGTAGAACCACGACTCGGTAAAAATAGACAGACATATTTTTGGCCCGGCTATATGGCCGTGAATACCCACAATAAAATGACCATGTGTCACATCCAGCCTTGCGTGGGAAGGCTAGTGAATATAGTCACTGAGTAGTAGACTTGCCTCTGCTACTATTGACACTGTCAGCACTCTGCCTTCGGTAGAGGGCGCTCTCTGCTTCCGAGCAGAGAGCACAAACCCAGTCGTGGTTCCGCCGGAGGGTAGGACCACGACTCGGTAAAAATAGACAGACATATTTTTGGCCCGGCTATATGGCCGGGAATACCCACTTTAAAATGAACATGTGTCACATCCAGCCTTGCGTGGGAAGGCTAGTGAATATAGTCTCTGAGTAGTAGACTTGCCTCTGCTACTGTTGACACTGTCAGCACTCTGCCTTCGGTAGAGGGCGCTCTCTGCTTCCGAGCAGAGAGCACAAACCCAGTCGTGGTTCCGCCGGAGGGTAGAACCACGACTCGGTAAAAATAGACAGACATTTTTTCGCCCGGCTATATGGCCGTGAGTACCCACAATAAAATGACTATGTGTCACATCCAGCCTTGCGTGGGAAGCTAGTGAATATAGTCACTGAGTAGTAGACTTGCCTCTGCTACTATTGACACTGTCAGCACTCTGCCTTCGGTGAGGGCGCTCTCTGCTTCCGAGCAGAGAGCACAAGCCCAGTCGTGGTTCCGCCGAAGGGTAGAACCACGACTCGGTAAAAATAGACAGACATTTTTTGGCCCGGCTATATGGCCGTGAATACCCACAATAAAATGACCATGTGTCACATCCAGCCTTGCGTGGGAAGGCTAGTGAATATAGTCACTGAGTAGTAGACTTGCCTCTGCTACTATTGACACTGTCAGCACTCTGCCTTCGGTAGAGGGCGCTCTCTGCTTCCGAGCAGAGTGCAATAACCCAGTCGTGGTTCCGCCGGATGGTAGAACCACGACTCGGTAAAAATAGACAGACATATTTTTGGCCCGGCTATATGGCCGGGAATACCCACAATAAAATAACCATGTGACACATCCAGCCTTGCGTGGGAAGGCTAGTGAATATAGTCACTGAGTAGTAGACCTGCTTCTGCTACTGTTGACACTGTCAGCACTCTGCTTTCGGTAGTGGGCGCTCTCTGCTTCTGAGCAGAGAGCACACACCCAGTCGTGGTTCCGCCGGAGGGTAGAACCACGACTCGGTAAAAATAGACAGACATATTTTTGGTCCGGCTATATGGCCGGGAATTCCCACTATAAAATGACCATGTGTCACATCCAGCCTTGCGTGGGAAGGCTAGTGAATATAGTCACTGAGTAGTAGACTTGCCTCTGCTACTATTGACACTGTCAGCACTCTGCCTTCGGTAGAGGGCGCTCTCTGCTTCCGAGCAGAGTGCACAAACCCAGTCGTGGTTCCGATGGAGGGTAGAACCACGACTCGGTAAAAATAGAGACACATTTTTTGGCACGGCTGTATGGCCGGGAATACCCACAATAAAATGACCATGTGTCACATCCAGCCTTGCGTGGGAAGGCTAGTAAATACAGTCACTGAGTAGTAGACTTGCCTCTGCTACTATTGACACTGTGCGCTCTCTGCCTTCGGATAGAGGGCGCTCTCTGCTTCCGAGCAGAGAGCACTAACCCAGTCGTGGTTCCGCCGTAGGGTAGAAGCACGACTGGGCAAAAACAGACAGGTATTTTTTGGCCTGGCCATATCGCCCGGAAATTCCCACTCATAAACTGACCATGTGTCACATGTTGCCCTTAGTGGGAGGGACAACTAAATATAGTCACTGAGTAGTCCACTTGCTTCTGACACTGTCAGCCCTCTGCCTTCGGGTAGAGAGCGCTCTCTGCCCGAAGGCAGAGATCACTAACCCAGTCGTGGTTCCGACGAAAGTTTGAATCACGACTGAGGAAAGATAGACAAATATTTTTTTTCCGGGCTATATGGCCCGAAAGACCTTGTGTCACATTTTGACTTAAGTGGGGAGGTGACTAAATACTGTCACTGAGTAGTATCCACAGAGTGAGTGAATGAGTGAGTCAGGACACCTGCGAGAGAAATATACCCCAGTCCACGTTCACCTTTGTACTACGTTTTTCGAGAATATACTATTCAACGTGTTATGTTTCTATGGCCCTTCGGTCATAACACTGGCGACGAAGAATATTCGAATCACAAAGAGAAACGCCTTCATAAAAAATTCCACAAAAATGTTACACCATAACACAGGCGACGAAGAATATTCAAACCACAGATAGAAAGCTCTATCTAAAAAATTCGACAAAGAAGGTTACGCCATAACACTGGCGACGAAGTATATTCGAACCACAAAGAGAAGTCCCTACCTAAAAGAATTCAACAAAATGATTACGCCGACAACAGCTGTACGTTAATAAACAGACAACGTGAATACGGAAAAAAAGGACACAGATTTGGACGTCGGATATATTAGAAAGAAAGGAAAAGCATAAAAAAAATAATAACATAATCCATTTTTTAAAACAACAACTCGAAAATATTTACTAGTAAAAACTGTAAGTAAGATTTTTTCTTCCCCTTCGTTGCTATACCCAAAAGTATTTCATTGTTCTTCGCTCCCCTCGATCACACAGGAAAAAAGGAAGAAAAAATATATTTTCTGTTTTGCAGTGTGGTTGTTTATGTTTCCCCCTTTCTTAGAAAAAAAGAAACACTCAGACTGCATTAAAAAAAAAATTTTTTTTACAGTTATCACCAGCCAGAGCTGTGAAATAGTAAGGAAAATAAATACTTTTCATTTTCTTCCCCCCACTTAAAGAAGAAATGTCTAAATTCCGTTTTTTTTTTAATGAAAACACGTATTTGAAGACATTATGGAGGACTTTAAAGCAATTATTGTTAAGATGATGGTCATCAACAGAAGACTGAGGAACGTATACTACAGCAACAACAAATGTTGGAAGAAAAATTGCTATTACAGCTAAAAGAATAACAACAACAGCAGAGAGAGCAACAACAGCTTTTACTTGAATTCCAAAAACAACAAGAAGTAAACGGGAATTCAGTGAAAACAACACTGCATTTTGTCGCAACATAATTTGAAATTCCATGGAGACATTCAATTATCTTCCTGACGAAGATAAAGCATTTGAAGCTTTCTATAGAATTTACGGAAATCCTTCTACAGTAGACTGTGAGGATTAGTCGAATGCTAAAAGAGTTCACCTACTTTTGAGAAAGTTAGGAGCAGCGGAACATAATAAGTTCGTAGATTACATTCTTCCGAAGAAAACAAGTGAATTAGGGTTTGATGAAGCAATAAAACTTTTGTCTGCCCTAATACAACACTATTCCACAAAACGGGATGACTAGAATTATCTTACAGTTGTATCCATTGTAAATAAGCACTGTGACAATTTTCGATTGGCAGAATTGTCAGATGACGATTTCAAATGTTTAATATTTGCCCAAGATTTAGTCTCCGCAAAAAACTCGAAGTTAAGGCGGAAAGTTCTATCAAGACTAGGAAGCCAACCAGGTCTCACACTGCAAAAACTAGCTGAAGATTTCCAGCTAGTAATTAGTGTTAAAAGCGATTCCAAAAACATCGAGGAATCAGGCACATCGTATGTTAGGAAAATTGAGTACAAGCTAAAGAAATTACTCCCCTGGTAAAAGTAGAGAATGTAAAGAGTATGCCCATTCACAATCTAAAAGTAGACGATACTTTCAGAAACAAAATTACCCAGAAGTCCATGCGGGCGTTGGGGTGGACAACATTGGGCGGCAGACTGCTTCTATCAAAACAAGACATGTAATAATTGTGGCAAAATTGGCCACAAAGGAGCGTACTATAGAAACAAAAGGAACAACAGAAACAGAGTCAGACAAATTAGATCAAATGAAAAAGTAAATAAGAATCTACGAAAGTACGTTGTAGTTAACATTCTAAACAAAACAATTAAGGTGCAAATAGATGCTGGCTTGGATCTGTCAATTATTAATCTTTACACTTGGACTAAATTAAAATAAACAACGATGAAAAAGAAAACAAAACAGCCCGTACAGTAACAGGAGACAAAATAAAATTTGAAGTTGAGCTAAGGCTACCTGTAACACTAAATAGCACCACAAAGAACCTAAAAGTTTTCGTCCATAAAAACTCTGAGAATTTATTTGGAACTGATTGGATGGAGCGATTTACGTTGTGGGATCAACCAATCAACCAATCAACAATTTTTGCCAAAAAGGTGGAAAATATGACAACGGATGCCCAAGATCTGAAAGACGAATTAAAAGAAAAATTTCCTGAAGTTTTCTCGGTGGGGTTAGGAAAATGTACTAAAACAAAAGCCAGACTCGAGCTTAAAGGAAACGTTTAACCCGTTTTCAAAAGAAAAAGATATGCCCCATTTGCATCTGTAGAAAAATAAACGAAGAATTAGAACGATTAGATAATGCCTTTATGCTGTCCAAAGTGTGTTTTAGCGAATGGCCTGCCCCCGATGTATATGAAAGAAAAAAGTCCAACCAAATTCGCGTCTGTGCAGATTTTTCAACGAGCCTCAATGCGGCTCTCAAAGATTACCATTACTCACTTCCCACACCAGAGGAGTTATTTAATAAACTGAATGGTGGGGAAATAGTCCCCCAAATTGGACATAAGCGATGCATACCTTCAAATCCCTGTTGAGTGGTTTATACATTGGCATTCGTGGTCACTGTTGCACCTGCAATATTCCAACAGATCATGGGTACCATTCTGTGTGTTCTTGACTTCTTGCGTTTGTCTACCTGGATGACATTGTAATACAGAGGAATAAATCCACAAGGTTTTTTGAGAGAATTCACGATTTCGGGTTCAAGATAAAAGAATCGAAATGTGATTTTTATATGAATGAAATAAGATATCTCGAGCATATCATTGACAAGCAGAGAGGTTCGTGGACACGCTTAAAAGAGCATTTAAAAAAGCTCAAGGAACTCCTACCGACATAGCATTACAGTAGTTTTTACAAGTTTATCGCATAACGCCGAATCTGAATACACCACCAACTAGATCACTGGCAGAAACCATGTTTGCCAGAAAGGTGAGATCCATGTTTGACAAATTAATTCCCAAACTGTCAAACATACGTAAGACCCAAAAGATACCAAAAAAAACGATTTCTTTCAGGTCAGAAAATCTTCGTTAAAAGTTTCCAAAAGAATATGCCGTACTGGGATGAGAGCACGATCACTAGAAGGATCGGCGAGATGGTGTATATAATACAGGATCCAAGACATATCCACATAAGAGACATTAATCAAATTAAAAAACGGCATGAAATAGATTCTAACAGCACACATGATGAAGTGGAAGAACCCATCGAGATCATTTGCGACACATTTGACCTCGAGCCCCCGTAACATACGCTCGAGCAACGATGGTCGGGGAGAAAGAGGAAATTTACCGGGCCTTTAACAATCAATCCCAAAAAGAAACGGTATTAAATTTCAGGAAAATAATAAACCCTTTTACAGAGTAAAAGGCTTGGGAGGGGGGTATTGTTGAGACTTACCTACAAATGGACTCGTCCACACCTTGGTTGGTATGGCTACCAACGCTGAGTGGGAGTCACTGACTTGCCTCTGCTACTATTGACACTGTCATCACTCTGCCTTCGGTTAGAGGGCGCTCTCTGCTTCCGAGCAGAGAGCAATAACCCAGCCGTGGTTCCGCCGAAGGGTAGAATCACGACTGGGGAAAAATAGACAGACATATTTTTGGCCCGGCTATATGGCCGGGAATACCCACAATAAAATGACCATGTGTCACATCCAGCCTTGCGTGGGAAGGCTAGTAAATACAGTCACTGAATAGTAGCGACAGAGTGAGGGAATGAGTGAGTCAGGACGCCTGCGAGAGAAAGTACTCTCCAGTCCATGTTTACCTTTAGACTACGTTTTCCGAGAATATACTATTCAACCTTATATCCGAGTCCGTGTTATCTTTCTGTGGTCCTTCAGTCATAACACATAGCTAACAAGATAGATAGATAGATAGATAGCTAGATAGATAGATAGATAGATAGATAGATAGATAGATAGATTATATCAGTGATCAATACTTTTAATCTAAAATTCTTCTGTTCTAAATCCTCTAATGTGAAAACAAGTACAAGTTCAACATTGTAACAGTTACCGAAAAACATCGTTTGTAATCGTATTAGATGTCAAATGAGATTTCTGAAAGCTAAATAAATTAGTAAGAAGCAGAAAAGTTTTGTTAGAAACAATAAAAAGATTACTGAACTGCTATGTAATATGTTATATTAGTCCTTGTATAGAGAAGTGAACGCTGGACAATATCCTCACAAATGAAGTGCCTTGAAACAACAGAAATACGGTTCTACAGAAGGATTCTGAGTATACCATGTACCGAGCATGTGAGCAACGTCGAAGTTTTCAACACAATTGAAACAAAAGAGACACATACTTTAAATCAGGAACAGAGAGTTAAAATTTCTAGGCCACACAATGAGGAAAGAAGGCTTAAAAATTTTTATACTCACGGGACAGACTGAAGGAAGCGATGTATAACCTATTTAGAGAATTTAGGTAAATTTATAGCAGGACAAGTCTTAGGAAAGATAACAAAGACAGTATTTATTTAGAGCTACAAAGAACAGTAAAGTGTAGAGATCAATGATTGCCAACGTATTGAAGACAAGTTTGAATTGAGGTTACTTTTATCTCAATCATTCCATTAATTTGAGTCATACCTAATGTCCGTTATGGGGAAATACTATACTAATTATACGCAATAGTTATGAATAAATTTGGAAAATACTCACATACAACAAAGACAGGGAATTTGAAAGGGTAAGACTACAAAACCGACCTCAAAATCTGAAATACTTGAATGAAAGGTCATGTTGACACCTGCCGAGTATGAATTATCATCTCACAGTTTTGCCTCTGTCTCAAAACAGATGGGTAGCTGAGAACAAGAAAATACTTACAAGTGTCCGGTTCTGAGAAACATTTGCCTGAGTCTGCACCACCCCACTAGAGAGATGTATCGTTAATTGCCACTGAGGCCAGCGCAAGCAACGAATGCGGGGAGTGTTCAATTTTTGTCCCTAGCCGAGTGTACGCGCTCGGGTCCACACGTTTAATAACTGACTTTGTGTCGCGTTCAATAGGAAGGTGACGTGGGCATGGGTAAATGTCCTTACAACGCATGAATCACTAAATGCATTGCAACGTATCTATTTAGACAAAAACGCCCTGCGTTCATCAATAGGAAAATCATGAGAAGGCAAGGTCGAATAAAGTAAGAAAAACTAATAATAATAAGCAAGTAAATATTCTAGACCTCGGTTGGCCTATTCTACTCCTAACCGCCATATTCACCTGACCTTGACCCAACCGATTATTATCTTTTTCGATCTGTTTATTTAAGAAAACTTTCTCTAATGCAAACTAGATACAAGCGTCATTGCAAATAATGCTGAATATATAGTTGAATTAAATTTAATTGTACTTTTTTTTTTTTAAATAAAATTGATAAACAGAAATTATTCATAACATAAATAAAATTATTATTCCTTTGTGACACTGGTTTCAGCAGCCATTTATTTTTTGGAAATCAAGAGGCTAAAATGTCTTTTTAACTTTGAAAATGTTTTCCAATTTTTCACTGCCTGTTTTTTCTCACTAGAGTCATTGAGTGGGAGATGTATATGTATGTAAAATATGTTTTTGTTTGTTTCCTTCTATTTGAGCTTATGATATTCACTGACATAAATCAAACTTAGATACAACCTGACTGTTTCTGGCTTTTGCTCTGACAAGACGATACTATCAAAGAAACATTTAGCATAATATTATTTTTATACAAGAGTTATTTTCTCCTTGTTGACAAATGAATGTTTTAAAGATGCTACCACAATTTGTAAAAGCTAATTCTTAAATTTGAAAAATCTTATTTCTATTTTCATACTTATATTCTTCGTTTTAAATTGAAAACTGAATATTTTTCAAAACATCATGAACAATTAACAGCCGTGTTGTTCATTGCGATTGACAAAGACAGGACAACATTGGAACTAGTAATTCTTTCTAAATTTAGTCCAGTAAGTTTGATATGCGACATTAAACAACCTTCCAAAGACTTTTTTTGCTAACGACCGATAGATGGCGTTGCCTAAAGCAGTATATAAGAAAAAAGTGAAATGTTGAATTCTCGTTTTTGTTTTTTGTTTTTTTTTTTGTTTTGTTTTTTTAGTTATAAGATGCCTTAGAGATAAGACATGTTTCGTTTCTTCTCTGGCGGGCTTTTGGCCACTAGAGAACCAAATATGGTATTGAATAAAAAACAGAAAGTACGTAATATATGAATGTCATAGAGATATCTAAATCTAAACTTATTTATAAATGGAACTTTGTCTATGTGCGTGTGTCCGTTAACTATAGACTCCGAAACGGCTAAACCGATTTTCTTGAAAATTTACACAATTGTACTATAAGCGTCTACGAGTGTTCTTAGCTAGGTTTTGTGTCGAGGTATCCCCGATAAATATCGAAAATTGATAATCGAAAAAATAGGGTTATAGAAGGAGACGTCTGATTTTAATCAAATTTGATACACTCATAGAAAAAGACTTAAGAAACGATATTCAAAAGTTTCAAGATTGCGGTTCTTACAGTAGTCTATAAAATCGATAATATATATATATATATATATATATAAGGCAAGATGTTTGTGTGTGTGTCTGTTTATCTGCCCGTATGTCTGTATTTTTTTCAACCCTTTTATTTTAGTTTTTGCTTCGGGTTTGGTTCTAAGTAGGTATAATTGTAGTTCTTAGTCTCAGCCATGATACTATTTACTCAGAGAACTTATTTAGCCTTCAAGATTCAGTTTACGACGAAAAAAGCTTATTTGATATTGATGCCAGGAAATCAAAATTTGACTTACATCCATTTATTTATCTTTCAGTCTACGGTTTCGCTTTAACTGGAAGCAGCTATTGCGTTTTAGTCTTTCGTGCCAACGTCCAAAGAGTTTGAGCTCCAGGACCATGGATTAGTTTTAAAGCTTTCATTACACCCGAGCAACGTCGGGCTGTATTGCTAGTACTAAAATAAACACAATCATGTCATTTTCTTTTTCTATGTGTTGTGTCTCTTCAGAACTTGTCAATCATGACTCCCCACAATTTCTTCTTTTTAGTAACAGTAAATAATTTTTGTCTTTTTGTTATATCTCCTAAAGTTTATCCTGCCATTCGTTTACTCAAGCTTGCTAGTTAGGCTATGCGTTTTTATGTTCCTATGTTCCCTCAATCTGTCCAATTAGTATTAAATTTTCCAAGCTCTCTTTCTGCATTAGGTTCCCTAGAAATTTCAAATATATCAAAAATATCTTATATTAAGTATAAGTATTCATTTGCTTTTCATTTTTTCTGAGAATTCTTCATTACTTATATGTTCGGTGCATGATATTCTCAGCTTCCTTCTGTAGAACCACTTTTCATCTGTTTTTAGCTTCATCTTTATCTGTGAGGAGCTTGTCCAGAATTTACATCAATATATGATATTGTGTAATTGTTCAATAAACTTTTTGTTTCTAATGGAAGTTACGTATTTCTTTATTCATAGCATAGCTTTTTTAGGAGGAATCTTTTGCTATCCCAAGACTAACAACTATAAATTATGTACTTAGTTAGTAGCTGTAAGAAACTCTTTTCATAATGCAATCTTAATGGCTGGTGACTCATTTCTAAGCATAAACGCAACTGTCAGCAAATGCTTACTAGAGACGAACGCACGTTCCACAGTTCACTCGTAGTTTATACTGCAACTACGTTGAGTTAACTTGAGGAGAGAGGATAATTTGGTATAATCAATTTATTTTGACAGGATCAGCCCGCTCAAACCCTCAGTCATGATTACTTGTGAATTCGTGCTAACGCAACCACCGAGGACGATGGTTTTCAATGGTATAGTTTTCAGTTACTTTCCAGTAGTGTCACATGTTGAGATCGCCTCCTCAGGCCAATATAATCAAGATAACTGAAATCTGAACCCAAGTTTCGAGACCAGAAAGTGAACTTTGTCGAACAGACCCATCTCTTCATATACGCTTTCATTCACACAAATTTATATTCTTTTCATTCAGTTAGCTACGGCAATAAAATACGTTGTTGTCAATTATGCATTTTTTATATATATTTTCTTTGCTGTTTGAAGAAATATCAATGCATCTACTTGCAGTTGATATTACTACATTCTCTTTCTCATTAAATATATCTCTTAAACAACTGGTAACAACAGCTACAAATCAAACAAGATTTAATACGTCATTAAATCAACTTAAAACAAAAATCTACTAATTCAAACGCAATCATTTGTCACAATAATCAACATAGCTATACGCAATATCTCCAACGCTTCAGTGCAGACTTGTCTCCGTAAAGGAAGATGGAACCCGCGTGACTGTCATAATACCAATGTCCTGTTGAAATGGCCACCACTTTCACCTGCCTTGACGCTTAATTTTTTTTCTATGAAATTATGTGAAAAGACAGGTTTATATCCACACAAGCCTCGATAAACTTGAGCAGAGAATGCTAGAGAGCGTTTGGCAGGAGCTGAACAACTGAATTGAGGTGTCTCCTATCACCGATGGTGCGCATATTGAAAATTTGTGAAGCTTTGTGAAATAGGTAATAAAATATTCATATCTTTGAATATCTTTTTCAAAATTTGATAAAAAAATGAATTAATATTCAATATGAAGTTTATTTAATTTCGTTTTTTCTGTGACATGTAGTGTTTCAGATATTAGCATTTTAAATGTCATTTTTTAGGATACCCTCTGTGTGTGTGTGTGTGTGTGTGTGTGTGTGTGTGTGTGTGTGTGTGTGTGTGTGTGTGTGTGTGTGTGTGTGTGCGATAGATACTGGCTCGGAACGATAAATCGATGAGACAAGTTCCTTACATTC
Source organism: Ascarosepion bandense (assembly GCA_037127315.1). Taxonomy (NCBI): domain Eukaryota; kingdom Metazoa; phylum Mollusca; class Cephalopoda; order Sepiida; family Sepiidae; genus Ascarosepion; species Ascarosepion bandense. The sequence continues at coordinate 473,743 of JBBBDQ010000704.1, read as the reverse complement.
ACTTTCGGGGCAATACATTTATAGAAGCTATGCATCAATCTCTTCACCTTCATCTCAGCAGTTATGGGTTAAATAACAAGGTAGACTGGGTGCATTTGACGTGAGTCCAAGTGTACTCTGAACTCAAAACCTATATATACAGGTCAATATATACATAATATATAAACTATATTTATATATGTGTATGTGTGCGTGTGTGTGTATGTGTCTGTGTGTGTGGTGCGCACTCGCGCAATAAATAACAAATAAAAACGTGTATCTGTCTAACATATTTCACTCTCACACCCGACCTCAACGGAATAGCTATATCGAATCAATAGCTACAGCTACTGCTAGAAAGGTTGGGTCACTCTGTCAGTCTAGGAAATGTTTTCTCGTCAGAATCCATCTTACACATATTCAAAACTACCATTCGTCCGTGGATGAATGATACTGTTGCCATATCTTGTCGGCCACTCCTGCTATTCATCTCGGGATGCTCGACAAAACATGACATCTGCAATGTAATCGATCCTGATTTGCCAGCTAGACTTCAGCCACTTTTTCACCGTCACGATATGGTTTCTCTCCGTCTTTTCTGCAAATATTTTCACAGCTTCTGCTTTGACGAGCTTATCTTCCTGGTACACTATTCTACACGAGTTTACTCGTGATACTAGACTGCCAACTAGGTACCACATTTTTACCTTGAAAAGAGTAAAATTTAACCGCCTCCTCAACATTTTTGGTTTCTTTTCTCGCATTTCCCGCCTCTCGAACTCTTTTCCGTACACTTGCTTCCTTGATAGCTACAATCTCTCAGACATAAATCTAACGTTAATTGCAATTTTTCCCTATGATTCTCATCTTTCTCTTATCCTTTCCCCGACCCTGCTTTGTATCTTGTTTTTGTTTTTTTTGTTTTTGTTTTTTTCGCTTTTCTCTCTTTTAAGCCACTGCGCATCAGTGGCAGTACTGCCTTGCTTTGGGTAAATTGATTCAAAATAAAGTTCATAAAAGCTTTATCAGCTACTGAGATATAGAAAAAAATAAAAAAATCCATGTTTCAAATGCATTTACCTTATATTATACCAACGTTAATTTTATTTGTAGTTTCCCGAACTCAACAAGAGACGACACGTCCATCCGAAGGATTCCAATCCTCCCTGAAAAATTCGTAAATGTTTTAATATGTGCATAAACTTTAAAAATCTAGTTTGTCTTTGTGGGAATCAGATGATAAAATATATTCGTAAGAGTGTATGAATAGTAGAAATTAAGTTTGTTGCTTTTATGCATATTGATTCAGAAACGTTTTGCGTAGATATCATTTGTTTTAAATAAACATAGGTTTGATTCTTTAAAAATCGAATCAATAAAGGTTAGTGATGTAATAAGATGTTTTGACATGTGTTTATAGACTTGTTATCGTTAGGCTTTCAAGATAATTTCTCCTTAAAGAATTATTTTCTTTTTCAAATAGGGTGACATTAGTTAAATTAAAATTTTGTAGCTAGATTTTTTCTTCTGTATTACTAGAGTTTGAATGGCTGTCTGAACGCAAATCTCTTATATTCCTAGATTTTAGATCACGCGATGTCTCCACAATATAAACTCTTTCATATTCTAAATATTGATTTGATAAGTATCGTAATTTGAATTAGTGTTGAATTTATTTTTCTTCCTAATTATATCTTGCGTTGTCTTGAACATAGTGATAAAGTTATGTGGACCCTAAATAATCTGATGATTGCTTAGTCTCGAAAGTCAAAGAATCACATCCAAAGAGTAACCTAAAGAGAAGTGAAATAAATAGATAAGTAAAAACTCTCGGACTCAGTTGCCACAAAATAAAGCTTATATATCTGACAGGATTATGATCAGGCCGAAAGGAAGATCTGATCCGTTAGTCAGTCGTGAAAAAAGTAACAACAATGTTGTCTCAAATGTTAACTTCGCTCAAATACTGCCGTTTGAATCCGTGCATAAATAACCAAATATATTGAAAACAGCATTCATGTTTCGTTTATCACCGTGGTGATATTTTCACATTTATTTCCTTTGTAAACATGCACAGTGCTGTTCTCAGTATTTTCCAGACCGACACAAACGATTATTGAAACACAGTGTAACCTGATTTATCCAGTCGGTGAAAAACAAAGAGCGCTTTGATGTATATTTAAAGTTTAAAGGATTATTAAAAAAAATTGCCGCTCAATAGATTTTTTACGATAGGAGTTTATCAGTTTTATAATCATGACAACAAGAATTAAGATAACAACTGAGATGGCATTAATTTCTTTAAAACTCAAAGCAAGAAGCCAGAAAAGAGTTTCCCGGTGAAGAAGTGAGGGAGATGAAATTATTAGCGTAGAATTTACGATCACAACTACCAACGTAATTGTTAAATGAAAAGTCCTTGCACCCAGATACTGAGCTTCAATTTGTAAAATTTACGGACTCTAGAAGAAGAAATTTCATAAAGATAAGTATAACAAAAAGCACAAAAAATAAGCTTCAGTGGTAGGAAATTGACTGAGGCTGAGATGTCAGGTCAGAACAAATGTCATTGTTGAAGCATCTTTGGATTTATCAATATTTAAATCCATAGCAAACGCATCAAAGCATATGTGACAGCAATATTAATTGCAGAGATGAGCGATAGACTTGCTTAAAATAGATTCGTGTAAGAAAAATTTTCTAGTACTACGCAGGGAAACTTCATTCCTTACAACAGAACTAGCATTTGTTTCAATATAATCTTTCCGCCTCATGTCAGCGGAAAACATGGCTTCTGCTCCGATGAGCTTAGATCACTGGTGCCGCCTAAGCACGAATTTACACGAGATACTAGATTAGCAACTAGGTCCCACCCTTTTACAGTTAAACAAATAAGATGTAACCGTAAATTCTACTCCAACAGCTTCTTTTCTCGCGCTTCACGCCTGTGGAACTCCCTTCCACAAGTCTGCTTTCCCGACAGTTACAATCTCCATGTGTTTAAATGTAGGGTCAATAGACACCTCCTATCACACTAACTCCCAACTATTCTCAGAACACTCTCGTCTACCCAACCCTCATTCTCAGTATCCTTACCCGCCTATCACCCACCCTCTGACATTTCCTATATTTAATCAGCCTTTCTCCACTCTACGTAGCCCCCTGCGCAGTAGTGGCAGTGACATGCCTTGCTCGGGGTGAAACGCTTATAAAAAAAAAATGCAATGTGTCACTTTTCAGAAGGTTAGCATAAGCCATGTATTGACATGTTTTTATTATTATTATTATTATTTCTTTAGACGTGTTTTCCAACTTCCACAAAACTTTTGAAAATAAAAACTTTAACAAGAAAATAACCATATTAACTTACATAAGTAACTTTATAAAAAATATTCTACGGGATGCAGGAAATTGCATTTCCTTTTATATTTTTTTGTCTTCACTCTTCGCTTTTTCATGGCGTTATTGGCTTTATCTAATCTGAAGACAACGGAGAACAAAAATTACTAACAGAAATTCCCAGACAAAAGTAATGACACAGAATGTCAAAAGAAAGTATTTGACAAGCTTGATCTTTTTCATAATGTAATTTTCTCCCCAGCAGGTTTAATTGATGAGAGACTTGCTTGTGACTACATATTATAATGTAGACCTACAATATAAAAAGAAGAAAAATAAAAATCTGCGGAAAATAATATTGATCTGGACGCTGAAAAGAACCAGAAAAATGACAAAAATTAAAAACTATTGAGGTCAAAATCGGTCAAAATATTAAGGAGAAGAGAAAGAATGACAATGCTGAGACTGGGGAATTGCCCACTTGTTGAAAGTTTCGTCTATATGTATTATTAACATCGGGTTGTTTCTGGAACGGTCCAACAGTTACGCTTGCTTTATAAAAGATAGTGGGCTGTAGGAAACCCCCTCCCAAGAATGAGAAAGATCTATTGTATCAGTTTTCGTGGTAGACAGGCAACCGCGTAAACTTTGCTGCCCCACAAAATACACATCGTTTAAGTCACTGGAATTCCTGGGATAAAGTTAATTGATCGAGCTATTTCATGTAGTACATACTGGTAACCACGCCCGAAGTCTGCGTAAAGATAGCTAGCTGTTATCACAAAACATCTGATCTTGAAAACCAATTACGACGGCTGAAACAGGCCCAAAGTAGTAGTGTTTGAGGTTCCATTTAAGATATTCGGGGAGATCTGGCCATATGCCTGTATTAATATAGACAAATATTAAGTGCCAGCCTTCCTCTCTGTCCCAAACTGTCTCCATGTAGTAGGCCTAAAAATGTAAGTCATAGTAAGCAGTCGAAGTTTGTTGCTCGTTTGTATGTTGATTTGGAAAAAGTTTGCAGAGACACCGTTTGTTTAAGATAATGTACGTTTCATTCCTTTTAGAAGGCATCTAGATTTCAGGCCCTAAGCGAATGAAAACATCTTCTGCTTTGCCTGTGATGGGAATGCCATCGACTGGGACCGGAATAGTCAAACACCTAGTCGTGTTTTGTTTCCAGCTCACATTTTCCGAAAGGCATTTGCCCGCTGCCTGTGCATCTGTGCATAAGGAAATGATGGAATGGCGCTGCTAATAGTGTCAGAGGGAAACGTCAAAGAACGGGAACTCAGTCCCCGCCAGCTCTTGAAACTAAAGACACCTATAATTCCATTCCATGTACCCGCGTTAAGAGCGAAGACCCAGTTTCAAGTACATCATTTAAATATCTGCAAATAAAATACCATCTCGGGTTTGAAAATGATGAAAAACTTAAGCAGATGAAAGCGAAATTGAACGCTCAAATATTCACTAAATCACTGTCCAAAAAAGCATCACACCTCTCGGTCTTTATCCAGTCATAACCTGTTCTCAAGTTAATGCCTGGACCATCATCACTCTTCACCGTGCAGGTTTATCTTACTTAGCTGAGTTTCCCATTCCTTCAGAAAAAGAAAAACTTTTCATACTTCAAGTATTACATCCAATCTTTCTTCAAAAATATAAGAAATGCCTTTGCCTACCAAAAGGCAAAGAAGCCTCTGTGTTCAGTAGGAAAAAATGCATCCAAAATGCCATACAATTTAGGAAAGTACGTCTGCTTGTTTCCCCGACCCAGACTGATAGAGCAAAAAATTATGGAAATGGGATAAAAGAACAAGAATATCTGCTATGGATAAAAAGAAAATAGGAGGACCATGATGTGGAAGATTTTTATACATTTCTCCAAGCAATAAGAGTTCTCACAGTCATTATAACCTGGACGGGGACGGGCAGATGTATCAAAGAGGCCATTAGCTCATGGAAAATCACCATGCCCCTTGCAATTGTAGAAAACTATGTAATCAACAATCAGAAACAGTTTTGTGCTAGGATGGGCAATTTTTTCGTTCATCCCTCCCACTACAGAGTGTTAAAGCTGACATATACCTGAGACGTTAGCGGTCACTTTCTAAACAGTTCTATTAAGCAGGAGATGAGCTTTGTAACAATTGGAAAAGTCGTTGATGCTCTTTTACTGAACGTGTTCCAACCAGATCCCCAACCCTAATCATACTGATAATGCCACCCTGCTTAGCTAGTTTGAATTCCCGGGGCCAGATGTTTTGGGTTGGATGTATGCTGCTTACAAGAGACACGGTTTTCACCTCTTGCCTATATCTGCATTATGTCTAGGAGATTTTCCTTTATAGAACATGGTTTGATGGGCGCTTGAGAGGTTTTTGTCTAGATTGGGGGAAGTCTTTGAATGCGGCGTGTTCTTTTTACTTTGCAGATCAAGTAGGCAAGCATTGTGTGCTAGATGTTACCACAAAGTATGTCTCTTTGTCTCGTTGAATAGCAGCACGCATTGTTTCGGCCGATCGAGCCGTATTAGGAGACAACTCCTGTGTTTTTAGCGGGCGATTAGAATACCGTCCTTCACCCCAATTTATATTATATCGGATAATAACAATCCGGCTGGGAAGTAATTTCGGAACTTTATCGACATGTTTGATTTTGTAGCTATTTTCCAAAGCTGTCCTTGTTAACCTTTGCTTTATATTCTTGCTACACAGAATCTTCTTACCTTGTGCTACCACCTTAACCAGGTACTTCGCCTACGCTGATGTGGTTTAGGTTCTTGTGTTAAGCAGTGTTGAGTCTGATGAAGTGAGTAAAGAGTTCAGAGTGTGCAATACTGTGGTAGGTGCCAACATCAACCGCAATAAGTATATCTGTTTGTTATTGGGCACGTAGAAGGGAGTTTCTCTTCCCTGTTTTTTTTCCTTACAGACTAACTAATCAACACCTTGGTGTCTGGTTCCATCCCAATCAATTAGTGGAAATGAATTGACCGAATGGGCGAGAGAATTTCGAGGGCGCATTTCGTCGGTGGTCGCAGAGGACTCTTTCCTTAAACGGAAAAGGAGGATATTTGTTTTCACATATATACCCAATTCGACTTTGCTGACTCTCCATGCTTCCACTTTTGTATACCACATTAATGCAGTTCGTTCTCCTTTCTTTGGAGAGTTAAATCTCTCAAGGTATGTCCGGATATCTGTTACCTCCACCCTTTTGAAGGCAGTCTGGGTATACGTAGAGTTGAAATTCGTCTAATATACGCTTCACATTGCGTTCCTAGACCAAATGTGTTCTGAAGCGAATGTTAATAGCGAATACTAAAAGAAAGACCCCATAATAACTCTCCGTCTTTAGAAGAGTCCACTGTTTACCCTGGGTGCTCTTTCTGTCGTGAATGCCGGTTAGCTCTTATGTTCATTCTACGGGCAACGGATGAAATTTCCGTCGTCCAGGCGTTGTCCCATAAGGCATTATCTCAGATGTTAGTGAGGGAGCCGGTTCAGTCTGGTTCGATTGGCGAGCCTGAAGCAAGAGGCTCGCTCTATATGGCCTTACTAACGATGAGGCATCACTTACCTGACTGGTGATTCGAAGTGCCCTCTGAGTCGACAAAAAACTTTATTCAGTGGTGTTGGAAAATTCTCCCAACTGCTTCTGCTGCAATGAGTTGGTAGAGACCCTGGATCACACATACCTCTACTGCAAGGTCGAGCGCCCGTTATTCAAATTTATTGAAGACATCATGGTTTGCATGTTGCACAGAAAATTCTTTATACTTCAAGCCACTTATGTTTGTATCAATGCGGTAACATCGTTGACTTAGACTCTGTGCTCTTGACCTTTCTAGGCGCTATGCGAGTTCTGATATGGACGACGCGACAGAAGGTATACTATAGACACAATACGTTTACTTTTTTCCAACTGATCTTGTTCTTTAAGCATCTGTTTAAAGTTTAGATCAGGCCAGATAGGCGGCGATTCCCTCGATAGACTTTTGGCAAAAGTTGGGTGAGTATTGCATGAATCTGTCAAGTAAAAGAAGCTAACATATGGTGGCATTTTGATGACGGTCAGCTATCAAGATATTGGTAGCCCTCTGTTAAACATTGGAAACCCCGTCCAAAGTCAGGTACTTTTGGCTTGTTTTATTTATATTATTTTTACGTCAGGTTCACTTAGCTGAGGGACGCATTCTCATTGGCCCTTTTATTTTTCTTCTGAGTGTTTTACTTTAATTCCTCGTTAGACGGCCAGAAATATATATTCTCTGATGAATGTGGGACGCTTCGTTTTTCGAGAGTGTTCTTTCGTAATTATTGTCGTATCTGAATGAGTTTGGAATTGTGTTGTGGTTGAATGACTGTTTTTTAATTCATTTAAGTCCCGCGTTAATTTCGTCTTGTTACTCATGTAAGATTCTTATTACTGACATTATTTCGTTTAGTTTCTTGTATATATGGAATTATGCATATTGTAAACATTCATTAGAGTTTTCATTTTAAATGATGTTATTCTATTCCAGCCAACAGACAAATATGGGGATTAGGACTTCATAAAAACATGAGGCTTTATGATGTTTGTAGTAATAAAGTTTTGTGACCTGTTTGGGCCAGGAAGAAAGACATGGAAACAAGAACGTAGGTTCAACCAATGCATTAGAATAACAGAACATATACACAAAGTAAGAGTGTTAGTAATCAGCAAATAGACTTGTACGTCTGAACTGTATACTTACGCTGCGTCTCGACTGCCTCCTAGCTGCCCCACCGGAAATCAGGCAGGTTAGTATTTATTGACGGAGAAAGAGTCCCTTCCTACAGATAGGACTCAATAACATAATATAAGTAGGAATATGGTATTATGGTGCAAACGATATTACATAGTTTGTTTGGGTCATTGATAGTGGTCAGCTAAGTATATGATAAGACAAATGATGACCAGCCTGTCCCATCCCCATTTTGGCCTTCTGCCACATTTTTAAATATTTTTAAAAAAAATATATATTAGTTCATTAAAGCCTATATTTAATCCAGTACGAGTTGTCTCTAGCAGTTCTACTATAATTAATTGAGATCTGAGAGTCGTTGAGGCTTCGTAGCCAGTTAGTCTCTAGAGACCATTTCATTTCTCTTTTTTGTGTAGATCTTGTCAAGTATTCTAAAAGACTTTTCGTTGGAATTATTGTGCTGAGACATATTTCGTGAGGTAATGCAGCGTATTAAAATTTTCCTCGCAGTAGGTACTTAAAATGTTTATGGAAGTTCTTCTCCAGTGAAGATATTCTTGTTCAGCGTCAGACGCGTTGGGATCAATAATGAGTTTCTCTGGATAAAGTAAGTTAGTCATTATCAAAATAGTTAACCAAGCGAGTTCATTAAAATTAGGAAGAAGGCAGAGGCGAATGTGGTAGGATACATTTTCCCCATTAATTGATGTCAAAGAACTTGTATTCACGGTTCGCCAAAACTTGTCGGACACAGAGGAGGCAATGTTGAAGGGTATAGTCTCGTCTGGGATAAATAGACAAGAGTCCGAACTTGCGTATGCGTGGTCTACGGGAAAACTTTGGCCGAGCGTACTCTCTCGAAATGCCGCACAGTTAAATCGGCTTAGTGCCACCTCACGATTTCATGGGGAGTTTCGGTTAAATAACAAGTTCATAAAATCTTAAATTTAAGCTAATACGAATTGTCACTACTGCAGTATGTTTGTTCAAAAGTGAAATGGATTTACCCACCTCGTTAAGAAAAGTGCATTACTGGCCAAGATACCTGTATTTAGAGCCATCGAAAATAAAATGCTTTTCGTCTTTGTGGATGTGAGGAATCCAACAAGTTTGCTAAGTCAACAAATGATCGTGATAACAAGTTAATATCGAGATTAGGGATTAAAATTCGAAAATTCTCCACCTCATAAGAGTGTCTGGCGATGGTCAAGAATAACTTAAAAAACAATGAAAGTATTTTCTGGATAGGGGAATACCAGAATCTACTGGGCAGTATTATAAAAAATCTATACATATGCACATCATTGCATTTTACTTTTAATTTAAGAAATGTTCGGTAATATATCTCACGATATCAAGATTTTGGACAGAGGTTAGCTTTTCTGTTGGGCAGGTAACACAATTCAGTTCTGTTTCCAACTGTTCGGCCATGAACAGTAATTATCTAGTGGATAATTTTTTTTTTTTTTATAAGCGTTTCACCCCGAGCAAGGCATGTCACTGCCACTACTGTGCAGGGGGCTACGTAGAGTGGAGAAAGGCTGATTAAATATAGGAAATAACAGAGGGTGGGTGATAGGCGGGTGAGGATACCGAGAATGAGGGTTGGGTAGATTATCTCTGAAATAAGATAGGTATAACACGTCATCCAAATTCTGATGAATAGAGTGCGTAGTATAATCAGGGCAGAGATAGGACAAGAACAGTGCACTTTCGTAGAGGACACTGGAACAAGGAACGCAATACTTATGCTAATAATGCTGTCAGAGAGGGCAATACACATGAAGAATGATGTTTGCTTGTGTTTCATAGACTACGCAAAGGAAATCGACAAAGTACGCCACAAAGACATGCTAAAGCTGCTAATATTTGGGAAAATCATTATAGTAATAAAGAACCTTTATTGGCAGCAAACTGCCGGCATACGTACAGGAAATGTGTACAGCAGATATGCAAAGATAGAAAAGGTTGTAAGACAAAGATGTGCCTTCTCACGAGATCTATTCAAGCTACGCTGCAAAACCATTCTGAGAGCTCTAGAAGTCCTGTCAGGATTCGTGATTGCCACAATCTGAACAATATAAGATACGCAGATGATACAGTGATGATAACCGACAAGAAAAAGAAACTACAAGACCTCCTACGAAAGCTAGCAAAAGAGAGTGAAAAGAAAGGACTACATATAAACTGCAGGAGAACTGAATGCAGAGTCATCCGTAAATAGACTAGGGATACTAAATCCAAACAAATAAAAAAATCTAAATAACTGGAAAGTGCGACACTGAGATCCGAAAGGGTATTAGCATTGCTAACGATATATTCCAGAAGCTGAATAGAATACTGAGAGACAAGAACATTTTGCTGGAAACAAAGAAGAGAGCTCTGGATTGTTCGGCGATTTCTGTCCTTCAATATGCCAAGGAATGCTTGGACAATCCCATCAAAAGTGAAGAAAAGACTTAAAGCAATCGAAATGTGGTTCTACAGAAGGATGCTGAGGATACCATGGACCGAACGACGAGATATTTGAGAGGATGGAAACGAAAAGGAAACCAATAAAGGCAGCTTGAGTTTCTGGAACATGTAATGAGGAGTGGTGGGGCTTGAGTTTCTGGAACATGTAATGAGGAGTGGTGGGGCTTGAAGAATCTGATACTCACAGGACAGACAGAGGGAAAGAGAAACAAGAGAAATTAACGAGTGACATATTTGATGGATTTAAGCAAATGCATGACAGAGCAAGATTTGTGAGTGGTAACAAGAGATAGGATGTTAATAGCTACAAAAGATAGGGAGATGTGGGAAGCCTACGTCCTGAGGGGATACGGCACATAGAAAAAGACGCTATACTGTAAGGAGACATATATCTCAATAGTTTGATAAAAAAAAAGATGGCTTTCAAGAATCCAACCATAAACTTCAGCTGTTGTAAATGAATCTTTCGTGAGCCCATCTACTGGCAAAACCCAGTCGACGTTTGGAGAATATATTTGTTTCCCTTTTACAGCGTTTGAAACGCACGGATATATCTAAAAGAAAGTTGTAGATACAAACGAGGTGATGGTTCTTTTTTGATCAAATAAGGACAATACTAGATGCCAAAACCAATTGCAACAAAGTAGATATGTATCCGGAAAAAGGAAAAGCTACAGCTGCTTCATTAGTCCGATGAAAGACAGCAAGGAGGTCTTGTTAATATAAAAAAAGAATTTGAATGGCCAGAATAAAAAAGGACATTCAACGGAAATGACAGTTTTATCTGATACCCGGATCCTCTACAAATAAAATGTAATAAACCCATACCAAGAACTGCAAAAGAATATCATCCAAAAGACAGAGTAACACATATTCACGCATGTCTGAAGAAGACTTGCTATAAAGTAATAGAAAAAAACACCACAGTAAAAATACAATCCAGGGAAATATATTTGTCTTCTCAATCCGAACATATTCGATTACAAATGTACCTTCAAAGTCTTAAAGAATTTATGCTTTCCACGGCTTCAACTTTACTGAACCTAAAGAAAAGCTACAGGGGGTTCTAAAAATTCCCAACATGCAAAGAATTGCTCATTTTGCAAGAACACAAATTATTTTTGTATGTTGTTGGATCGCAGAATGAACGATTTTTTTCAACAACACCAACGTAGTCAGAGTCGACCAACAACAATTTTTCTTGTAACTCAAAAACGAAAAAAACGATGAATCATATCCTTTTGTCTCTCTCGCATTAATTTGATTGAAACAACCTCCGTGGCATAAAAGACTTTTCTAAAATGAAAGCGAAGTGTCACGATTGTTATCACAGCCTGCATTTGATGTGTTTTTTTTATGTTTGTTTGTTTGTTGTTTTTTGTTTCTTTTGTTTTTTTGTTGTTTTTTTTTGTGCAAAATATTTTTAACGTAGTGGACAACAGTAACCCAGCTTCATGAAGGAGCGAACTATCTCTACATTACCATTGATCAAAATCAAGTACTATTTCCCGAGTGAGGCGTGATTAAAAGCGTTGCTGCTATGGTTTACATAGCAAATAAGTTTTTACGGAATAGATATGCTTACCCCATTACTGACATCTTTTGAATTTAAAATTTTCTTTTTCTTTGTTTAGTTGGCAAAAAGAATCCTAGGAAGCATGCTGTTAACTCATAGCTAGTGAGGGTCGGAGGAACTAAGGGCATTTGAACTCAGCACGCCCAAACCCAATTCCTGGGTCGATAACTGCTACTCTAACATGGCTTTCCACAAATTGAAAACATTATAAGAATTATACATAGATTAATAATTTTCGTGATAAAATAAAGCGCTACTTTTCTATTATTAATCTATAATAAATTGATCTTTCAGTTTGGATTCCGCCGTTCAAAATAGCTATTTGCGTATTGCAGTGACGTTATGAACTGATCCTCCAGTCTACAGCCGATATTAAAATAGAAATCTCTGAATCAATCCGATCGATTAATTCCTACTGATTTTTTTATTCCATTGAACTTGCTAAAAGTAACATGTGAAGTTTGTTTGCAGATATTAATAAACTGTAAATGACAACAGGCCAAATGATGAACGAAAAGAAATGAGAAGCCATAGCTATCTCAGTTTCTATAAAAAGAAATAACGAAAAGGTTGCAGTTAAAGCGAAACAACTCAGAAATACACTTATAAAGAAAACGTCTATCATAATAAAAATCGTATCTTTAATACTTCAAACCTAATTGGCAACCATTATAAATTTTTCGCTAGTATTCTTTCTTCTCAATTTTACTTGCTTTTCATCGCACCTACTTTGACTGCTAATCATTAATAATAGTTGACAATGCTTCATCTGATAAAAATTCAAAAATAATACTTCTAATTGGCACCATTTAAGAAAAATTCTTCTAATTCATCAGACGAATTCAACAAATTCAACTCTGAATCTGTGATAATTTCTTGAAAATTCTTTGTTAGAATATTGAATAAATCTTTTCAAAAATAAATTAAAATGTTATAAAATAAAAATATTATCGTTATTGTATTTAACCTAGAGAAGAAAGATGCAAGCGACGTTAAATTTAAAAGAAAATAATTATTCTTAGTATTATACTTTTTAAAAGTGTTGTGACTCTGAGATTTTTGTACATGTACAAAATTCAACAATTTTTCAAGAAAAATTGAAATTGTCAGGTTATCAAGAAAATTAACTAAAATGAATTACTGAAGTAATGGCAGCTATATAAAATTTCTATTACGTTTGACAACACCGAAGTAACTATTTATATAGCTACAACTATAAGACTGTTATAGTAGAATTTTATCCAATATTTCCGGTTTAGTATTGAAATCTCAGTTCTTTCTAAGGTCTTCTTTCACTCCCAGAGCTCCTTACATCTTAGTGGCATTACTGCCTTGCTTGAGTAGAATTGATTAAAAATAACACAAAAAACACAAAGGTAAGTTAATTTTATGTAAATACGGGTATTAGTCTGTTAGGAACCTAATAAGAATTTACAAAAAAGAATATAATAGAAAATGTAGGTTGGCTTCCTTTTTGCGGCAATTTATTTGGCCTTTTGATTGCAATCATTTTATTTTCAGTACAAGAGGTCATGTCTTACATCGCAGCTGGTTATAATGACGGCAGAATAATTCCTGTAAAGGTTAAGTGGTAAGACGTTGTCAGATTCAAATTATGGTGAACTCTTGGATATAGACAGTTTTGAAAATTAGCTACACACAGCCTCAAATACGAAAGTGAAAGTAATAAAATAGATATCTAAGAAATGTCTATTTTACAATAGTTTTTTATTTAATCATTTCACTGCAAGCAAGGCGAGACCGCCGCTAGTGCGCATGAAGTTACAGTCAGAGAAAAAACTGAGTACAGAGTGTATTTAAGAAAACAATAGAGGTATTAAATGTATAGAAGATGACAATTGAAGTTGCATTTAATTTATTCCAGATTGTATCTATCGAGGAAGCAATACATGGAAGACAGTTCTACAGGAGGGAAGTGCAAGATAAGGAAATGTTAGAACAGAAGTGGTAAAGAGTGGGACCTAGATGCCAATCTAGCAACGCGCTTAAATTCATGTGGACGGAGCACCAGGGATAAAAGCTCATCAGTGCAGTTGCCATAAAAGTATTTGTAGAAAAGACAGAGTGAAGCCACGTCACGTTGGTGAGGATGGCTGAAGTCGAGATGCCAAGTCAAGACTGATTACATTGCAGATCCTTGTTTGGATTTCGTCGAAAACCATGAGATGATTCAGCAGGTGCACACGACCAGATATGGCAACAGTATTCAATGCACAGACACAGAGACCCATACTTCCTAACAGTAGAAGCAGCTAGAGATCTGATACATACGTTCCACTTCTGGTTGGTTGAAAAGTGAGGCCAAGGAGGCATAGTGTGTTGCTCTCAAGATGAATCGCATCAGACATGCTGGCAACTGACATGTAAGTTTCACTATGGTGGTTACAAGAGAGCAGTTTTGTTTGGGGGACATTCAAATTTACAAACCATTGACTGCTCCAGTTAACCACTGATTGTAGATTCGTTTCATAAAGAGCAGCCAGGTTAGTGTCATTATTTCTGACCTTCAATGGACATTTTCAGCTATACCGGTCATGTAAATATACAATAGTAATTAGTAACATAAGAGTAAAAGAATATGAATTTAATTTAATTCTGATTAATCTCCAGCAAAAATTATTGTGATAACTAGAGAGAATCTTCTTAGAAAAACTCTTGCAAAATTGATTTCTTAATACTTATCCGGACATGAATAATACATAAAAAATTATAGTTTTTCATTGAACTATGCTTATTATTCGTTCGCCAGAAATTGTAAAATGATACTTTCGTAATGCTAATGAAATAAACTTACGTTAAATACTTGTTCTAGGCCCATAACAAACAGATCTGTAGAAGGAAATGGTTTCACCTGTAGATCCATCAAATAAACAAATAAGTATATATATATATATATATATATATATATATAATGTTAAATTGTAATAATGATTTGTGAGAAAGTATTTTTTTTTTCAGTAGAAAGGCATTTTAATCAAGCAGAATCTTGTCATAAAATTTTCGAAATCGGGATAACGATAGAGCGGGAATATATATATATATATATATATATATATATATATGTGTGTGTGTGTGTGTGTGTGTGTGTGTGTATATATATATATATATATATATTTGTATGATTTTAGTGGATAAGTGGACACGCGTATAAGAGTAGACAACTTGCGTTTTTACGCGTGAATACAACTAAACAGGAGCGTCTACTGAAATACTAAAAATAACGATTAAATTGACAAAAATTCGTCGGAATAATAAATATCTATTACTTTCTTTAGAAATATTGCTTTTTTTATTTTTGGGTGAGAAACTGCAGGTATGAAAATTTCGGAAAATCTATGATGAGGAGTTTCATTTAAAGGCACAATTTTGAACCAGCTTGACCGAATGGTTCTCTGACGTTTATTTGATTCGAGCTTACTAGGTCTACCGGTACTTCCCCCTGCCTAGTGGGACGCAGGTTTGAACCCTCCGCAAATTTTCTTCATTAATCTTTCTTGAACATTTAGGCTGGTCGCCGATAATAAATATACTGTTAAATAAGCAAACGATATGTTTACTCAAATACGAGTATCGACTAAAAATAATGTTTAAAGTGATAAAATTAGGGTCATGACTTTTTTACTTTTTCGAAAATAATTGATTTCTTGTATCATAATTATATGAAGCAGAAACCTAAGGGAAGGGGGAGCATAAAGATGTCTAACAACAAATAGACATAGTAGCGGAAAGTAATTTGTGGACACTGAACGAAGCTGGTTTTTCTTTTTCCTATTAATTCTTTTTTTCTCTCTTTTGCAGTACAGTAACATATATGATCATTAGTCCACATAGACTGGCCTTCGCTACAGTCTTGTTATTTTTTTTGTCGTCTGTTTCACTTATTTCTGCACGAAGACGACCGCCCACCTCCCACCGGAACACGCACACTCGTCCTTAACTTACCTTGAGATCAGAAATCACAACGTGGCAGGGAAAAGGAATTTCGACGGATGACTGACATCTTCGATCACCTGGGGACGGAACTGAAGTGAACAGCTGCAGACACAGGTGCAACTAACTTACGGCCTGTTAACGCACGCAACACACATACATGCAAGCCTGAGACTGGGGGTGGATTAAGTCATTACATTTCATTGTATTAGTTTTAATTGTATTTTATCTTTAGAATGTGGTAAATGTTGTAAATATAAAGTTATTTTTGTTAATAAATGATCTAATAAATAAATAGTGTTTAATATTTTAAGTGTAAATTCTCAAGAACAAAAAACTATGTATAGGTCTTATTACAATTCCGATCATCGCTTTGTAAAACAATAAACATTACTGAAAAGTGAAGTTGTTTATGTGAATTGGATGTGCGTTGTGGTTTCAGTGGATATTGGATCTGAACAAGAAATCGGAGAGTCGAGTTCAAATTCCAGTTGAATTCGTTGACTTCACTTACGCGCAAATATCCTTAGAAAAGGTATTAATCTATCGTTTCTCCCTCCCTCCATGAGTTAAATAGCAGTAGAGATTGGGTTCTATACTCTTGGTCGGCAATCAGTCTCCTGCAGAAAGTAATGGCACACTACTATGAGAAAATCCTCTACATCATGTATGGCACTTTAAAACTCCTATTTAAACTCAGTGTTTTTTGCGGTGGTGTTATGCTTTGTTTTGTTTTGTTTTTTTTTTGGTTTTTTTTGGGTTTTTTTTTGGTTTTTTTTGCCGAAATTAGTATTTCGAAAAATCAAGAAAGAAAAGTTCCTTTAAATAACTTCATAGCTCATTTTGGAAGTTTAAAACTGAAGACAAAACATATTAATCACCACCTCTATATACAGGGTATAGTTGGCTATTTGTAATGCCTGAGTATGTGTGCAGTTCCTTCTGAAGATGAATCAACAGCACACATAATAGTTGTTCAAAATTACTGTTCACTATCTTCGACATTTTTATGGTAGCAAGTGTAATCAAGAAACTATTAAAAGGTGAGAGGCCATTTAAGTTGATTAAATGCCCTAAAGGCGTTACAATTTCAATCACTTTTTTCATCAGGCTAAAAATATTAATGCTAACTATACGCTTGTCAAATTATTGATCTCAATGCATCAAATCAGTTAAACGAACGATTTTTAGAAATAATCCCAGCACTGGTTTCATTTAAATTACCAACTAAATTTATTTGCCAAGACCATCAAATTTTCTTATCATTAAAAGAATTTCTTTCGGAGAACTGAACTCTTTGAACATCCAAGTAAAATGATTCAATCACAACTACTTTTACAAAAATAATAAAAAAAATTTGGCTGTTAAATGTTTAATCAATAAATAACTCCTAATCAATAATTAATAGCAAATTTTAGTCATTTTGTTATTTCCTTCTCTTCATATATATATATATATATATATATATAGAGAGAGAGAGAGAGAGAGAGATGGAGAGAGAGAGGGAGTAGTGGGTGAATAAAAACATATTTGTACTGTGAACAATCTGAAATCTAACCGGCTTTCCTTACCCATTCGACAATGAACTGAAATTAATTTAGATTTATTAGTTTTCTACGGTTTATCAACCCTTTACTGGTTATTTAAAATCAGAAAACAATTTTTAGATTGTAAATTTTTTTTTTTTTTTTTTGATAGAAAATAATGATAATTTGGTGATAAGTTTTACTAATTAACCCATAGCTGGAGGTAGAAGAAATGGATTCATAACTTTCTCAAGGGTATTTGCGCATTTGAATATAACGAATACATCGTGAATTAAAACTCGAATCTCCGAGCCATTATCCAACGCATGAAATGGTTGTCGTAATTGGTGACCCATTTTGGTACTGACAAGGATCGACAAGGCATAACTTCGGTAGTCATACGGAAACCGGAGTTTCAATGAGATATGTCCCTAAGCATCTGAAAAGAATTGCTTATATATATATATATATATATATATATATATATATATATATATATATATATATATACTGTGAGGGAGGGGGAAGAGTGAACATTAAAAGAAAACAGCAGATAACGATTGAATCGAAATTTCTGAAGATCAAAGTTGACTGTGAAGTGAGATGCCGAAAGAGAGTTCTACAAACTTAAAGTGCGAGAGAAGAAACCATTAGCATAGAACTTACTACTCATTACAGCTGTTAAATGAAGACTTTAACGCCAATCTAGTTCGGTGCTTAAATTCATAAAGTCTAGATACCATAAAAGGAAGGTCAGCAGAACAATTTCCTTGAAAGTATTTATAGAAAAGTCACAGGGAAGCTACCTTACAGCCGTGGGGTTTGGGGGGGGATTTTATCAATAATCTCTACCATAAGTGGCAGCCGTATTAAAAGTATGGACGTATAGTAAACTTATAAATATCAAAGATGGATTCTGACAAGAAAAATGTCTAACACGATATATGGAACCAAATTTCTTAGCAGCAAACCTAGCAACAGATTCGATATGATTTTTCCATTTCATGTGAAAAGGTTTGTCCGAGAAAGCACAGTGAATTACTTTCCTGAAGGTTAGCATCAGCCCTGTAGATGGAAGGTAACAAGGTTTCTCGCTGACGAATGTTTGTGTTGTTCGATTTTACAACATATCAACGCTTATTGGTTTATTTACTGCCAAAATTCTATGTTCGAACATTTTACATCTACTAGAGTCTATATCGGCAAATAATGGGTTGGTTTATACTTGAGTGCGCAAACATATGCCCAGGAGATGGACCAATTGGAGTCAGGTGTTACTTCTCTCTAGAATATCTAATCGGTATATTCTGCGCCCTCCCAAAGCGACACTCGATAGCTAACTACATACGTTTAAATTTGTTGCTTTAATTTAATAGTGCCGAATGAATTCCAACTTTAGACAATGTCACTTTCATTTTAATCGTATTTTCATTTTATTTTCTCTTCTTATTTCTCTTCGTTTAATTATCTGCAAATAATTAACAGCATCAAAACTTTAAAAAACATCTAAATTTATATATATATATATATATATATATATATATATATATCATAGTAGATTCAGTTGGGCACAGTCTGCGAGAAAAAGAGCACCATTTTTAGTGTTTGGATGTCAATCTTATGGCAGTGCAGAGGATTCGGAAACAGCTGGATTATATATCTATATTTGACCTCAGACTCACATGATAGCCTACATCAAGTGCCTTGAGGAAGTAATGTTGCCATGGGTCAAGAAAGTGGCTGTTGAAAGGCCCTTATATCTGGAGAAAGGACTCTGCACCATGCTAGACAAGCAGAAGAACCCAGTCATGGCTGCCTGACGATTTCTGCGACCACTTAACCTGTTACATCTGACCACCTAACTCTGTAGACTTTGAGTTGCAGAAGATTCCAGTGTCGTCTGAAGGCCGTAGAGGAAATCAATGACGATTTTATTGAATAAATTTTTGTGTAATTTTGGTAAATATGTCTATGAAAATCAGATGCAAATAAAACTATATTTACTAATCATATGTTATATTATTACAATCTGACGATTCGCAATATTTTTAAAAGAATTTCGATTTGTTTTTGTATGTGCATACATATGAAGAATTTCTAAGTATGGATGTCTAAAACTAACAATATCATTAAATGGACACGTATTTTAATGATTACCCTCCCCTTACAGAAAAAAAACCTCATACAGATTTTATCGACTGAGTCACTTTATTTTACTATGAACACGTTCGGTGGTCATTCGGCTGTCAATAAATTCTTTAACACATCAGACAAACAAGACCCCGTGGTTACAAAATGCTAGTATACAAGACTTTGCGCTATGAGTAAGTAATATTTGCTTTAGAACAGATTAATTTAATTTTAAATTTGTTAATTTTCTTCAAATAACGTTAGAGTAATATATATTTTTGCAACTTTTTTAAAACTGAGATTATTATCAATTTTACAAATCGATTCCGATCAATGCAACTTCTGCTTGAAATACATAAATGAGTATTTTGCTTACGAGAAATAATAAATTTTAAATCTTTTATCTTTCAATTAAAAGTAAAATGAAAGCTTCAAGAAAGCTTTTACATTTTTAAAAAGTTCTTTCAAATATTACGTATACCGAATTAGTGGAGCGACCTACCTATATATATATATATATATATATATATATATATTACATTTATTGAGGCATGTGGAATATTATCATTGGTCCAAAATTTAACTTCGTAATTTATTTTAAACAAGCATTAACGAACATTCTATGGCGCATCTTTCCAATCTGGCAATAAAATTTATGGATTTTCTAAAAAATAGAACAAAATTAGATAATTACAGGTTTTGT
This sequence comes from Ascarosepion bandense, assembly GCA_037127315.1. NCBI lineage: Eukaryota > Metazoa > Mollusca > Cephalopoda > Sepiida > Sepiidae > Ascarosepion > Ascarosepion bandense. Next base: position 453,326 of record JBBBDQ010000704.1, on the reverse strand, counting down.
TTGTTCCGAATTCTACAATTTAACTTCAGTATCAGAAAATAGATTTTCAAAAATATGTTAAAATATTACAAATATGTACCAAGAAATCTGTGGAATATTGATCATAAAAATGTATTACTTCTGAGTGAACAAAGATTTATTTTAAGAATTAATGATATTATAATTTTAGTATGAAATTTGATGTTTGAACTATCAAAAATAAGTTACGAGCCATAGTTTCTTTTTTTAAAATGTGAAATGATTGATATTTGATGTGAAATCACGTTTTATTTCCTTAAATTTTTCCGATTTGTAGATTAGAAAATGATTTCTGTAAATATACGAAAATAGATAGTGGTACAAGACATCGATGTGTCTTATCAACCTATACAAGAGAATTAGAAGTATTACCAAGATTCATTATTGACGGTCCTAATCTTAACAGGATAAGATATGCAGATGACACAGTATTGATAACTGACACAGAAAGAAAAGTACAATAATTCCTACAGAATTTAGTAAAGGAAAGCGAGAAAAAAAAACTAAATATTAATAGCAAAATCACATGGATGTTAACACAAAGAAAACCCAACATTCAAATTACAAAGTGGAGATGCCAAAATCAGGCATATCTCTGGAAAGTGTTTAAACAGAAGATGAAATGTGAAACTAAAATCCAGAAGCGCATTGGGATAGCAAAAGTTGCCTTCCAAAAGCTAAGCAAAGAAACGGGAAATTTTCGTTAAAAGCAAAGAAAAGAGTACTGATCTGTTACGTCATATCAGTAACCATATATGACATTGAACGCTGGACAATTTCTTCACAGATGAAAAATAGACGTGAATCAACTGAAATGTGTTTCTACAGAAAGATGATGAGTATACCATGAAGCGAACATATGAGCAACTACGAAGTTTTAGAAAAAATGAAAACAAAAAGGACACATATTTAACATCAGGAAAGTGACTGGAAATTTCTATGCCATATAATGAGAAAAGAGGGATTTGAGCATTTGTTACTCACTGGACAGATTGAGGACAAGAAAGAGAAAGAAAAACAACGTGTAATATACCTAGCGAGCCTGAGCAAATAGATGGCGGAACAAGGTTTAGGAGAAATAAAAATATAAAATTTATTAAGAGCTATAAAAAAAGGAAGTTGTAGAGAGCCATGTTTTACAATGTCTTAATGGGACACAATAGACTTTTGTAAATATGACTACTACTTAGTATAAAACAGTAACCTCAGGGACCATTTCACGAGGTATTAAAAACGTTATAATCTCACTTTTGTTTAGGAAAGTGAGTTCTTGATGTCATCAGCCTAGGCACATTATGAAAGTACTTGAAGCTTTGAGCGATATTGGCTAGACAGAACTGTTCGAAGACCATTGATCGTTGCACCAGCAAGAAATCCTAAGTCATCGTGACAGAGTGTTTAAACGTACTGACCCAGTTATAACTGTAGAACGCGCTCTTTAAGTTCTATCATACAATTCTCACTACAGTCTGCTTAGTATAATGGCAGCAAACATCAGAATGTTGAATAGGCAAAAATATGCCTGAGTAGGCTTCTTCGACAAGGACTGAAAATAAGAAGCGGACCCAATATACAAATATAAATATCGCATTTCCAGAAAATCATCTTAAATTTTTTTTTAATTATTTCATCATGAGCAAGGCGATAATGCAACTAAGACGCATGGAGTCATTGGGGTGAAAGAGAATGAGAAGACTTTACACTTTAGAAGCTACCAGAAATCCAATTCTAAACAAGAAAAAATGGTATAAACCTCTACTCCTGTTTAATAGACGGGAAGAATTGTGAACCGGGCGATAGGCGAACCTATGTGCTTTTATTATGTCCCTTACATTTTCATTCATATCAAGGGTCTTGTTGGTGAAAATTTTTTCTCATCACACATTTTTAAACTAAACCAATGTTTTTAATCTCAATATTATTTTTATTCGTGACTCATTTAAGTCGTAGGGGCACAACATGTACTGCAGCGGCAGTAGAAGTAGTGTTTCTTTATTTAAGCACGACGAGGCCTGCTATTTACCCATAACTGGAGAAGAGGTCTTTAAAATGGATTCATACTTTTCCCAGGTCTATTAGCACGAAAGTCAATGTAATTTGACTGGAATTTGAACTCGGTTCTCCGATTCATCAATCCGAACAGCTAGCCATTATTCCACCGTGCCTCCTTTTAACGTGCCTCTCTTTAACTGCCTTATATTTTCATAGAAAATCAAGGGTTTCGATAATGAAATATTTATCTTGCGTCACATTATTAAGCTAAATCTTAAAATAAACTTATCTGCCTCAAAATTCATATTAAAATAAGAGTTTTGGTGTTTAGATAATTACGGCACTTCATATTTTCATGCCAAATCAAAAGTATTAGTTTTGAGGTAAGGTTTTGACTTTTTAAGTTTTGAATCAATTGCTCAGCCTCTTTACTGTGTTGGTAGACTATTTTTGTTACCTGAAACTATCTTTCAAATTTATAAACATGCAAGATAGATTCTGGTGACAAAAAGTGTCTACCAATATAGGTAAGGGCTTAAATTCAGAGAGTTTAATTAACAAGGATGAAAAGTTCATATGAATAACTAAAGTGAAAATATTTATAGAAAAGGCACAGGGAAGCTGAGTTACGCAAGGAGGAAAGAGACTGAAAACTAGATTCCAGGTCAGGACGAATAACATTGCAGAGTCTGCTTAATAATTTAACAAGAATCCCTAAATATATTTACATATAAGCACATTTACACACACACACACACACACACACACACACACACACACACACACACACACACACACATATATATATATATATATATATATATATATATATATATATATATCAGCATGCAGTGTGGGGATAGAAGAATCCAAAGGAGTATCCTGTACATAGAGTGGTAGGATAACTCTCTAAGAGAGCTCTAAACACACACACACACACACACACAAACACACACACACACACACACACATATATATATATATATATATATATATATACATGTAAACATATATTGTTAAATATAACAGACAATGGATGTCTATTATGCTTAATCATGAGTCGTTCTAAACATCGTATTTTGCTTTAATTTTTGGTGGAAATAAAGACAAATATTGTCCAACATTTGGATATCGTTTTTTACGCTGATTCTAAGATTTCGGCTGACATGAACCACCTTCAGAGTCGTTTCAGGGATGTTAACATAAAGACATTTACCATCAAAGAAAATATACTTTTGTGTTGACATAAAATATTGCTATATGACGATAACAGTCACCGAACAGCAGACGCAGGTTGTAAATTAGTGTTGTGTCGTGGCTCGTACCATGTGATATCCGTTTGCCCGGATGTATAAAAGACAATGTGCGCTTAGCACGAGGGTTGTCATTATAACGGACTTTGAGAAGTAACACCTACTAGTGCGAGAGACTATAAATATTGTATATACATCTTGGTTGGACTACTCTGTTAATAATTATGTAATTTCATTTAGTGTGGATTGTTTTGATTTAATGTAGATTGTCTCTAATATCTGAAGGTTATTTTTTACTGTGTGGATGTGTGAGTATTATTGTGTTATTGACTAACATCTGTCTAATATTACATGGAACTCACTCCAGATGAAATGGAATTCCTTAATCTTGGACCAAATTTTCATGTCGCACAGAAACATAATTCAGTGTTTAAACAAATGCAAATTTAAGCTTTATACCAAACATACTGGAACAAAACAACCACAATACTACACAGGTAGGCTTAAAAGAATTAAAGCTGAATCAACAAAACACCTTTACCATAAACAACCTAATGATATTTTAATAAAAGCAGCTTCACATCTAAAAAACAAAAAACAAAAGCATTGTTATCGGACGTACCGATAAAACTAATACATTTGTTATTTTAATCAAATATGAATAGTACTCCAAATTACAGGCGAATTTTATACAGCATTATCGGTGCGTCTGAAGGAAGAAATTGCCAAAAACAGCCATAAATAAAGAAGAAAAAAGTGATCTCTCACAAAGACAACGCACCGTATTACAAGTTGGTCGTAACGATGGCAAAACTACATGAATTGAACTTCGAGTTGCTTCCGCATCCACCCTATTCTCCAGATCTGACTGTTTGCAAACCTCAAACTAATGTTCCAGGTAAAGAGATTTGACTCCAATGAAGAAGTGATATCGGAAATTGAGGCGTATTTTGAGACTAAAGACAAATCGTTCTACAAAAAAGGCATCGAATTGTAAGAGAAGCTTTTTAATCAGTGTATCATCCTAGAAGGAGACTATGTTGATGAATAAAGTCTAACTTTGCCTAAAAATTGTTGTTTTATTAGTTAGGCTAGGGATTTATTCTGTGATGTGTTATGACGCTAATAAAACAGCAATGAAATTCTGAAAAGACATCTATTCTGTTTATTATATTAATGACAGTGTCATTAGGAAGTCCACAATGTACTTTGCAAGGGCAACACAAGGTTATGAAATCAAATTTGTTCTAGCCTGATTGATAATTATGGCTAGAGAACCCAGTATGTTTTACTATTTAAACCACAAATGGAGTGCGAATATACGAGTTCATACACTTCCTAAGAATATTTGCAAGAAATTGAATATAACAAATTCAGCTGGGATTCGAATTCGGCTCACCGACTTCTCGTTCCGAGTCGCTAACCATTTTACCCGAATGAAAATTTAATTATATAAATTTTAATATTGTTACCAATTAAATCAGGGGCAAATTATTGGGAACTGCACCGAACAATCAGCTTGATTCAACACATAACAAAATTAATAATTATGTTAATAAGGAATCGAGATCAAGAGGAAAAATAGGGGAAAAGAAATGTGGTTTTATTTAAGACGCTGAAAATATATGTAATTGTTATGACCAAATTAATCTCAGAATGATAGTATGTATTAATATGTCATTTCTAAGACCAAATAGCTGTCAGACTGATTAAAAGAAGCTAAAATAGACGTATTAAACCTGCACTTCATTAATTACAAGAAGATATTTGATAAAATACATGAATAACTTCTTAGAATGTTGGGAAAATCTTATCAACAAGAACAAATAAGTGCATATTTTGCTAGCAAGAATGCAAACATGAAAGCAAACAATTATGTATAGGAATAGAGTATCCGTTGCCTGTAAGGCGATACTTAAATTACATAGTTCACTCGTAAAAAAACTGGAAAAAATTTATTAAGATTATTTTTGTAGATTATCATTAATAAGAACTTCGTCAAAGCAGGACATTTTTCAGAATGAAAAAGTATTGATTTATTTTTATCATTTTAGGAAGCGGGGCCGACGCGTCTTACTCACGAACCCCTAACCGAAGTGAGTAGCTTGACTGGGGTCCCCGGACAGTGTTTTATGTCCATCGCTACTACATCAACATTTTTCTACATAAATTTATATAAGTTACAAATTAAACTAAGCACAGCTGACGATTAAAAGATGAACATTTTTCGTGAATTTTGACGTCATTTTTAGGTCTTGTTTTTTCGTTTAAATCCTCAAATTTGTTTGAGCATGCTAGGTCTAGAAAAATACTATATAAAATTTACTATTTTTATTCATAATGTTGAATGTGTTAAAATATTCAATTTTTAACAAGAAATATCTCAAGTTGATATTAAAATTTCTAGCAAAATACCGTTTTAAGATGGAATGATTTATTATGACATGTCTCTATTTTTTATTTAGATATATTGTATTTATTTAATTTTTCTAGTTTAATTGTTCACTTTGCTGCATATGATCCAGTATTGTATATAATTAGGCTACAATAAAATTGGTAATTTATATGAACACTATCTAATGAAATTGGAGATATAGTAAAGTGGGAGCCTCGTATGATACATGGGACCCTCGTATTTTGGAGGGCTGTATCGAAAATTCAAGGAACACGAGACACGTGCACTGGCCCTGATTCTGTCCATATAATAAACACAGTGTCAAATTGATCTCTGATTTCTTAAAATGTTTTCTCTAATTTGCTTTTATCTACAAAGATCCAGTTTGTAAATGTTAACTATATTGATAACTTCGTAATAGGGGTGTGGTCTTTTTAAATAGTTGGCTGAAATTTCTTGGACATATTATGAGGGACGAGGGTTTCGAAAACTTAACTCTCACAGGACATATCTAGAATAAGCGATAGGAGAAGGTACCTAGCTGAGGAGATTGTGTGAGTGGGTGGCGGAACGGGTAACTGAAGTCTTGGCAAAGGGAGAAATGCTGCTAATGATAAGAAGTTGTTGAGGGCCATAATCACTTTCTTTTTAGAAATTTAAATACGTGGGAAATGTTTTGACAAATCACAGAAAATACGACACTGACATCGAAAATTGTATTGACATGGCCAAGGACGTATTCCAAAAAGCTGAGTAGAATACTGAGAGACAGCAAAATTTCATTGGAAACAAAAAAAAGAGTACTGAATGTTATGTAATGTCTATTTTTTAATACGGTATCGAATGCTAGAAAATCTCATCAAAGCTGAAGGAGAGACTAGCTTGAAGCAATCGAAATTTCGAGAAGAATCCTGAGGATATCATGGTCCGGATATGCGTTCAACGACAATGTTTTGGAGATGATAGAAACGAAAAGGAAACTGATACTTAACATCAGGAAGAAACTGCTGAAATTTCTGGAACAATAAGGAAAAAGGAGTCGGAGAATCTGATACTCACAGGGCGGATAAGGGAAAAATAGACGGGGGGAAAAAAAGCCCGTGACATACTTCGTAGACTTAAAGAAATGAATGTTAGAGCATGGTTTGAGAGAAATACCAAGACAAAAGGTAGTAAGAGCTACGAAGAACAGAAAAATGTGGAGGACGATGATCACCTATGCCATGAACGGACACGGTCCTTAAAATAAAGAAAACCGAAATACTCGGGAGCCATCGATAATTTTGCGAGAAGGAGGTCACATATTCTCAACTAATGAAGAGATAGAAGTTCTTATGCTTTGTGTAATTATATATATATATATATGTGTGTGTGTGTGTGTGTGTGTGTGTGTGTGTGTGTGTGTGTGTGTGTGTGTGTGTGTGTAATTTATTTGCTTGAGCATTATTTTTAATCGCTACTCGTATTTGTTTAAAAAACAAACACCATATGCATATATTTATTTCTACCGGCCTGATTATTTACGATATATTTTGTGTGCCACTAGTCAGGTTTCGAACATGCGATCCCTATCAACATAGTGGTAGCCACCCATCGATCTGGTGCGTCTTAGACCACATCGACCACGAATGACCCCACTGGCGAAACGAAGTCAAATCAAGCCTCAGAAAACCCAATTTAGGATTGTACATAAATAACCATCTCTGAAATGTATCGTAATGTCAACGAATGTAGTAAACATACAATGTTACCGAAAGTTCCGCAGATTAACGAAATGACTTTAACAACTGACATATTCATTTGGACATTACTTTAAATCAATACTCGTATTTGAGTAGATATTCTGTTTTTAATCAAACAAGTTTAACTAAAAACGGAATATCTACTCAAATACGGGTATCGATTAAAAATAATGTTAAGCAAATAAATTAAATGTGTCAATTGTTAAAACCATTTCATAAATCTTCGGGACTTTCCGTAACATTGTATGTATATATATATATATATATATATATATATATATATATATATATATATTTTTATATATATATATAAAACATTCCACTGCAACTTAAGCTACTTGTGTGGATATCTCGACCTAACAACCTCACAATTACTGAAATCTTAATAAAAAACAAAATTAGTCACGTGTCTTCGCAATCTACCGCAGACGGAAATGGCACGAGATGATGATGATGATGATGATGATGATGGCAAACTGATTCCAAAAAAAATGACGTGCTTAGTAATTACCTAAAGCGATCGATGAATTAAAAAGTTCTACAAAGCGTCATTGTTTGTTTATAGACAAGTTTATGGCTCTCCACAATTACATATTCTTTATAGCCATTAGTATTTTTATGTTTTGCTATATATCCTATGTGTTAAATTCACTTTGTTCTTTATGTGTCCTTGTCATTACAAGCTTACAGCCACATCTCGTTCAAATACTGGTTCCTGTACGAAGTTATGCAACGTCGATCATGGTCAGTAACTAGATGGGTGACCGCTGGCGAAAAAGCAAATACTGTAAGCTTAGTGTATAATGGTTAACGGCTCAGAATTTTGAATCAGATAGCCGAGTTACAATTCCCGTTAGTTTTGTTGCATTCACTTTGGCGCAAATAGCCTTAGTAAATGCAGGAATCTAACTATTCCTCTTTACAGCTATGGGTAAAAGAGATATTAATAAAACCATTATCATATAAAAAAATATTCTTAAAATCAAAAAATATTTTCTGCTTTTAAATATCCAGCAATGGATTGCTAGACTATGGAAAACTAGTCAATCAATTAAATTTCAACTGTCTCTTTCTGATGTTATCTCTTTTTTTTTGTTTCAATTTATTATAAAAGTTTGTCGTTGCTCACGTGTTCAGTCCGTGGTATTCTCAATATCCTGTATTGTCACAATTTTTAAATTCAAGTCTATTTTTCATGTGTGATGAGACTGTCCAGCATTCATTACCATATAAGAAGACTGGTATTACATAACAGTTTTACCAGCATTTCGTAATAGTATTAATAGTTATTCATGTATGATTAGATTGTCCAGTATTCACTGCCATATAACAAGAGCAGTTATACATATCGATCCACTATTACTTTATTTGTTTCTAACAGAATTTTCTCCTTTCTTAATACTTTGCTAAGCTTTTGGAATGTATCGTTTGTTATTCTAATGAAGCTTCGGATTTTGGTGTCACATTTTCCATCGTTTGTTAAAACACTTCCTAGATATTTAAATTTTCATACTCGACTGATTTTGGCATTTTTAATTCGTAGCTCACATTTTGAGCTGTTGTGACTTTACTTATCACATCTCGTATCATTCTCTGTTGAAATTATAAATATGCATAAAGCTGATGATTCTTAGAAGTATGAACGCAAACTATATTCTCAGAATTACATTTCTCGAATAAAATTTTCCCGTTTCTTTTGGAATTTTTTGTTAAGCATTTTTCGTTAAAATCCTTCCTAGATAGGCATAATAGATGTAATACCAGATGACCTAAGCAAGACAATTTTTATAGCAGTACCTAAGAAGCCAGGAGCAAACCAGTGCGAACTCCACCGAACAATCAGTTTAATAAGCCACATTACAAAACTGATCGTCCGAATCTTGATAAATAGAGCGAGAAGCAGAATCAGGCCAGGGATAGGACAAGAACAGTGTGGGTTCGTTAAAGACACTGGAACAAGGAAGGCCATATTTATGATTAGGATGTTCTCCGAGAGGGCAATACAAATGAAGAATAGCCTGTACCTATGTTTTAGCGTTTATGCGAAGATGTTCGACTAAATACGCCACAAAGAATTGATGGAGAGGCTCAGCAGCCTCGACATACTTGAGAAAAACATAAGAGTAATAAAGAATATCTACTGGCAGCAAAGCGCTTGTATACGGAGAGGTAACGAATTCAGCAGAGATACAAAGATAGAATAGGGCGTAAGACATCGATGTGTCTTTTCCCCGTATCTATTCAACGTGTACAGCGAGACTATTCCGAGGACCCTAGATGTTATACCAGGATTTGTCATCGGAGGCCACAATTTGAACAGCATAAGGTACGCAGATGATACAGTACTGATAGCAGATACGGAAAAGAAACTACAAGACCTCCTACAGAAGGTAACTGAAGAGAGTGACAAGAAAGGACAACAAATAAACTGCCAGAAAACCGAATGCATAGTCATCAGCAAAAAGGGCAGCCCAAAATCCCCAGTACAGGTGGGGGGGGGGTACTAAAATAAAGCAGATACAAAATTTAAATACCTGGGAAATGTTCTAACAGAAGACGGAAAGTGCGAAACAGAGATCCGATGCCGAATTGGCATGGCGAAGGAAGCATTCCAGAAGGTGAGTAGAGTATTAACAGACAGGAAAATTTCGCTAGAAACAAAGAAAAGAGTACTAGATTGCTATGTGATGTTAGTTCTTCAATATAGCACTGAATGCTGGACAATATCATCGAAGATGGAGGAAAAACTTGAAGTAAATGAACTGTGGTTCTACAGGAAACTGATGCGGATATCATAAGAAGAAGAAGGAAAAGAAGAAGAAGATAATCAAACCTCATTTTACATATAGAATATACCAGGTTATCAGATATTACTGGCATTGATATATACAAGTTTTAACTTGTGAAATTTCACAGTTTATATATTTTAATACAGTAATGAATCTTAATTCTTCAGCTAACGATTAAATAAGCTCGTGCCGAGTTCTCATCGTTAATATTTTAGTTTAACAAATTCAGCAAAATATGGAAATAGCAATCATATTGTTGCCATATCTGGTCGGGCGCTCTGGTTATTCACCTCGACGTTCTCGACAAAATCCAACAAAGGGTCTACAATGATTTACCATGTGACCTGGCATTTCTCTAGCTTTTCTACAAATATTTTCATGGAAACTGCTCTGTCGAGCTTTTTCCCCTGACGATCCGACAGCAACAGAAATGTGGTTCTACAGAAGGATGCTGCGGATATCATGGATCGAGCATGTGAGCAATGATGAAATTTTGGAAAGGATGAAAACGAAAAGGAAATTAATACTGAGCATCAGGGAAAACAGCTAAAATTCTTGGGACATGCAATGAGGAAGAAGGGCTTAGAGAAACTGATACTAACAGGCCACATAGAGAGAAAAAGAGACAGAGAAAAGCAGCGTATAACATATTTGAAGAGCCTGAGCAGATTGAAGACATAACGGAGAAATGTGTGGCGTAACAGAAGAAAGCATGCTAAGAGCCACCAGAGATAGGGAGACGTGAAAAGCCATGATCTCCTACGTCCTGAAAAGAGCAAGGTACATAGAAGAAGATCCGACAACATGAATTTTTACGCCTTATAACATCTAAGTATCACCCTTTTATTGTTTAAGTAGTCAAATGTAACTAATTCTTCTACTCTAATAGTTGCTTTTCACGCACTTTGGAACTCCCTTCCGTTCACTTGCTTCCTCGATAGCTATAATCTGTAAAAGTTTAAATACAACGTCAGTTGCTATCTTTTATCTCCTTGAATACCACCCTGATTGGGGTGAAATGATCAAAAAAGTGAAAATATTTGATATTGAAAACTTTTTCATTTCACTGAAACAGCCGTTAAACACTTCTTTCTTTCTTTCTTTCTTTCTTTCTTTTGCTGATTCATTTCTCAAGTAAAGTATCTTCTTTTATGTGCCATGTCCCTTCAGGACTTGGTGATCATGGCCGTTCCCATCTTCCTGTTCCTTGTAGCTCTTAATATGTTGTGTCTTGTTATTTCTCTCAAACCCTGTTCTGCCATCTATTTGCTCAAGCCCATCAAGTATGTTACGTGCTGTTTTCCCCCATTCATCTTTCCCGCTATCTGCACTGTGAGAACCAGATTTTCCAAACCCTCCTTCCTCATTACGAATCCCATTTCTCAATGATGTTAAGTATAAATTCTCTTTTTGACTTCCATTCTCTCTAAAATATCGTCTTTGCTCGCATGTTCAGTCTATGGTATCCTCGGGATCCATATGTAGAAACACGTTTCTTTTGCTTTGAGTCTCTTCCATATCTTTGAAGAGATTGTCCTGCATTCGCTACCATACAAGAGAAAAGATATCACGATATTCCTCTTTGTTTGCAACGAAATTTAGAAGAGTTTTCAGTGCTTTGTTTATCACTAAAACAGCCAATAAAGTAGTTACAGAAGTACTGCAGGCGTAAGCACACACCTTCCAGCCTTTTTGTCTCCACTACGGAATCAGTTCCAGATTATTCTTCTCTTACTAGCCAAAGAAACATGGAAGAAAAACACTTACGTAAAAGCTCATTGTACGATGATGATACACACAACCTTTTATAAAAAATAATATACCTTTTAGAGGAAATGGAAACCGAAATGGAAATTAATACATAACATTAGGAAGAGAAGTCGAAATTTCTGGAACACAGAAGGAGGAAAATCGGATACTCACACGACAGACTGAAGCAAAGGCGGACAGAGAAAAAAATCGCATAATCTATTCAGTGAGCTTCAGTAAATAACAATCATAACAAGCAATAACATGGTTTAAGAGAAATAGCTTAGAGACAATTTATTAAGAACTACAAAAGACAGAAAATTGTGGAGAGCTATGATCGACTACACCCTGAAGAGACACAGTGCATAGAGATGAAATAAATTTGTTTTTAGTAAATGTCTTTTAATTTCCTATGGCGGTGATTGATAAATAACCATAACTTATTTTAGATTCTCGTTGAAAATATCGAAAACATTGTTATCACCGAACAGGAACAATAAAATTACCCCTGTACACTGTTTTCTTTTTTGGTTTTTGTTTGTTTTTTTTATTTTTGTTTTTTTTGTTTTTGTTTTTTTAATATAATGGTAACAGTAATATCCTTATACGGGAATAATACACACAACCTTTTTCATATTTGTACCTTAAAAGGTGACTGTAAATTGGCTTTATACTAATTAATGCCGTTTGAAACTTCGTCTATGATTGACTTGAGGGAAAATGAAATTTCATGCCAGATTTCTACCAGCAAATATAAGTGAAATCTTTATTATGTATATTCCTGTGCCTTGTTTGTTTGTTTTTTGTTTTTTGTTTTTGTTTTGTTTTTTGTTTTTTGTGGGGGGGTGTTTTTGTTTTTTTTTCACACTGTAACTCCCTACAGCCCTGCTGTACCTTACTGGGGGTGAAATGATTTAAAAAAATGCAATAGGTTTTTTTTTCTCTCCCGAAAGAAATGTATTTTTGTGTAAATGTTTGATTTTTATTGGATCTAAAATATTTTTCATATTTTTAATGATTTTCGTTGGATTGAATTTAAGCGAAGCTTACTTTTATGGCAATGGAGTTGCGAGCAATAGAGTTGCGATATTTGTCATGAAATTGAAAAGCTGTACAGATTTTCCATCAGGCAGATAACAATGAAGTAGAAAAAATAAAAATATAAATCTGTAACAAAAAATATTTAGCAGCTTGATCCATCAGTTTTGGGTACAAAAAAGCTTGCAGGCGAATAAAGAAAGAGTTAAATGAATATAAAAAGTAGACAGATAAGTTGGACAATGATATCTTTTCTCGTCGGATTTGGTTATATTGTACAGCGAGTTTATTCTCAAAAGATGACAAGACTTATTAAGATTTATTATTGCCTGACGTAACCTTAACAACATATTGTACGCAGACAACACTACGCTGATAGCAGAATTAGAAGAAAAACTGAAAGAATTTTGAGACAATGCAATTGATGACATCAAGAACGTCATTAACTGTATCCGGATGGAATAAGCGTTAGAAAAAGTAGAATTTCACTCGTATTTCATAAAATATCAAGTTGCAGACGGAATATAGAAATCATTATTTTTCTAATAAGAATATTTGTCAGCACAAAAGTGATTCATTTACCAGATCAATATTCCACAGTAATTTGGCGCTTATTTTTAATATCCCTCTCCATTTTGAAACATCTATATTTCAAATTTCAAATTAAAATTTCAGAATTTGAAACAAGACAGAACTAGCAAGAAACCGTTTTTGGGTTATTTTTCTATGGAAATCCATAAAGTACATTAAATTGTTTCTAAGTTAGAAGGTGTACTATGGTAAAATGTTTAGCAATACATTTTAAAAGAGATACAAATATGGAATATTAAAACATCAACAATATAACATATATATATATATATATATATGTGTGTGTGTGTGTGTGTGTGTGTGTATGTGTGTGTGTATGTGTGTGTGCATATATATATATATATATATATATAAGTAATGTTTAAAAATGGAAGTTTATTCCACAGTAAGATATTTACTTTAAAAATACTCAATACAAAATTAGTGCATAAATATATCATAATGATTCATATTATAATAATAATAACACTATTTACATTATTCGAACTATTGTCCTCAACATTGTTGATATTTGTAGGAAGATTCGGCCATTTGACGCTCCGACGTTCTTCAGATGCTAGGAATTACGAACCGAACCCTTTATTACAATCACTGGAGTATATCATTCCCATTCCTTACGTAAAGCATCTTTTGGTAGCCATGAGTTATCTCCCTCTAACACACTAAGTTACTTGTTCACCAATGCTGTAGCCTGGTATTGAACACAACTCTTTGGGTCAAGTCACTGGAACTAATGAAATGACACATGGCCCTGTTGATATAGAAGTTGGTTAGTTCCTTACTGGGTACCCTACACGGCCTTGTGCCACTTCTAAGCTACGCTTAAAAAATCACCATCCTGACCCGGCGTGGTAGAACATGTTAGGGTCCTAGCTATGAGTACACCTCCCCAAACAAAAGACAAAATGAAAGTGAGAAAATAAAATTCTGTGCTAACTACGTATTGCGTGGGTAAAAATTTTTTTCTTCTTTTTTTTCAAAAATATTTTTTCATTGCTTGCATGCTCTTTCCATAATATCCTCAAAATCCTTCTATATGTTAAATTTATTCTTTATCTTTGAGGAGATTGTCCAGCATTTGCTACCATATTTATATGAATTGGTATTATTAAATATAATCTCAATCAATATTTATGGAGTAGTGAATGACAGTTTTACACTCTTTTCTTTGTTTCTAACAAATTTCTTGTGGTTTCCTAATACTTTGAATAACTTCTTTTGTTTCAAGTTTCTTTTACAACTACTAGAGTATTGTCTAGCAGTCACAGCCATATATGAGGTCTAATATTGCGTAACAGTTCAGTAATCTTTTCTTTGTTTCTAACTAATTTTTGCTTTTATCAAAACTTTGCTTATCTTCTCTTGTTTTAATTCTTCTTTTCATTCACGAAGAGATTTACAACAGGCACTGCCATATGGGAGAAATAATATTACGTAGCATTTCAGTTCTTTGATTTTTACGATTTTCTTTTTTCTGTTACTTAATACTTTCTTTAGGTATTGGAAAACGATATTTTGGCATTGCGCATATTTATCTTAAAATTATAATTAACACCTTGAGATATAAAAGATATATCAAAATAGCGAAAAGCATTTGCACTAATTTTAGTTTATCTCAAAATTGAAATTGTAATGAATCTCCCTCATCAGGCATTTCTACACCTGTTCACACTTTTTGTGTTGTAATTCATCCTGGATCAAACAAATACGTAAGGATAAGTTGCATTTTAATAAGACGTGCGGGAATACAACATATATATATATATATATATATATATATATATATATATATATATATATATATATTAGTGTATCGTGGCAGCAGATGATTTTATAAACATATACTGTTAAATATACGAGACAATGAATGTTTATTATGTTTAATCATGAGTCGTTCTAAACATCGTATTTTGGCTTTAATTTCATTTGAAAATAAAGACAAAAATTCTCCAACATTTGGATAATTTTTCATTGTCTCTTATATTTAAAAAAATATTATATATATATATTAATTAATTAATCAGTTATTTAGTTTTTAGACACAATTAAATTAGACCAGTACACCGTTGTATTAAAAATATCCAATACAATAATATTGTAGAACTTTTAAATATTTTCATTTCTAAACGTGTTATTACACAACCCAGGCTTCTACCTTTCGGTGTCTTTAGGGGATTTTCAATAACGTTGACAGATGTTATTATCATTCATTTCTAAAGGTAAACAAGAACTTTCAATCAGTTTTGCGAGATCATCTTCAGGGGTGTCAGTTATGGTACATTTTGATAAACACAAGCAATAATGCTACCTCCCCATATAAAAAAACGAACCAGCAAAACTCTTGCACTGTAAACTATAAGAGTGAATGCCCTAACTACTACAAAATAGCACTTATGCACAAATTAATTAACCTAGCACAAATCAACTCCTCCACAAAAAATATTTTACTCTGAACTAAAAATTATTAAGCAGACTCTCATTAATAATGACTTCCCAAACCACATTGTCGATGAGGAAATAAGACGATATTTCAAAAACCTTAATACACATCAAACAATATATGGTACTTCCACAAAAGACCCTAAACTTATCAAACTCTTCTATTGCAACCATATGTACTACATATAACTACAAACATGATGAAAAAATGTTAAAAAATCTCGTTCGTACTAATATATCTCCCGTTTATCCTCATGAAAATTAAACTTAATAATATATTATAAAAGGTACAATACTACTAATTTAATTATCCGTAATAACGCCTCCCCACCAACTAATGTGTTACGTAAAATCAACATTATATATCAATTCAAATGCCCCTTGGGAGAATGTATCTCCAACAAAAAACAAATATATATGTTACAACAACTACATTAACGTGACGTCTGACATTATATTTGTCTGATCATTCGCTCATTTCTAGACATCTACAACAATACAAATAATGATCGGTAATAGATGTATCCTCCCAAGAAAACAACATAAGCAAACTACAGATTCTCGAGGCAATATTCATTAAAACACTTAAGTCGTCAGTGAATAGAATCAGCTATGAATACTGTAGTAATGGTCTAAAATGCTTGTAAAAGGAACAGTTTTTTCATGCTTTAACACGTGCATGACCATGAAATTAGAACATAAAAAAATCCATTCTGGATAATTTTCACGTTCTAATGAACACTAGCAATTTATCAACCGTTATATTTGAAGAGTAAAAAAATTTGCAGTAATTTTTAGCAACACGTTTTTTCGGTTATTTTTTGTTATCATAGCTCACACCCCTGAAGATGATCTCGGAAAGAGACTGAAAGTACTTGGGTACCCTGAGAAATGAATGATAATAACATCTGTCAACGTTACAGCTCATTTCTGACATATTTCAATTATAATACGCGAAAGATTATCCATGCGTATGAACGGATTTTATTAAAAAATAAGCAGACATAATGTTCGCAATTTTATTTAATCTGACATGTCTAAAAGAAAATTATATACATATATGCAAACGATAAATGGAAAAAGTTAATAAGAGTTTAACGCAATGTATACAAGATTTTATAGCCCTAGCATCACTCCTTTATAATTAGCCTGTTAATGTTTTCAGCCCAACCTCATAGATAGATAGATAGATAGATAGATAGATAGATTACTTCATTAAATAATATACACATGCCATGTCCATTCCTCTTACACTCTATTTTTCGGATACATGTTCTATCGCACAACATTTAAAGATACATGTCTGTCCCCTTTCACAATACAGGAAAATACTTGCTGACGACGCAATCATGCTGCACTACAAAAAAAATAAACAAAAACTTTAAATTCTAGTGGCCCACTATATCAAAAGCAACCATGAAACACTGAATAAGTTTTATTATAAACATCGTAGCCAAAAAGATCAATATATATATATATGTCAGGAAGGTGACTTCTTGTTGTTATCGGTCTGGAGGAGGCGATGACAAATAGACCATGGTGAGATTCGAACCCGAACTTCTAACTACTTGTCGACGCGCCAAAGACCACGCATAATCTACAGTATTTTGTATCCTCCGTTTTTTTGTCTTCTCTGACGAAATCTTTTTGCTGTTTGTTTTTGATTTTTTTTTTTTTTTTTTTCATGTTGTAACGAATTGATTATTTGAGCTATTGTTAGCTTCCTATCGGCTGGAAACCAGTCTGGCAATTCTCTTCGGACATTCTTTCAGGAACAAAAAATTTCTGCCCACAGAATTTCTGCTCACTTAAACTTATTTTCTTCTTCTGTCCATTATTCATACACCCTAGACATGGGTGTACATGAAAATCTTAGAATATATGCAGTTTTTGAAATAATCAAACATGTCCGCTTGACGCCAATGATCGTACACGTTCAAAGTTATTTACATTACTTTTCTTTGACATACTAATGCATGAAATTAGGTTTTGTAGTTCATTATTTAAATGCCTTTCACCATTAAATTCCTAGGAGATCATTGGTTCATTAAGAATTTGAACAAAGGATCATTTGTTCACAGGTACTCCATTTACTGGCTATTGAAGGTAAGGCACATTCAAAATCCGTTGGTAATTCTCGTTAGAAGAATTAAAAATTTATAAAATAGGATCTTCAATAATTAATTTGCTGCATTCTACTCGAAAGGCCATGAATCAAATAACGTAAGCTTTTTCACTGGTCATAAATGCTTCTATTTTCTCGATTTCGGATTTTCAGAGTTGATGAATTATTATTTGTGCGTGTGTTTGTTCTCTCATGATTACATTCAGCCTGCCAACTGACAGAATAAACGTAGAAAAATATCTACCTTTATAATTCAGATGCTAAATGTTCGAGACGCGTATCAATTACGCCAAAATTTTGGCAGAGTTTTTGGTAACATAATATTTTATAGGAGTTTTGTAATTTGCTTGAAGCATTGTGCGTATAAGGTGTATGGGTAGGTAGTTGAAGACTATCACAATGAGTTTAGAATAATAAAGGAAAGTAAAGAAGGTGGTGGGTATTACCTATTTATTATTATTTTAATATTTTGAAATAAGAATTTCATCTTCAGAATGATAGGAGAGCTTGATTCTACGTCCGCTGGAGGACCATGCCTTTAAACGAATGGTCCTCTTTCGCTGCTACTGCTTTCGTTAATTGTAGTATGCGTGTGTGTGTGTGCGTACCTGTAAGTGTGTTAGTGCATGTATGTGTGTGTGTTTATGGTTTATACAAGTGTGCGCGACAGCAGGATTTGGCTTTTTCGCATCTTTGTTTAACTGATAGCAGGCGCCGTTTTACGATTTTATGATATATCTGTTTGCTTTAATTTACGATTTAATATGTGCGCGTTGGCCTGTGGCAAGATTTGGCATTTTCTCCATCAGAATGGTAGTAGTTGCCGTTTTATGACCTGATCTTATGTTTATCTGCTTTAACTAAAGTCGTGATTATTGCTAGATCTTTCCCTCCAGTTTTCGTTCTCGTGTATTCTCTTGCGTGCGTGCGTGCGTGCGTGTGTGCGCGCGCGCGCGCAACGGGGCAAATGCAGCAAAGAAGACAGAACCACACACACTGCAGGAATGTTATGCCGGCAGAACCACCAGACCGTTACACATCAGAATCAAAGAACACTTACACAGGCATCATCATTCCACAAGCATGTAAAAAAATGCAAAAGCACAAACAAAAGCATAATAGTCAATATTGAAGCAAGAGAGCGGAACCAAGGAAACTTACGCATGAAAGATTCCTTAATAATAATTAAACTCTACCCACAGAAAAACAATAGACAGGAACCCAATCTAGATTACATAACAAAATAATTAAAATTATCCCGAACCTGACACACACCGGCCACAATAGTAAGTCGCAATCACAGACTAACGCAAACAAATACTTGCCTATAAAGACGTGACCAATAACAACAAGTATACTACACTATAAGCCGGAACCCAAAAATCTGGTGCGGGCGACAAAGCTAACCTTGCAGCTGAGCGTGGAAAGGACCTCCAATCCGTAGTGGACTGGGGTAAGAAATGGCTCGTAAATTTTAATGCTTCTAAAACGAAGCTACTATCAATTAATCATCATAGACAATCGCAACTACCTCCTATCAGCATGGACCAGGCTTGCTTCCCAGAGAGTAAAACACTACACCTCCTTGGTCTCACACTTTCAGCGGATCTCAAATGGAATGACTATATCGAATCCATTGCTAAATCAGCTGCTATGAAAGTCGGTTCTCTGTGCAGGGCCCGGTGGTTTTTTCCGTCTGAATCTATCCTTCACATTTATAAATCTACCATCCGCCCGTGCATTGAATACTGTTGCCATATCTGGTCGGGTGCCCCTGCTATTCTCCTTGGGCTTCTAGACAAGGTACAGCGGAGGGTCAGTAATGTGATCGATACCGACTTAGCAGACCGCTTGCAGTCTCTCTCTCACCGGCGCGACGTGGCTTCCCTGTGTCTCTTCTATAAATACTTTCACGGCTTCTACTCCGATGAACTTAGGTCACTGGTTCCCCCTAGGTTCGAATTTGCACGAGATACTAGATTAGCAACTAGATCCCACCCTTTTACAGTGAAACCGATAAAATGCAACCGCAACTTCTACTCCAAAAGTTTCTTTTCTCGAACTTCCCGACTGTGGAATTCTCTTCCTCATGACTGCTTCCCCGACGGCTACAATCTCCAGGAGTTTAAGTGTAAGGTCAATAGACACCTCCTAACAAATTAACTTCCATTCTTCCCACCTACCCAACTATCTATCACCTCCCTTCTGACATTTCCTATATCTAACCACCCTTTCTATTTACCTCCTCCTATGTAGCCCCAAGCGTAATAGTGGCAGTGGAATGCCTTGCTTGGTGTGAAATGATTTTAAAAAATGGCAAATCATCATCTGCGTTTACTATTCTTGCATGAGTTCAAACTTGGGCACAGTGCTTCCCAAAGTTCTGCTATGGTAAAACTTTTAAGTCCAAACCAAAGTTTGAATCAGCTTTCAAAGTTTTAGTTGCATCACAGACAATAACTTTTATCAACGAGGAATAAGTAACCTCGCCGATAGATGGCAGAGATGCAAAGGTACTCAAAGCTCGTATCTTAATTAATTTTAACATTTCTACAGTTAACTTTTAACAAAAACGTATGTTTTTGAAATCGGTCATTATTTTTGTAACAACCTAATATATTTTCTTGAATAAAATTTGTTGAGTAAACTCCAGTGTATTTAATTTCAGGTATTACGTGAGATATTATTGATATGATAATTATATTTTTGTGAATAAAACCGTGGGTTGGAAGCAATAATTTTAACATTTTTTAAACATTTCAAATGCTAAGATTTGATATCATCCTTTTATGTATGTTTAAACATGCAAATATTGAAATGTGCATAACTTGAATATAGGTCACTTTTCAGCTCATTATATATATATATATATATATATATGTGTGTGTGTGTGTGTGTGTGTGTGTGTGTGTGTGTGTGTGTTAGTAAGAGTAAGTTAGTAAGTGTGTTAGTAAGAGAGAGAGGGGGAAGGAGAGAGCGAAAGAGACATCATCGGAATCAGTACCTCATAGTGAGAGAAAGTTTCACAACTCAAGCGAACTTCAAGCAATTCGTTGCAAGGATGAATGGTAGATTTATAAATGTGCAAGATGGATTTCTGACGATATCTATTTATATATTCGTATTCGTTTGTAAATATATGCGGATATATAAATATATTTAGATAGAGATGCAAATTCACATGCACACATACATACATACATATATATATATATATATGTGTGTGTGTGTGCTTAAGGCACAACAGTAACGTTATAAAAACAGAGCTTTATATAAAATGCAAAAATATACAAAATAAATATAAAATAAAATATGATTAAAACAATACTCATATTTTATGGTTTCCGCGACTAAAAGTTTCGTGTATGCCTTCAGAATTCCTTTTCTACTCGGCAGTCTTTGTTGCGTATTAATTGCCGCAAGCCACAGTGAAGACACTTTAATAAGAAACTGAGTATCGTGTCACTTTTATTGCCTCAGGATTGTGAGACAGCACACCTAAATATCTACATGAAACACTTAATCACGAAAAGTAGTAAAATATGATTAATGTTTTACTTCTAAAAATCGTATTTTGGCTTTAATTTCAGGTGAAAATGAAGACAAAAATTATCCAACCTTTGGATATTTTTTTATTAAGCTGATTCTAAGCTTTCAGCTCACATGAGCCATCTTCAGAGAGGTTACAAGGACGTTGACATAAAGACATCTACATCAAAGATGATTTTATCTTGTATTGGCATAAAACATTGCTATACAACGACAACAATCACCGAATAACAGACGCAGTTCGTATATTTGTATTGCAGTTCTATGATGTGACACCGCGCGAGAGACTGAAATGCTAATAGAACCATATGTCTAAATGCAATGTAATGTGCTTTGAGCAGATTAAAACGTTATTTTATGAAGTCATCTAAGACGAAAGCTGAAACCCAGCATAATAAAAGTGCCCAAATGTTGTACAATTTTTGCCAAAATACGATGTTTAGAATGGCTCATGATCATACATAATAGACATTCATTTTCTGTTATATTTAAGAAAATATGTTAAGAAAATTATCTGCTCCATCGATACACGAAATATATGTATTTAATAATTTCACTCCAAGCAAGGCAAAACTGACACTGGTGCGCAGGGGGTTTCATAAGAAGTGAGTGATGAGAAAGAAAAAGGTTTCATGTGGTACAAGAGAAGAATGAGAACATTGGTGTGCTGCATGAGACTAGAGTGGAAAGGAAGAACAATATATATATATATATATATATATATATGTGTGTGTGTGTGTGTGTGTGTGTGTGAGAGAGAGAGAGAGAGAGAGAGAGTTGATTATATGGATTTAAATCTGACACGATGAATAGAATAAAGTAAAAAACAATTAGAAACAATTAAGTCTCTTTAATCTATCATGTTTCACTTTAACAGGCTTCTCCAGAAATTTTTAAAGACGCCTTTTAAAGTTTCGTCTTTAAAAAATCTCTGAAAAAGTTTATTATTAAAGTTTATTAACATAAAACATGTTAGATTAAAGATACTTTTTCCTACTTGTTCTTTACTTATTCTCTCTCTCTCTGTCCATATATATGTGTGTGTGTGTGTGAGAGAGAGAGAGAGAGAGAGAGAGATAGAGTGGGAGAGAGAGATAGAGTGGGCCTGTGGGCGTGAGAGAGAGAGAGATAGAGTAGGCGTGTGTGCTTGTGTGCGTGTAATATTTTTGGCAATCTTATATTAACAAAGATAAATGATGACAGATAAAATCATTTTGAGGCTGTCTTAACTAGATATTCCTTTTACCATTTATTTTTACTCATCTATTTTTTTTTTAATTTAAACTTAATAGAATATCATTGATATTGATTTTAGGAGGTTTAAACAGGCTTTGCTTAAATAAATTAGATTTACTTGCTCAGTAAATCTCGTCACAATATTTACCAGATCTATTAAAATCAGAGGTCAAATGAAACTATTCAAGCGATACGGGTGAGAATGAAAAGGTAAGTATGATTCACGTATTACAAAACTTGAAAAACGTTCAAGCATATCTTTCAATCACAGCGTTGTAATTAAATGAAACTATCGGGTGTGATGGGTAAATGTCGCCAACTTATACGTTTAATTTTGCGCCTGCACGTTGTGCTTTCTTTTTTTTCTCGACTACACTGTATACTAGGACAGGTTGAACACTGTCTGTGAGAAAAAGAGCACCATGATGAGATTCACTCCGGCAGAAATTTGGAAACGTCATGCTGTACTGCTTGACATTCCTGCCAGAATCTCCAATACGAAATTTTCAGACACTTTAGATGCCAAAGTATTCGGAAAATGTCAAAATATTCGAAAAATGTTGGATGAGTTTAATGGTGATTACAAAGGTGATTCGAGTGATCACAAGTAATGGCCTCCATTAGTCTTCATAAAGGACCTCAAACTCAACACAAAGGCCTACATCAAGTGCCTTGAGAAGGTAGTGCAAAATCTATGTCAAGAGAGTGACATCCTATGTCTTGAAACAGGGCACTGCACCATGCCAGACTAGCAGGAAAAACCCGCCATGGCTGTGAAACAAATTCCTTGCACTACATCACTCCCTTAGGTTTGGTCACATAACTTCCTAGACTGCACTTCTCGTGATTATTATGTGTGGTTTGCAGTTGAGCAAGCGAGCAACAAAACTCTTTGTTACACCAAAGATGAACTAAAAGGAAGAATTATGATAGCATTCACTAACTTAAAGGTGACAATTCGGAAGAGATTCAGGATATTCCAAAGTTCTCTTGAGGCCAAAGATGAATCCTATGGCGATTATATTGAATAAATTTACTATTTACTATTTCAAGATATTTTCGTGTGGTTATGGTAAATATATATGTTAAAATTTATATGTCAGGGTTATTTTCATTTTTTCGTAATTCAGACAATTTAATTTATACTCACCTGGTTGAGCCGGTTAATCAGGTGTGTCTAGATCCTGCTTTCATATAGACACACACCGACAGATTAAAATTAGTTTTGACTTTCTTCTTTATTTTATTTTATATTATTTGAATCATTTCTTCACCAAGCAAAGCAATAAAGCATCTAAGACGAAAGGAGTTATTAAATGGAAAATAAATAGAGAGGGGAAGAAAATGACAGGATTCAAGAAGTCAGAGAATAACGATTGACGTTGTATTTAAATTTCTGAATATTTTGGGTGGAAGGAAATCACGAAACAAGCAGAAAGTTCTAAGAGTTGTGAGAACATCACGGTGGTAGGGAAGTGACTGGTGTCGCGATGTCAGGTCAGGACTGATAACACCACATACCGATAGTTTAGATTTGTTTTTTTTATTTCAGTATTTTAACTCCATGTAAGGCAATCAAGCTGCTAAGTTGCAAGGTCATTATTGACTGTGAATAAAATAAAGAAGACCAAAAAAAGAACAATTGTTTTTAATTTTTTCAATTGTTTTTAATTTTTGAAGATCACAGATGATAGGAAAGCATAGGCCAAAGAGAAGTTTCACAAAGAAGAAGTACAAGAGAAAAATATTGTTAGCAAAAAAATTATGATTATAACCAATAAAATTTAACAGTGAAATTATGAGACCTAAATGCCAATTTATTACTGCGGTTGAATCATCAATTAATGTAAATCTTTTTATAAAAGCAAAGAAAAGTATTGATACAACTACTAGAAAATAACTGAAACCTAGATATCAAGTCAGAACCGATAAGATTGAAGATTCTTATTTGGATTTTGTCAAGAACCTATAAGCATATCGCAGAAACACCAGACCAGACGTGGCAGCAATATTTAATACACAGACGAATGGTTGACTTATAAATGTGAAAGATAGATTCTGGCGAGAAAAAATAGTTCAGCACGACATAGTCCACCGGCATTACTAGTAGCAGGCGTAGCAATTGATTGAAAATAATTATTCCAGTTCACGTCATTGGAACATGTGTGACCAAGGAGATACAGTGAGTATCTCTCCTAAAAGTTATCACTAGCTATGATGATATTAGGCAAAAGAGTTTCTTTAAGATGTTCAATAGAGGGCAGCTTTGTTTTAAAGGCGTTGAAATTAGCAGGCCACATCTTGTCCCCGTTCACGACCGATTGTATGTCATTTTCGAGATCAGCTGACAATTTGATATTATCGAACCTATCAAACTTTCAATTAAGACCGAAGTAAATAGTTATGTTCTGTGCAAATATTTCGAGCATAGAACTGATTTATATAAGGAAGATCATTGCTGAAAACAAATTGTGTCCGAGAAGAGAAATTTGTTGGACGCCAGTATTAAAGCAAAATTATTTAGAGGAGCCACTATTCGAGATAACTTTCATCACGCAGTTTGATAAAAAAAGATAGAATCAAATCAAAGAAATGAACCGAAATACCATAACCCTTGAACTTGTGAAGAACTAAATCCTGCCAATCACCTTTGAAATATCTAAAGCTTTTTTATAAGAACAAATCTTATCAGTAAAAGACAAAAAGGAAACATGTTTCTATTAGATGTGTCTTAGAATCCCAATACAATCACAGTTAAAAGGTGACTGCTAGAAGCGTAACTGCTAAGGTATATATTACTTATTATCAAATCCTGCTGAAACACTATTTCCCGTTTGATCACCGGAGTTAAGCAGTGTCGATCCCATCATAGATAGGTGACTACTTGGAAACAACATGTAATCTTCTATGTGCCGTGTTCCTTTAGGACGTAGACATAGCCCGCCACATCTCCCTATTCGTTGTCGCTCTTAATACTCCTTCTCCTGTTATTACACTTAATCACCGCTCCAACCTCTATCTGCTGAAGTCCATCATGTATGTTGTGCGTTGCTTTCCTTTGTCTTTCTTCCCATCAATCCGTACCGTGAGCATCAGGTTCTCCAAGAGAGAGAAGTTGTTCGAATGAAACATGAAGAGAAGGAGCTGATTCTTCCTTGGGTACTCGGTATGCAAAGATCAGAAATCAAGAAATGTATTTCTTCACAACACTTAACCAAAGAAATAGCAATAGAGTAACGAGACGCTAACGGTGTTTCGTCTATGGAAACGGGCTGCAAGGAGGAAAATAATTAATCACCCACAAAGCAGCGTAAAAGATTTTGAATTTTATCAAGATAGGAAAGTGAGAAGTGGGAAGATCCAAGGCCAGATATGGCAGCAATACTTCATTTTTGGTCATATCTGGCTCTTGTAGAGTTAGAATATATCAAGAGAAGTCAGATACTTACTGAAGCAGTAAAGAATTTTAGCAATAAATCGGATATACGATTTCCACTTGTGGTTTGAGCTAACGCCCCAGTAGACATTCAAGATAAGGAGCTCGCTTGAAGAAGACCCAGTCATCATAATGGGTGAAAATTCAGAAGTTGTTCGGTGATGGTGTAACGTTACGGGTTTGGTTTTGGACACATTGAATTTTGCAAGCTAATCCTTTCCCCATTGATCTACCAGAGCTAAGTCAGAGAAGTGATGAATTCTTGTGACCCTATACTCCATGATAAACTCTACGGGATTAAAGAGGCAAAAGAAGAAGAAGAAGAAGAAGTGTTTCTGATTAGAACTATATTCATTCGTTTTTTTTTGGGGGGGGGGGGGATTGGGGGGTGCTATCTCTCTTCAGGGTGGAAACAATCATTGCTCTCCAAGGATTCTGTGAATGACCATGACTTCTTGAGAAAAACAGCGGAGTGCTTTCCCGTTGACCCCTTCACTCTTAGGCTGACTGTCAGCCAAGTAAGGCAGCCCAGTCTACCTTGCTATTTAACTGAGATTAGGGAGATAGATTCATGAGATGGGTTCATGACATTCACGCAGACAGTGGAATGTAATTAATTAGGCCTGGATTTGATTCCACTTTTCGCGCCGATTTACCTTTATGCCAGCGGCACGTCATGACACTATTAATAGACAGTTTATAAAAATTACAACATTAATAAATGAAGCATAAGAATATTCTAACTTTGACAAAATTTTAAAAACTGTCTTGCCTCAAATATCAGATATCAGGAAACCCTTTCACTAGGTTGGCGTTTACTGTGGAAAAGATACTCAATGTCAGAAAGCTAGAAGAATGATGAATATTGAAACATAGTGAAAAATATCCGAAACCAGCGAAAATTTCTAATGTTTGAGAGAGACAGACAGAGCGAGAGAGCGAGAGAGAGAGAGAGAGAGATCTTTTTTATAAGATTTACCTATGTTTTATAGAATACGCAAAGGCATTCGACAAAGTACAACACAAAGACTTGGTAGAAATGCTCAACAACCTAGACATATTTGGGAAGGACATTAAATTAATCAAGAACCTCTGCGTGCCGTAAACCGCCTGCATATACAAAGATATAAAGGCGTATAAGACAAGGATGTGGATTTTTACTGGATCTATTCAACGTGTACAGCGAGACTATTCTGAGAGCTCTAGAAGTCATGCCAGGATTCATCATCGGCGGCCACAATTTGAACAGCGTAAGATACGCAGATGATACAGTACTGATTGCAGACTCTTGAAGAAGGCAACTGAAGGAAGCGGAAAAAATGGACTACAAATAAACTACAAGAAAACTGAATGCATAAAAGGGAAGGAGCACAAAATACCAACTACAGGTGATGGGTACTAAAATCAAGTAGGTGCAGAAATGTAAATACCTGGGAAGTGTTGTAACAGAAAACGAAAAGTGCAACACTGAGATCCGAAGATGCATTGCAGATAATGAGTAGAGTATTGAGAAACAGGAAAAATTCACTAGAAACAAAGAAGAACGTACTGGATCGCTATGTGATATTTGTTCTTCAATATGACTGGACAATCTCGTCAGAGTTGAAGGAAAGACTTGAAGCAACCGTAATGTGGTTCTACAAAAGGATGCAGAAGATACCATGGACCGAACACGTGAGAAACGAAGAGGTTTGGGAGAAGATGGAAACGAAAATAAGACTAATACTTTACAGAAGAAAAAGACAGCTAATCTTTCTGTGGCAAGTAATGAGGAAGGATAGCTTGGAGAATCTGATACTCACGTGTCAGATAGGGGGAAAATAGACAGGGGAAAGCAACGCGTAGTATAATTTACGGGCATGAGCAAGTAGATAGGAAAGCAGGGTGGAGTAACAGGAGAAAATGTGCTAAGAGCTACTAGAGATAGGAAGATGTGGAAGGACATGATCGCCTACGTCCTGAAGGGACACAACACATAGAAGAAAAAGAGTACCAAGTAGCGCTTAATTAAATGTCCTATATATGGGAAAGACACCAAGACATCAACAGAAACAGTCACAAAAGAAACCCATCAGCAGTAGAAGCAGCAGGTGCATCCAAATCAGAAGTTAGGGTTAGGTTTAAGGGTCTAAATTTACTTCCAACAAATTGTCCTATTGGACAATTGTGGGTAAAGGCGTTAGTTTATGAATTTAGTGACATAGATTCGATATACACCTGAAGAAGCCCGGAAACGTTGCGATAAAAACAACAAAGATGGAGACAATAGTCCGAATATAGTCAAATATTGATAACTTCTCATCCCAGAAATATTTTTCTATACTTATATATGTATATATATACATCCATTTCCTCTCTCTCTCTCTCTCTCTCTCTCTCTCTCTCTCTCTCTCTCATTCTTTTTCTGTTTCTTGCTCATTCAATCAATCACACGGAATGTTAAAAAAAAGAATAGAAATAAAAACCCCAAAACATGGATGCTTCGCGATGAAGCAATCATTTCTGGTACATTTGAGTCCTTGCCGGCGAGTTAAAATGACATTAAATGCCTCGAATTTAGATACGGTTTCGTTGGAAACAAAGACAAGTGTACTGAATTGTTATGTGATATATGTCCTCTTGTATAGCAGCGAATACTGAATAATCTCTTCAAAGATTAAGAAGAGACTCGAAGAAACAATGTGGTTCTACGGAAATATGCTAAGGGTACCACAGGCCGAGCGCATGAGCAACAACGATGTTTAAAGAGAATGGAAACAAAACATCAGGAAAAAAATACTTGACATTTCTAAGTAAACGTAATGGGGAAAGAGAGGCTGAAGATTCTGACACTCACATAGCGGATAACTTGAAAGCGTGATACGGGAAAGCAGCACGTGACATTCTTGATGGGCCTGAGCGGATGAATGGCGGAACGGGGTTTGGGAGAAATAACAGAGAAACCAAACATATTAAAAGCTACAAGGAATAGGAAGATGTGGAGGACCATGATTGTCTTGAAGTGACACAGCACATAAAAGAAGAAGAATCGATTTCATTTTCCGCTAGTGTTATCTTTTTGAATATGTGTATTCAAAAATAGTCATATTTATGTTACGATGACTTTTTTGATTGTCGATTTGAATTTTATAAAATAGCATTCAGTTGGTACATTTTCTCTTTAAGAAACGATAAAATATCACAATTGTATTAATGGAAAGTAAGTATATCTAAATCTAAACTTATTTATAAATGGAACTTTGTCTGTGTGTGTGTGTGTGTGTGTGTGTGTGTGTGTGTGTGTGTCCGTTACCTATAGACTCCAAAACGGCTGAACAGATTTCTTTAAATTTTAAACAGTTGTACTATAAGCGTCTGCGAGTGTCCTTAGCTAGGTTTTGTGTCGAGGTACCCCCGATAAATATCGAAAATCGATAATCGAAAAAATCGGGTTATAGAAGGAGTGGTCCGATTTTAATCAAATTTGATACAATCATAGACAAAGATATAAGAAACGAAGTTTCAAGGTTGCAGTTCTGACAATAGTGCAAAAAATCGATAATATATATATATATAAAAGGCAAGATATTTGTGTGTGTGTCTGCTTGTATGTCTGTACTTTTTTCAGCCCTTTTATTTTAGTTTTTGCTTCGGGTTTGGCTCTAACTAGGTATAATTGTAGTTATTAGTCTCAGTCATGATATCATTTACTCAGAGGACTTATTTAGCCTTCAAAATTCAGTTTACGACGAAAAAAATTATTTGATATCGATACCAGGAAATCAAAATTTGACTTACTTCCATTCATTTTTCTTTCAGTCTATGGTTTCGCTTTAACTGGAAACAACTATTGCTTTTTAGTCTTTCGTGCCAACGTCCAAAGAGTTTGAGCTCCAGGACTATGGATTAGTTTTAAAGTTTTCATTACACCCGAGCAACGCCGGGCTATACTGCTAGTTCTCTATAATTTTCTGCTTATCAGCTTGGTGGGGGAAAGAACATTTAGGAAACGTTCAGTGAATTCATTCGCAGGATGAATAGCTTTAACTTTACGTTAACCACTATCCAAATATGTATGCAGATTTCTTATAAATATTTGTTTTATTGTAATTTCACCCCAAGCAAAGCGAAAATATGACTAGAACGTAGGGGACTGCAGAGTGGGAAAGTGAGAGAAAAGACATATATAGAGAGTAGGGTGTATTGGGTGGATTGAGGAAAGGAGAAAAGATGAATGTGATTCAATAACTGAAAAGAAAGTGACTGAAGTTGGATCTAAATTTTTGAAGGTAAACAAGTAATCGGAAAGGAAGTTTCACAGGTAGGAAGTGCGAGAAAAGTAACTGTTGAAGTAGAAGTGAGGATTTCATTTAGTTGTTTCAACAATAAAAAAGGATGGGACCTACATGCCAATCTGGTAGCACGCTTAAATTAATGTTGTCGGAGCACCAGGCTAAAAATGCTTGTCATAGTAGTTGCCATGAAAATATTTGTAGAAAAGACAAGGGAAAGCAACTCTACATCGCTGAGAAAGTCACTAAACCAAACTGCCGGTCGGTCACTTACATTACTGATTCTTCTTTTTGCATTTTGTCAAGAATCTCAAGATATACAACTAGAAGCACCGACCAGAAAGTTTTGCTGCGACGATTCAGTGAATCAATGTTCCTTGTAGTAAATGTAGCTATTGATTCAATGTAGTCATCCCACATCAAGTCAGGGAAAAATATGAGACCAAAAAGTGTTGCTCTCCAGATGTCTATTGTCAGCCGTACTGATTGCAGGCAGGAAGGGTTCTCTATTCTGGTCAAATTAAATTAATTTTGTTTAAGAGGCGTTAAAATTTTCCTGTCTCTTTCCACTAATTGGAGATGTTTATTAGAGCAGTTGCTATGTTTACTTTGTTTGATCCAACGGATTAGCTACTGATACAGGAGTAAATTGTAGTGTCATCTGCATATATACCTACTTGGGAACTGATGATATGTGGGAGATCATTAATAAAGATCAGAAACAGCGTAGGATCCAGGATAGATCCTTGGGAAACAACCACATTCGTGTGAACAAATCTAGACACCGCCCCGTTAGATATCACTTGGAATACGTCTTCTTTGGCGTAGTAAAATTTAAGGAGCGATAGCATCGATCTCAACTTAAAGATTTTTCTATTCAAATACGCATTGCTACAAATTTTATAAACCTAGTGATAGAATCTGGGACAATTATTTCTAGCATAGAACTAAAAACAGTATGGAAGCTGCTAATAAAGAAAGAAAAAAGACAAGTTTTCAACTGCAGCAGCAGAATTCAAAAACATGGGCAGCACCAGCATTTGAAACACGCCACAAAGTATTAACTACCTAACGAGCAGACAGGTTCAAAGTACTATTCACTACAGCAAATTGACTTAGTAGATTAAAGAGTTGGTTTGTGAATTTAGTGGTTGTGTGTTCAATCCCTCGGTTGGGTCGTGTAAACGTACATTTAGTGGAAACAGGCGAGCAATAAGCAAAAATATGAACTAGACAATGAGCATTGAAACATGATTAAATAAAAAGTTCATTTTAAAATGCTCCGTAGTTTACGCATATCTATTTACACATGAGGAAACCCGGAGGAACATCAGCCGAAACGATGTGATAAATTGGTTTGTTTTGTTTTACAGCATATCCCCCTCAATGATGTTTTAATGCCAATATTTTTAGAATAGATTTACATGAACAGAATATATATTCTTTGTAAGAAATAGGTTTGTGGATACAGCTTTTTTATGTGTTTTTTAAAATGTTTTTTGTTGAGCGTTAGATGCATTGTTGGTATGTAGTTTTTTGTAGAAATGTATTGCTGGTAATATTTCATTTTCCTCCAACAATATATTGCTGGCAATACATTTTTTTCTTCAAAAATGTATTACTGGTAATATTTTTCCCTTCAAATATTTATTCCTCGAATTTTTACTCTAAAAGTCTTTTTTTATAATTTCATAATGTTTTGACCCCAGTTTGGAGATAAAACAGATAGCTGGAACACTAACAGGTGGTTCCCTCAAAACCTCTCAATCGGGTGTCTTGCTGATGGATACAGTTGATTGTCAAACCCAGGACCGTTATGATAAAATAACAAGGATGGAAACAATATTTCCAATATAAAGAGTGTAAATAAAAAAAATTTAAGTTATCATTTTTTTTTTTTACTTTTAGCGTTTAAAATATCATGAAAATGCGTATTTACGCTTGAAAGTGCTTGAGAAATTTGTATATTAAATCTAATCAAGTGTTCCTTTCTAAGCAAAAAGAATGATGGCATGGTATTAATGTAGTAAGTTTGAATGCAGAGTAATGATTCTCTGGTGGTGTTTCTTCTCCTTACTATGGTTTTAGTTGTGTAGATGCTTATATATTTGTTTCGACTGAGCTCAGAGGAGCGATAGATGGTGAGCTTCTTTTTTACTGTTGTTACTATGTTGTTATATTTTTCGATTATCACTTTACGGTGAACAATATTGCTTCTTATCCATGTCCTTCCTCCCTGGTTTATATATATATATATAAATATATATATATATATATACTTTTTAAAGGGTTCCCTTTAAAACTATTATTAAATGCTGTATACTCTCGATAAATTATTTACAAATAATTACGTTATGAAGATACGCTACAATTAAATCAATCTGTCATTTGCAATTCCTTCACATTTTATAAGCCTAAATAATCCTTTTTCAAACAAACAATTACATTTTATTTCCTATTTCAATTAAATAAATATTATGACAAATACATGCAAATCTATTTCTCATTTATGTAATTGCAAATGGATGTCTGTGAAAGTGTGTATTTTTTATTTCGTTTTCAATTTTATTTTAAAAGTTTCAAGTTTCATTTTGCTTCGTATAAACTCAGGCACAAATATCGGGAACGGAAGGAAAGAATGTTGAATGAAAGACAGAAAGAAGAAGAAATGAATGAAAGGATGAAAAAAGAAGCTTATCGTAAGGATGAGAGGACTGTTCGAAACTCGCAAGAAGTGGTTAAAAGCAAGCGAAGAGAGGAAGAGAATGAAGTAAAAAACAAACGAATGGAAATGAAAAATAATATGAGCCAAGCACGAAAATAAAAATGGAAATAAAGTTTTTTTTTCAGTTTGTTTGTTTTTTTAGAGTGATTAAGAAAAATAGGTCTAGAATAATTACTTTCTCTAGTTTTTTATTCACTTTTATTGAACTTTTTGCGCTGAGGATTCGAGTTTATCTGAGGAGCATTCTAATTTTACAATTAACTAAGTCACTTAAAAATTCTTGTCACGTTGCAGCTCTCATATACATTTAACTTGATCGTCTGCAATATCATGTCTCCAGCATTTCACAATGACCGTATTAAAGTTTCTTGGATACACAATCCAAACTAACAAACCACTCAATGAAATGAATATTATTGTGTAAAAAATATTCCAGAACTGAAAATAGATGGAATCTTCATTGAACCAATCCAAACGGCATCCTCGAAGTATTAACACCAGTGACCACTTTTAAATCACAATATAAAATCTATTTCACTTTTCATAAAATTTTTAACGTTAGAAAAATAATTTTAGTACGTTACAATATAATCATTATTTTATTCGAATATATAAAAACAAAGAATTTCTTTCAAAGCTTTTTAGGTTAAAAATTTTACTGTGAAAATCAAAACCAAACAGAAATTTAAAGCTTTGAAATCAAATAATTAAAATTTAATCAATTTTTTTTCATTGATTACTGAATCCCATTTTTTTTTTTTTCAGGAAAAAATGTAACAAATATTTTTTTAATTTAAATTTTCTCGCTTGTGAAGATTCAGTCCAACTGAAAATATTTTGAAGGTCATTCGCCAAAATTTCCAGATTCATAAAAAAACACTTGAGGATTCTAAATCGATTTTGAAATTGTTGAATAATGTAATTTTTTTTTTTTTTGAGGTGGGGTAGCTTCATTTTGTTTTAAATTATTTCAGATTTATGACATGTAAAATTTTTCACACTATAATATTTTAAGCTTTTCAAAACTATAAAAGAGTTTTTAAAACATTTTTTAACTTTTTCGAAATGTGACACTGAGGATCGCCGGAAAAAAAGAGAAGGTAAAGCAAAGTGAAAGAAGAAAGGAAAAGGAAAGGGTCTAACTGGATGAAAATTGTTGAAATTGCAGGAAAATTGATTGAAAAGGTGTGAAGAAAATTAAAAAATGAAATGTGCTGAAAAATCATGTTTTAATATAATTCCAAGAGGAATCGAATCTAAAATTAATCAGACGAAATTCTGTAAGCACGAACAACACCAAGATCGCTGCCACCCCCACTTCCCGTCGATAAGAAAGAGACCATTAAACGTATGCTAGAAGATGCCAAGTAGATGGAAGCATATGTTAGTGAAAAAGAAAAGCCATTGGTCGCCAGACTAACATTTATGATTTCTCTGGACCAGGGAAAACATAACTGTTTTTAATTATCTACTCAAAAGAGACGTACCTCCTACAGAGGAAAAACAGTCTAAAGTATTCGTTCGTTATAATTCGTCCCGAGAAAAATTTTGTCGAAATATTAATTCGGATTTCTTTGCATGCAAGTGATAAGGAAAATTTAATTACCATTTTTGCACTACCATGTAGAAATCGGTTGTTTGGTCTATTGATTTTAAAGGTTCATAGGCAAAAAGAGAAAAATAAAAAAATAAATAAACTTTTTTAAGAAAAATTGTAAATAATCTACTTTCCTTTTATTTTGAGTGGTCTTGCTAAGAGAGATCACAGTATAAGACAAGCTGGTGCCTGCAAGTGTCTTTTCGCTATGCTATTTTGAAAATTTGGATAATTACAAGAAACAGGCTGAGGTTAGCTGCTGCAAAAGTGAGGAAAATATGAGAGAGATCAGAACCGCCCATATGGAGCGGTAGTATGAGATGAGACGTGAAGAAAGACGGAGTAATAAAAAGTGATTTGACTACTTTGACCACTCTTAAGAAGAAAGTTAGACAACTACAAATTGTGAAATTAAAGGTATTTTGAGAATATGGAATTTTAAAAAGAGGGTAAAATTCAAACAAACCCAGGCCGACCCCGACTCGTGCCAGACGCAGAACATCTTATAAGCTAGAAATTTTAGAAGGGAGAAGACAGAAGATATATGGAGACACAGAGTACCCACATTTTTGCTAGAGGAAACCAAATAGTTCGGAAAGTCCTCCTGACCAAGATCTTGTGCCGGTTCAAAAGATTGAGAAAACTTAGAGAAGATCGAAAGACCAGATGGAGGGAAAACGAGAGAGACTTTCTGGTCAAGACCTTGTGCTATCCATGAAGACCAGAGCTTAGAAATTTAACTTACTACTAAATGAACTGCTGACTCTGAAAGCGACTCCAGTGTCATTTGATTTTAAGTAGGAAGGATAATTGCTTACAGTTGAGCAATATAGTGTTAATATAATTGGTCACTACTAACTAGGTTCAAAAGAGCTGAAGATTATAGAAAGATTTGTTTTATGAACGTTCCTGAACTTTTTTCATTAAATAATAACAATGTTATATTACTATTGAATAACATAATGTATTCATTAATAACATGTCTGCGAAATTAAAGTCATTGAAATTTGCTTCAATTATGAATAGCGATATATTTCGGCATTTATGAATATAATAAAAATCACTTTCAAAAATTTTTTGTTACAAAACATTTTAATACAAAAATAAATTAAATAAAAAATAAATTGGCACTTGGAAATCTTTTACCAGAAAAAATATAAAAACTAGTATATTCATTTACGTGTGAGAGTGTTCAGAAAGAAATGACGTTTTACGAGAACGGATCTAAAAGTAAAAGTAAGTTAAATTTATTTCAATATTACTGACATCTTCGAAAAGTAATTACATTTTACTAGAAAGCATATAAAAACAAATGTATATATTTAACACTTTAAGGTGTTCGAAAAATAATGACATCTTGTCAGAAAGAACATAAAAGCAAGTGAAGTTTAAGTTAAATTTATTTAAAGATTAACATATTCAGAAATTAGTGACGCGTTGCCAGAAAGGATCTTAAAACAAATGATGAGAATTTTTTTTTTAATTTTCCGGAAAAGAAAGTCACATTTTTCTTCCTTTTTCTTTTTTTCTTGACTCGTTGAGAAAGGACACGTGAATCGCAGCTGTGATAATTGTTTTTAAATTTTTTCTCTCTGGAGAGCTCGATCGTAATGAGAGCATAATTTATTAGTCATCCACATACAAGCCTGTTTCGCTGTATCACAGCTCGTCAGTGTACTACTATCTACTTGCTTCTGGATTTCGTGTCCGTCGGAGTCCATGATCTCTAAGCCATAGGCGCATGGATTGAGAGAAGGGAAATTTTAATGTGTTATATATATGCGGTGTATACACACGCCAGTCACCTGGAGAACACAATTCATTACTGAAGAGTATTGAATATTTAATTACAAAATTGATGATAGCATAAACAGAAAGAAAAAGAATCTAAATGAAATTAGTTACCTAAAAAGTATATTTAAAAAATTATAATTCTCACCGATTCTTCATGCTCATGTGTAGTCGCATCAACGTAAACATTAGTTTAGTTCGATGAAGTTCTAAAGAACGGGGCGCGCCCCGTAAAATATTTTACATTTTGTCATATATTTCCCGTAATATATATATATATATATATATATATATATATATATATATATAGAGAGAGAGAGAGAGAGAGAGAGAGAGAGAGTGAGAGAGAGCGGGGAAGAGAATTGATACAAATAAAAGGCTTGTCATTGAACTGATTGATATTACCTTCAGCATTTTTTCGTAAATGGATACTCCGGAAGTCACTTCGTCAACTGGTCAGCATATATCAGCACTTGAAAGTGAAAGAAAAGTTTTGAAGTGGAGCATTTCATCCTTTAGAATTTCATCAGGCTAAACCTTATGTTTATTAATTACATATGCACTAATTACTTATACAAAAACGCACGAGTAAAAGCTTCTAACATCTTAATTTTACAATTTTAAATATTCACTTCTATGTGCCTTGTCCTTTCAGGACGTAGACGACCATGGCCTTCCACGTCTCCCTATCCCTGGTGGTTCTTAGCACGCTTTCTCCTGTAACATCTCGCAGCCTCCGTTCTGTCATCCACTTTCACAGGCCCTTCAAATATGTTATCCGCTGCTTTCCTCTGTCTCTTTTTCCCTCTATCTAGCCCTCCTTCCTCATTGCATGTCCCAGGAACTTCATTTGTCTCTTCCTGATGCTCAATATTAATTTCCTTTTCGTTTCTATTTTTTCCAACAACTCGTCATTGCTCACATGCTCGATCCACGATATCCGGGACATCCTTCTGTAGAACCACATTTCAGTTGCTTCAAGTTTTCTCTTCATCTTTGTTGATATTGTCCAACATTCAATGCCATATTGAGAAACTGACATCACATAGCAATCCAGTACCCTCTTCTTTGTTTCTAGTGAAAGTTTCCTGTGTCTTAATACATTACTCAGCTTCTGGAACGCGTCATTCGCCATGCTAATTCGCCTTTGGATTTCTGTGTCGCACTTTCAATCTTTGGTTAAAACACTTCCCAGATATTTAAATTTTCGTACCTGCTTGATTTTAACATCCCCCACCTGCATTTGGCACTTTAGGCTGCTCTTTTTGCTGATGGCTATGCATTCGGTTTTCTTGCATTTTATTTGTAGTCCCTTCTTGTCACTCTCTTCAGCTATCCTCTGCAGGAGCTTCTGCAAGTTCCTTTCCGTGTCTGCAATCGGCACTGTGTCGTCTGTGTATTTTATGTTGTTCAGATTGTAGCTTCCGATGACAAATACTGGCATAAGATCTAAGGCCCTCAAAATATTCTCATTGTACGAGTTAAATAGATCCGGTGCTACTTAGATATAAAATAGGCGTGGTAAAATTTTCCCCAAGCTCTGCATGAGTATTAATCCTCTAGTCTTTTTTTTTAACTCAACAAAGTGAAACAGACGTTAGTTAATAGCGGTTTTCTGAAGTACCTCATAGATCACCAAATTTGACTGTCTTTCTAAGGTAAACAAAATATAGATAAAAACAATAAATTAGCATTTTTTTATAAAAATCAAATAGACGTTAACTATAAGCAGGTTGAATTTTACCATAGAAACATAAAAATGAAATACAGAACCCTGATCGACCAGAATAAAAAAATTAAATTGCTAACAACTGACCTGCAAGTTTTAAGTTACAGAGAACAAGTATTATTTATTTCACATAATTGGTTTCGCAAAATGATTTCTTGGATCAAACCAAATTTATGAATAAATATATTAGATGTGCGTTGTTGTACAGTGGATATCGGCAAGTTTAATGCGTTGCATTCACTTACGCGCAAATACCCTTGCGAAAGGCATGAATCCGTTGCTTCTCTCCCCAGCTGAACAGATTGAATTATATAGCCTTGGTTGGCAACCAGTCTACTGCAGAAAATAATAGCAACCCATTGCGGGAAAATCTTCTGCTCAGTCAGTGTATCACGTATGGCACTTAACTGAATGATATTTGACATACAACTACATGCTTTTTTTTAAATCATTTCACCCCAAGCAAGGTGTCAACGCCACTGATGTTCAGGGTGTTACATAAGAGAGTTAAAGTATTAGGCAGGAGGAAAGTGAAGACAAAGACAAACCAGTTACAGGGGATGAAAAAGAAACGGCAAGAGAAGAATGTGAACACAGGAGTGAAGATAGTTGCGAAGGTAGAGAAAAAGGAAAAGAACAAAATACACGGGGTGATGTGTAGAA
The DNA here is from genome assembly GCA_037127315.1 of Ascarosepion bandense. Lineage (NCBI taxonomy): Eukaryota > Metazoa > Mollusca > Cephalopoda > Sepiida > Sepiidae > Ascarosepion > Ascarosepion bandense. Next base: position 414,198 of record JBBBDQ010000704.1, on the reverse strand, counting down.
ATAACTGGAGTTAAGTGGATAAGAGATAGGAATCGACTTTGCATTTAAATTCCTGGAGGTTATAGGCGTCAGGAAAGCAAGTATATGGAAGGGAGTTCCACAGGCTGGAAGTGCGAGAAAAAACGTTGCTGGAATAGAATTGTCGTCTGCATTTGGTTGATCTAACTGTAAAACGGTGAGCCCTTGTTGCCAGTCTGGTTGCCCGAGTAAATTCTTGTGGAGCGGGGTGCCAGTGACCCAAGTTCGTCAGTGCAGAAGGCATGAAAATGTTTATAGAAAAGACATAGGGAAGCCACATCCCGACGATGAGAAAGTGGCTGGAATCGAGTTGCCACGTCGGGACCAGTCACATTACAGATTTTTCTCTGGAGCCTGTCGAGAACACTGAGATGAACAGCAGGGACGCCTGACCAGATATGACAACAGTATTCCATGCAAGGTCGAATGGTTGATTTGTATATGTGCAAAATGGATTCAGGCCAGAATCCATTATCAAGAAGACGCATGTTATATCACTCTAACCATAGCTGATTTAGGACTAATTTAAATATACACGGAAATCTACCACAATTTATTTGCATCATATTCATAGAAAATGTACCTATAATAACTCTATCGACATGTAAAAGCTGCTAAAATTAATCGAAGCATTTATGAGGAAAAAAAAGGTAACATTCGATAGCATCAAATATCAACACAGCGACAATGGGCTGACCATGTTTTTAAAATGAATAAAAAAAATTATATTCATATATAGAAAATCTACAATTTAGTTAAAAGTCAAAGTAAAAACATCGTTGATTATGGTTGATTATGTTTAATAGACTAGCAGAAAGCGCTGGGATGTATAGAAGATTGAGACAGATTTTACACACTTTATATCCAAAAAAGAAATCACTTATTCGAACACAAGAAATATCTAACAATAAGCTTAATTATTATTTGTTTATATTTCTGAGATGAGGTAGTATTTACAGTATTTACATTATTCGGACTCTTGCTCTCATCTTTGTTGCCATTTGTACAACGTTTCGGCCGTTGTACGCTCCGGACTTCTTCAGGTGCTAGAAATTTCGAATCAAACCTTTTATTACAATCACTGGGGTATATCATCCTCATTCCTTGCTTAAAGCCCATTTGGAAGTCATGATTTATCTCCCTCTAACCCTGCAAGTTACTTGTTTACCACTGCTGTAGCCTGGTGTTGAACTCACAACTCTAAGAGTCAAGTCAAGTTGAGTTTTGAATTTGATGTCCAATTGAACAATTATTAATACATATATATAGTTATCCCCAGACCATCTTGTTTCGCTGTATCACAGCTCATCAGTAAGGTTACAGATCCGATTGCTTTTATCCAGGATTGAAACCCGACCGAACTGACATCAGTCGGCGATTCTACCTCTAACATATGGACGCTCGGTGGAGGAAGGCAGATTTTAGCGTGTTATATACACAATGTAAACACAGGCCAGTAGCAAGAGTGTTCAAATTCATTACTGAATAAACGATTTTATACGTTTATTATGTATATAATAAGATAAAGAACAAAATAGGAAACATTTATCAATCTAACACGTTTCACTTTTATTAACGTTTCGTCAAATGAAGCTTTATTTTTTAAAAATCATAATAGATTGATAAACATTTCTTAGTTGCTAATCTAATCGTTCTGTCGGATTCCAGTTCATATTCGGTAGCGAATGTTGAGTAAATATTTTAATGCTAAATAAAAAACTCGTGAATGTTGGAGCAAAGGATTAAATATTACCAGAAATGGGCTCCAAAAATAACTTGATCATAGCTTGTATGTTGTTATATTTTCAAAGCAGCTATGAAACTGTACAATACTGTAATGAAATAAAATATAAGTACACGTGCAACTATGCATAAAGTATTGTACTGATGTTCTTGAATTGTGTTTTTTTTTTAATATTTAAATCAGAAAATAAATATTGTAATATTCACGACGTTTCAGCTGTTGTACGCTCCGGCCTTCTTCAGGTGATATACGTTAGAATTTTTAACAAAGCCTTTTATTACGTCCACTGAGATAGATTGTTCTAGTTCCAAGTTCCATAGCTTTTTTATATCTCAGTTTTAGTTATTTCCCTTTAGTACCTCAACTCTGGAAGTTTTTTTTAACTCAGCTGTGGCAAGTTATTGAACTCACAACTCTTTGGATCAAGTCACTAGATTACTTCAACAAACGCTTTATTCCACTGGACCATTTCACCTGAAGAAATCTTGAGCATATAGTAGCCAAAACATCGGGAATATGAAAATAAAGATGCGGACAATAATCTGAACAATGTAAATTGTGTAGATGACTAAATTGATATATTCACCTCGCTGACGACAAATTAATCATAATTCAATTTTTAAATGCTTGTACATTTAAAATGCTACATTTATTAGGAAATTTATTCAGTTTAAACACAGAAAGCGTTATAATAAATTAATTAAAATGGCCGGATTATAGTCTTCATTTGCCACTCAGGGGTTGTTGACAAACAGAAAAGGAAATTAGACCTCGCGATGCAGATGTCCATGCCAATTTCATACATATCTTGCACGGACATTTAGATGGGCGCCTGTACATTCGATCTAATTCAATAACAGATTCAAAATATTTCCACATTTTTTTATTTTATAAAACAGTTCTATTCATTACTGTTTAATTTACAAAAAAGTTATAAAATGTTATAATTATCTGATATTTGGTGGGAAGGTTTAAAAAAATTAAATTTTTCTTCTCCTTTTTTTTCACTTTTGATTTTTATTGCGCATCCCTGTGTGTCCAAAATGAGTAAAAGCGGAACGCATTATTCCAGCGTCTTATTTCAAACACAGTCAAATTTTGTGTGTATATGCTTGTTGTGTATGTATATGTGTGTACATTAAATGCCGCAGGATATGTAATTTTCAAACGCGTATCACAGACACGCACATATACATTACATACAAGCAAGCAAAGCCAGGTGCAGACAGTGCGTGACGAGAGAATTATCTATTCTTTTATAATATACACTACCGTTCAAAATTTTAAAGCCATCCCCAGAATTAACATTGGATGAACTTATACATGAAATAACTTTTGAATTCCAAATATTTGTTCAGCAGGACTCAAGGAGATTAATTTGACGAGAGCAAAATTTATTCATAAAATGCATTTTGTTTTTTGTTTTTTGTTTTTTTCATAATATAAAAATTATGTTTTCCTTTCTTTCTAGCCATGCATGATAATTTTATCTAATTTAAAGTGCAAAACAAATACTTTTAGGGCCAATTTTTAAACATTACCAGGAGTAGGCTCAAATGTTTGAATTGTAGTGTAGATTATGGCTGAAACAAAGCAAGAAGCAAATATATAGAAAAGCAGTTGTGTTTTAGACGAAGCCTTGAACCTACAAATGCTAAAAGTATTCAACTGCAGATTTACACCTAAAATACCTAATGCCAAGTGGCCTTTTATATCAAATTCTTTCTCTCGATTGCCTCTATGTTACAAAGCTATACAACAAGTTATTGTATTTTACTAGATGATAAAAAAAGTTATATCAATTTATATGACAGTCAGAGACAAAGAGCAGACCATCTCTTTAAATACATTTATGAGCATAGGTTTATCTGATAGTCGGTTCCTAAACTATATCTCAAGTATGATGCTAGGAGGGTACTCAACATTTCTGTACAACGAAAATTTAAGCAGATCAAAAAAAACTGAATTGCCAGCATGAAAGCAAAAAGGACACTTATACTTACAATCAGAAAGACACGATTTAAATTACTGTTCGATATACAATGATGAAAGGGGACAAAGAAAAATTTGCTACTTACATAACATTGCAAACAAAAGTTTCTCTTTTCTTCAATGTCTTGTGAGCAGTAAATTTTGAGGGAAACAGCGAGTAACCTACCTAATTAGATTTTTAAATTGATAGCAGAACAGAAGCTGCAGGGGATAGTTAGGAAAGAAAAAATGCCAAGAGTTAAAAAGGATAAGAACTTATGGTCATCCATAAACCACGACCTAGAAAGATACGGCCCTTAAAAAAGGGAAAGAAGTGAGGACAACCACCGTCGACTACATTAGTAATCTACATTATAATAATCTTTTAATTTATTTTTTTTTTTTTTTTTTTTTTTTTGTGAAGTTGATTGTTTTTCAGGAAAAACGTCACATCGTAACAATATTTGTGTTAGGGTAATACAGTCGAAATATTCTAATTTGACAATAAAGCTATTTTCTCGTTCAGTTTGCAACTTATTAATAATAATTGGAGTAGATAGATCTATCTATCGCCCGGTTTACACTCCACCCACGTCTATTGAACAAGTTAAGAGGCTCATCCCTTGTTCCCTGTTTAGAATGTGGTTTCCGGCTTTCTCTTTTCCAATCTTTTCACTATTACGTAGACCCCTGCACATCAGTGGCGTTACCGCCTTGCTCGGGGTGATACGATTAAAAAAAATAATATGTATGTGTTTGTCGCAACAGCCGAAATTAATGAAATTTAAAAATAAATTAAAATATGCTTGATTCATAAACAATGATTTCTATAAAATAAATATTTATTTGTTTTGTAAAATGGTCTTAATGAATAAACATATTTTCAGGTAACATTATTTTATACAAAAAATATTAATCTTTTGTTTATTTATATTTTCCCTTTCTTCGGGAACATTTACATATTTTATGTGAACAAATGACTTTTTCTGAATAAGTATGAGGTATGATCAAAATGTATAGTTACAGTTGCTATGGTAATGAAGCACAGAGTGAAGCTGCTTGGTACAGATAGTCACTAAATGCCCATGTCCACTAATTTATAACGTTCTCGTTTGCACCCGTTAATTATAGAAGTGCTTGGAAGGAATGTATGTACAGTGTGGTCGTCTCACCTCACCACAGATTCCATCAGATTCCCCCAGATCTCGCACCTTGCAACTTTTTCTTTTCTCCAAATTCAAATCAATTTTGAAAGGAACAAAATTTCCAGAGGTTAAGGAAATCCAAGAAAAGGCAACTGCTTGCTATCCCAAAAAGTAGTTCCAGGAATGCTTCCATCAATGAAAAAGACGCTGGATAAAGTGAGTTGGTTTAGAAAGGGGACTAATTTGAAGGTGATTAAATGCCGAATCGATATGTGTCGTGTTTTTCTTTTTATAGCACCAGTCCCGATACTTTTTGATCATACCTCGTCAAACTTCATTTGACGCAAGACTCCTGCTGATAAAGAATTACAAAATACCATTAACGAAATACCATTAACGAAATTACTGTGATTGATATTTGGATAATTACAGATTAATTCTTTTTTGTATAAGTATTCTATTTTTCACTGCCTGCCATCAGCACAGCTGATGCTAAACTCCCGGTGGGCAACAATTCTACGCCTTCTTGGTCTCACTTTTTCCATTTACATGAAGTGGAGCAATTATACTGAATCAACTGCTACACTGCTAGGAAAATTGGTTCCCTATGATGTGCCAGAATATTTTCTCGTTTCAATCCTTCATACACATTTATAATTCTACCATTGGTTAGTGCATTGAAAACTATTGCCATATCTGTTCTGGTGCTCCTGCTGTCCATCTAGATATTCTTGACAAAATTCAAAAAATAATCTATAATTGATCATGATATAGCATCTTGACTTCATTCACTGTCTCAATGGTGTGATTTGGCTTCCCTCTGTTTTTTCTAAAATCATTTTCATTGCAATATTTACATTATTCGGACTATTGTCCTCATCTTTGTTGCCATTTGTACGACATTTCAGCTGTTGTACGCTCCGCCCTTCTTCAGATGCCAGGAATTTCGAACCGAACTTTTTATTGCAATCAATGGGGTATATCATTCTCGATTGGAAATCATGAGTTATCTCCTTCTAACCCTACAAGTTACCTGTTCACCATTGCTGTAGCCTGGTATTGAACTCACAACTCTTTGGATCAAGTCACAGGAACTGACCAACGTCTATATCCACTGGGCCATTACTACGCAAGGAATGAGAATGATATACCACAGTGATTGTAATAAAGGGTTCAATTCGACATTCCTATCACCTAAAGAAGGCCGGAGCTTACAACGGCCTAAACGTCGTACAAATGGCAACAAAGATGAGGACAATAGTCCGAATAATCTAAATACTAATTCATCTCAGAAATATAGACAAATATCATTTTCATTGCAACTGTTCTGACAAGCTTTTTGACTTAGTTTCTTGACTACATGAATTTAAGCGTGTGACTAGATTGGCAACTAGGTCTCACTGCTTTACTGCTTAGCTAACTGAATTCAGCCCCCACTTCAATTCTGAAAGTTTCTTTTCATACGGGACATCCTTCTGATTTCTTGCTTTCTTCTCACCTACAATCTTTAAAAATTCAAATCTAATTTAAATATTCCTCTCTCTCTTATTTTCGTGAACCATATTCCTTTATTCCTTAGTTCTTTCTTCAATTCTCACTAATTTCTCTTTCATTTTATGTAATCTTCTGTGTTCTAGTGATATGATTGCCTTGTTTCGAGTGAAACAATTTTTTAAAATAGTTTTAGTTCTATAAGTATGACGTGAGTTAATATTGATCTTAAGTGTCACCTTAGACAACCTTTAAAGCATTTTATTTTCGTTTAGTTAATATGTTACACTTATTTGTTTGTGTCAGTGTTGACATGAATGGCTACAAAAAAGTGTGCTTTTTTTTCAGATGATGCAATTTCTAATGTAGATTTGAACTGAAAAACTAACTTTTTCCAGGCTATTTATCAATAACGATATTAGTTTCGCATCTGAAACTAATATCATTGGCTGTTTTTATTGTTTCTCTGAAGACACTTTGATTGGATACAATATTCAACACGAACTCAAGTCAACTGTAAGCCATCTTTATGACCTCGTTCGTGGTGAGGCTTGCAAATGGCAACAACATTGGTAGCCACAAGGGATTTAGCAAACCGGAAAATGGCAATCAATCGTCTCCTTTTCTGACAGTCAGAGAACATTCAGTTTAGAATCCGACCGTCAACACCGGTGTCGAGATTTCTAAATGCTGTGTCGCTAATGTTATTGATTTTTCACCACGGCTCATCAATCTTTGAGAGTTCATTATCTTTTAAATCTCTCTCTCTCTCTCTCTCTCTCTCTCTCTCTCTCTCTCTCTCTCTTCACTCCTTCTCGCCAGATAGCGTTTATATCGTTTTACCAAAGTACCAAGTTGATGAAAACAGAAATCACATGTGGACATGTAAATTAGGAGCAGATATTCGCCACTCAATATGACAATCGTGTGCATTTAATTTCTTGACAACTACTAGTCTGTGTAAAAATTGGCAAAAGATATTTCTTTCATCAGCATCCTGGCCTTATATCTTTTTACTTTAGTTCACCTAGTACAAGTCCCAAGAGCCATTCAAGATAGAATGTCCCAAAGCGAGATTGTTGCAAGGTAGAGGGGTAGTGGGAAGTAAGAAATTAATATAATGGAGATATGTAGAATAGATATCTGTTGACCCTGGATTTGTAGTGAACGGAGTATATCCTCTCGGGTGTTTGTCCCAAAAAGTAACAGTTCTGTGGAAGAAACTATCTGTTACTCCTTACCAAAGGAACACGATGTGCGTGTCTGAGCTAGTGGAACTAAATAATGCCACACGTTAGAACATATGTCAAAGATTACTATGACAAATATAGTTGTGATAGGCAAACAATGTTTTCTTCATCAGATAGGGATTACAAGGTGGAAAATAATTCATCACCTACAACTTCTCGTAATTGATTTGGAAGTCTGTCAAGGCTGAAAAGTGAAGACTAGGCTAGAACAGTCCAGATTTGTCAGCAACTCTCTATTTCTTGGCCTGATCTGACACTTGTAAAGATAGAGCATGGCAGCAGGAGTTTGGTATATTTTGGAACGGTATCAAGGAACTGGTTCTTATATTTAGCGATGGCACGAATATAAAAGTTTCATTTGAGGTCTGGATTTAACTCTAGAGCCAGTCGGCGTTCGAGGCAGAGCGTATTGTTTAGCGTATTACGGCTCGTCAGGGTTAGATCAAATAATTTTTAGCTAAATATTTAAAAAGGGGTTAAAATATTAACAAAAAATCACATATAAACCCTTTTATATTAGCGCCAACAAAATATTTATTATCATTTAAAGAAGAAAACACACTTACCGGCTTTATTGTTTTATTCTAAACATTAGAGGTTTGGATGTGCATAGATAGATAGATAGATAGATAGATAGATAGATAGATAGATAGATAGATAGATAGATAGATCATTAGCAGAATTAGATAGATAGATAGATAGATAGATAGATAGATAGATAGATAGATAGATAGATAGATCATTAGCAGAATTAGATAGATAGATAGATAGATAGATAGATAGATAGATAGATAGATAGATAGAAGATAGATCATTGAGTTAGATAGATAGATAGATAGATAGATAGATAGATAGATAGATAGATAGATGATGGATAGATAGATAGATAGATAGATAGATCAAAGATTGTATTTCGACAAAATCTTTAGACAACTTCATTTCTAGAAGCAGTATTTGTTAGGAAGAAAAATTAATAATTCTTAATAAGATTAAATATTGAATTATTTTGTTTCTAGTTAGAGTTTCGGGAAATTATATACCCTCTTCTGGAGACTTACTATCAAGTCTCCTGGCGAGTGGATATACAAATACAGTTTGACTTAGAATTTGTTTTCGAATATCATAATTTCCTTAAAACAAACGTCTTTGAGTGTTCATTAACATTAAATATCTCTCCTTTTTTCTCTCTCTCTCTCTCTCTTTCTCTCTCTCTCACTCTCTCTCTCTCTCTTTCTTTCTTTCTTTCTTATTTTTTTCTCTTTCCTTGAAGTGGCGTTCAGTTCAATTTAATAAAGTATCAGTTCATGAAAACAAAAATCCTAATACGGACCTATTTTATAAAAAAATATTTTTTAAATTTTATAATCACCTCACCTACAGAATGGATGTGATCACGCGAAAGTCAGAGTAGAGACAAGATAAGTGTATATGTTGTTGTAATTATTATTATTATTATTATTATTATTATTATTATATAATCAAATAAATTCCTTTTTTCTTTTCTTTTTTTTCTTTTTTTTTGCGCCACGTCAATCCATGCCGTAGGTGTTCATGGCTTTCCATATCTTCCGGTTCCTTTGCAGATCTTAATATTTTTGTTCTTTTTGCTATTTATCCTAAGGCCTTTTTTTAACTCTAGCTCATCAAGTATATTACGCCCTGCTTTCCTCTGTCTCTTTTTACCTCAACTTATCTTGTGAGTATCAGAATTTCCAAACCCTCCTTTCACATTAGGTACCCCAACAATTTTAACTGCCTGATTTTAAGTATAAGTTTTGTTTTTGTTTCCATTTTCTCTAAAACCTCGTTATTGTTCACATTTCGGTCCATGATATCCTCAGCATCTTTCTGTAGAACTGTATTTCTGTTGCATCAAGTCTCTTTTTTTATCTTTGAGGAGATTATCTAACATTTACAGTCAAATAGGAGGGCAGATATAACGTACCCTTTTCTTTGTTTCTAACGAAGTTTTTCCGTCTTTTAATACTCTGCTTAGCTTTTGGAAGAAATCTTTGACCATCCAATGCTTGTTCGCATGTCAACGAAATACTTTCCGTTCCCTATTAAGACACGTCAAAAAATTTAAATTTTTGTGCTGGTTTCATTTTATTATCCCTGATTGGCAATTTTTATTTTTGGATCATCTTTTTGCTGATAGCCGTACGTCTGTCTTCTTGTAGTTTATATTTAGTCCCTTCTTCAGACTTTCCTTCGCTACCTTTTGTAAGAGATGTTATAGTTTCTTCTCCGTATCTATTATCAGCACTATGTCATCTGCATATCTTAGGTTATTAAGATTGTGGCCGTCCATAATGAATTCTGGTAGGAGTTGTAATTCTAACAAAAATGTCTCACTGTATGGTTTATATCATTCCATCGACACCTCTTTGTCTTACAAACCTCATTAAAGTTCTAAGTTTAGCATTATTTGTGTGTAAGAATATTTACTTCAGTTGTATTAAGCATCAAATTCATACAGTTTTCAAAGTTAAATTTCACTAATAGCTTCATCACTTCCGATTCATTCATTGTAGTTCTCGCTTCATCATTACAATCTTCGTCGTTTTCAGGCTTGGTACTTTGCATTTTTGCATTTGTATATTTTACCACTGATGCCTTTCAATACAGGATTATGAGAAGAGAAGATATAAAAAATAAGTTTGCTTGTACTACTGTGGAAAGAAAATTTAGACTTTTGATCTTATTATAAGTAAGCCGTGCATGCAGATACAAACGTGTTTACTAAGCGTGTGAAAAAGTTTCTAGATTGTGTTTTTTTTTTTTAAGAACAATTGTACTTCTACATTGTATTCAAGTGCTGGAGTGCGTCAGTAACTTTTGCACTCACGTAATGATTATAACACTACCTGATTCCTATAAAAACAGACATTCGAAGGAATTGATAATTAATAATTTTTGTAAAGATATTTTTTATCGAACATGAAAATAAAAATCACTCATTTTGTTATGATTTAAAAAATCGATTCGAAAAATATGGCAAGGTTTGATTTAATGAATGTCTTTTTTGTTCGCCATTCAAGCATTAATAAAAGGAACAAATCAATTCATTCAATGTAAGATAATCCGTCATACAGTTCAACACTTCAATGAACTTATCGATTTTTTTGTTAATTTTTGCATATTTAAGCGCAGAAAGTTAAAGGTGACAAAGTAATATTAGGCATAAAAAAATCAAAAGATCGTTTTTCTTAAAACGGAAGAAAGAATATGATTGCACAAAAGTATATCAAATGCTTGCCTTATATTTTTTAATTAAAATTTTTCAAGTTCAATATGCGTCATAAACCAAATTTAATGCTTATTTAATGTATATAAGGATATAATATGCATACAGATATATTTAAACAAACGTACTTTACATTTTAGTGATTAGCTTCTTCAATGATTCAATTTTTTTTTTTTTTGTTTTGCTTTTTTTTAATCACATCACCCCAAGCAAGGCGGTAAGGCCACTGGTGTGCAGGGGGCTACGTAAGAGTAAATAGATTGGAAAAGAGAAAACCGGAAACCACGTCCTAAGCAGGGAACAAGGGATGAGCCTCTACACCTGTTCAATAGACGTGGGTGGAGTGTGAACCGGGCGATAGTTCAGTCTCTCTACTCCAATAGAAAAAAAAAAGAAAAAAGAAAAGTGAAAAGATTGGAAAAGAGAAAGCCGGAAACCACATCCTAAACAGGGAACAAGGGATGAGCCTCTACACCTGTTCAATAGACGTGGGTGGAGTGTGAACCGGGCGATAGTTCAGTCTCTCTACTCCAATTGAAAAAAATAAAAAAGAAAAGAAAAGTGAAAAGATTGGAAAAGAGAAAGCCGGAAACCACATCCTAAACAGGGAACAAGGGATGAGCCTCTACACCTGTTCAATAGACGTGGGTGGAGTGTGAACCGGGCGATAGTTCAGTCTCTCTACTCTAATTGAAAAAAAAAGAAAAAAGAAAAAAAAGTGAAAAGATTGGAAAAGAGAAAGCCGGAAACCACATCCTAAACAGGGAACAAGGGATGAGCCTCTACACCTGTTCAATAGACGTGGGTGGAGTGTGAACCGGGCGATAGTTCAGTCTATCTACTCCCATTGAAAAAAAATAAACAGAAAAGAATGTGAGAAGATTGGAAACCACGACCGAAGTTGAAGGAAAATGTACCGGAAACCCCTTCCTAAACAAAGAAAGGCGATCACCTCTACTCCTGTTCAAAAGAAGGGGGTATAGTGTAAAACCAGATGATGGTTGGTACTATCTACTCTAATAATAAAAAAAGAGAGAGAAAAAAATAAAGTTTTAACTTAGTATAAGTCGAAACGAGATTTAAACGCAAAAATTATTTATAATAGCAGAATACTACCCCTGTTAAAAAATTCAGACAAAATAAAGACAAAATTTAACAGACAAAAATTAAAATAAAAAATTAAAATAAAAAGCGGAAATCAACATACCAATTAGATAAGACAGACTGAAAAAGTTGAGCAGAAATATCGAACTAGGATTCCGTTCTTTAATTTTCCCAGAGAATTTACTGGTGTTATCCGCCATCTTGGGTTAGTTGAAATCGGAAGAAAGAAAGAAAGAAAGAAAGAAAGAAAGAAAGAAAGAAAGACAGGATGGTCCGCTGCGAAGAGGGGTTCATAATGACCAATGCTACACCGACCCTGCCCTTAAAGAATTCCTTCAAACAGTGAAACCACTATGAAAACTTTCACCATTTACGACGAAACGAGATTTATGTGAAAGGTTTCTTACGAGAATATTTTATGGTACATTAAATAATGGTAGTGAGATAGAGTTCATGCACAACATGACAGATCTATTGATTTGCAATGCAAGATAACATTTATTAAAACAAAAGGAAATTTTAAAACAAGATTTTCGTTTGTTAGGAATAAATTGCATACGCAATGAAATGTCCATAATCATGTTTGAGTGGGACTTACTGTGTGTGGTGTTTTTTTAGTGTGAAGTGTTCGCAGCTCTTTTAGCTTCAACATGAAAAATTGATGTCCCCAGCTCGACAGAGAGAGGTTACCTTAGGATTCATGTGTTTTAGATTCAGGCGCTGCCGCTAATATTATGTTTAAGAGCTACTAATGCCATGATTATGTTTGAGGGCTGCTGCTGACATTAAAGAGCAGTGCAGCAATTTAGCGATTAGCTTCAATATTTAAATGTGTAAGGTTTCTTACAGGAATATTTTACAGTATATGAATAATGGAGGTGAGAAAAAGTACATGCACAAAGTAACAGATCAATTGATTTGCAATGCAAGTTAACATTTTTTTTTTAAAGTAAAGTTTAAAACAAGATTTTTGTTATAAATAATTTACATACACAACGAAATGTTCGTAATTATGTTTGAGCAGGACTTATTGTGTTGGTGTGGTTTTGGTGTGAAAACTAATACTAAATTTACCAGACTATTCAGTTTTTCTTCATTTGATACAATCTTTGGAACAGATGCACGTATGAACCAGTCTCTCTTGTCCACAAGTTAAAATAACGAAAGAAACAAAGCTCTTTCAAAATTGCAGATTATTTTTTGGGTTTTTTTTTGTTTTTTGTTTTTTTTTTGGGGGGGGGGGGGTTGTGCTATCTTTTTACAAAGATGAATTAAGATTTCGATCGACTTCGTTTATCGGGTTCCTGTCTATTCCCCAGGTGGTGCCGGTCTCTCGTCCCACGCCACCAACGGTTGACCGTGTGGGTTCTTCGGGTGGTCTACACGCTGATGGCTCTTTTCCCGGGTGATCCACCAGCTGATCTGCCGGTTCGCAAATCGATTTCTAATATATAGACACCTCTCAGGGCTTAATTCCGCCCATCAGCATTCTTTGTCTCACTCTAAACATGAGAAAGCACCCCCATCACGAAACATGCCTCCGATAACGTCTGCACAATGCACCTTCCGACCGGTGAAATCCTCAGTCTGGAGCTTAAATTCGCTCTTTTTTGTCCGTTTCCACCCGGTGACACCAATGTAGATCACCTTATTGAAAACATCTCTTTGGGTATTTTAATGTTCAATAAAATGAATTAATATTTTCCACTAAGTGCCAAGAGGCTCAGATTAGTGGGCACTAAGATTGGTCGGCAGATGTATTATGAAGTCATATAAAATCTCTTCTTTGTCTTTTCACGTTTGATCTAAGTGTCGATATCCATGCTAATTGCCCGACATACTCAGGACCATTAAAGAAAGAAAAACCAGAGATACAAAGAAAGAAGGAAGGGAGAAATTAGATTCCTCTCAGGGTTATCAACGCACCCGAAAATGCTTTTAGGTTTAACAGCTGGGCACTTCTTCACACATTAGTATCAAAGCAATATTTGGGTCTGTATTCGATACCACTTTGTTAAAATTACAAACTAAACACCGTGGGAGTGATCAGATTTATTCAATGAGATAATAAAGAAAATTAATATTTTGGCAAGTCCATCCTTGTTTTAATAAAAGAAAAAGAAATAGTTTTACTTTAAGTATGTTTGAGTCAAAAAGAGATGAATTAATAAAGATTTCAAAAGATAGTTGTTTGACTTAGTCGGCAATCGCGGACATATTGTTACACACGAAACGAAGTTAATGAATTTCTTAAGGTTATCTTTATATACACGCACCCACACGCACGCACATATGCGTTGCACAAGTAATCATTACGATTTTAATATGCTGGCCTACACTACCAGCAAAGATAAAATTGTTCCATTTTCGAAATTACCAGATAGATTCTGATTTTGTTGGTCGATTCCCAGATGTGTACGCAAACTTATGTCACTAAACGTGTGCATTGTTTTAGTTATTGTTATAATTTTAATTGAAACAAACGTAAAAAAATAATTAAATAGAATTATGAAAATTAACAGAATTGCCACTTCAACAAAGCCGTTGAAATCTTCTGATTGGAAAAAGCACAGAATCTGCTGAATATTTTATTCTAGCGATGCTTCGTTCTGGTAAATTATGAAAATTAAAATTTAAAAGTCAATCACTTTGTACAAAAGAATAGCCTGTCAGATAAATGAATCACAAAATAGCATGAAATTCTCCAACGTCATTATTGGGTTACATTTATTCGGGTTATTTTCACTTCTACGTCAACCAGAAGATAAAATAGAGACAATGAACATGCAATTCTACTGACAGTTAGATTGATAAATCCATAACCGATTTTATAAAATGATAATTAAATGTCTTAATTGCAAATTTTGTAGGTAAGAAATTATTCGTTTATAGTGTCTCAGAAATTAATATATCTGTAAAATAACTTATATCTATACAGTTATATCTTATTATCATCGCGTATGTTTATACATAAACATGTACTTAACTTCTCTTTATCTTGTTATTCATGATTTGACAATAAACCTCTGAAGATACTCTCTTTCTAATGGTTATCTAAACTTGTCGAAAAGAGTGAACAGTTGCCACACATTGAAAAATATTTTATCTAAGGGAAGTAACTTGAAAGACGTATAAACAACTAAGGTAAGTAACTCTTCTTGTTGTTTCCTTTTGTTTCTTTATTTTTCTTCATTTTTTTTTTTTTTTTCATATTTTAAATTTAAGTTTTTCTCTTTTTTCTATTTTTTTAAATTTTCGCTTTCAGTTTCCAATACGTTTATCGGTATAAAATTTACATTATTACCAAGAAATTTTTTGTCCCTTGTGAATTATTCATATTCGTCTTTTCATATATTTTCTCGTACGGTTGTGGTCTGTATGATTTAAATATTTTTACAAATTTGTAACAACTGATACTGAATTGAGGTTTGAGATTATTATCAATATTGAAATAACATTATATCTATTTATGTGCATGCATTATCGTAGGCAACAGGTGTTCAAATTGAAAATACACATAACTAAATAGCGTAGATTTCTTTAAAATCAATTTTAGCAAGTAGGCGTATTTCACAATCTTTATTTAAGATGGTAAACATATATTAATTTTATAATTATCAAAGATCTATATATATCTAAGAACCAGATCATATATATATATATATATATATATATATATATATATATATATATATATATTGTTTATAGGTAAATCAGAGAAAAATTCGTGATATAGATAGTCTGGACATACGAATCAATACTAGACACACTCACTTGCGATCTTCAGACTACTCTCTCACGCAATATATATATATATATATATATATATATATATATATATATAATTTCAAACGTCATTTTTAGCAAATACTTGTATTTGATTAGACATAGTTATTCATTTAAAAGTAAAATAAAATTGATCCTTGATAATGGCTAATGTATATCCGAAAGAGCTTGTATAAATAAAGCATTCAGGATATTTTTATATAATTTATGTACTGCAAAGCAACAATTATAATTTCACAGGTAAAATTATATAAAACTCATGTGTCATTTTTAATGAAACTTACATATGTTTGTGTGTGTGTGTCTGCGTATTTATATGTATCCATAGGTATTTATGCACATATATATATATATGTATATTAGTGTGTGTTTGTGTGTGTGCGTTCATGCAGATAGATAGATAGATAGATAGATAGATAGATAGATAGATAGATAGATAGATAATGATGCCAAGCCCGTAAACGGAGAGAATAAGATCTATTTAATATAAAATACTAAGCAATGTATGTTTGTGAAAAAAACGCTTGTCTGTCTAGGTGCATGTATAAGCACCCGAACATCCTTTGTACAAAAAAAAAAAGAAAAAACAAGAAAAAAAAAACAAATTGCTCAGTGTGGTTTTCTAGATTTCTGGGGAACATTTTGTTTTTTGTTTGTTTTTTATTGTTTTTATAGTTTTGTTTTGTTTTGTTTTTATTTTCTTTAACTCTCCATAGAAATGGTGTTACTTAGATAAATTTATTTTCAATAAACAAGTTGCACTTAGCAATCTGACAAAAATGAGAAGTATTTAATCTGTGTTAATATCGTCTGACTGACGATATCATAAAATAACACATTTGTTGTAGCTTAGCTGTTTTTAACGTCTTTATTTAAATAAAAAATTCATTCTTTGTTATTTCAACATCGAAGTTTTATTCTGACTTGTAATGATAACAATTATTTTAACGTCTTTATTTAAAATAAACAATTAATTCTTATTTGTTAAAAAAAACATCGAAGTTTTATTCTGACTTGTAATGATAATAAAAAAATTAATGTCTTTATCTAAATAAACAATTAATTCTTATTTGTGAAATTCAACATCGAAGTTTTATTCTGGCTTGTAATGATAATATCAAATATCACGGTTTTCATCTGCAATTAACAAAAGTTTATTATTCGTAATGTCTATCAATTAAAATTCTTTATTCCACTGTTGATTGATTCATTGTTCATTGATTAAATCCGCTTTTCACTTCAATATTACATTCTTTGTTCAAATTCAATAATTTGTAAATCTTAATTACGAGTATTTTCTGCTTCAACCATAATCAACATGAAGAGTTTGCTAAAAGCTATTCCTTTCGCTTGACATAATAAACAGCTTCTTTTATAAATCCATTAATATTAAACTATAATTAACATCCTTTTCAATTAATATTATTTGCCTTGCTGAGGTGCCTCATATCTCTTAGGTTTCTTCTTTTGTTTTTTGTTTTGTTTTTTTTTTCTTGTCCAACTCTTGTAATATGAAGAAGAAATTACGGGATATTAAAACCAAAAGAATACTGGACTTATTCTCCTGTTAGAAAAGACTTGTCTTCTCCAAAATAAACACCATTCTATACAATTTTCTGCGTTTGCCTTTGCATGCTCGTCTATTATATATATGGGTATGTCCATGATGCGTGTAAGTAATTTATAATAGATTGTGCCATTTAATGTATGTCCAAACACATGCACAAGCAAGTACACACAATTTGTCTTAGTTTGAAATATCATTAGAATAATATGTGGTGATGCGATTCTGCATGTGATCATTTCTAAGGTCGGCTCTGTGCAAATACGTCGGCGATCGCTATATTCCACATATTCGTCTCTGTAACTAATGCCGTGATCACTTCAACAAAGCATTAGTGACAAATGTTTTTCAAGACACTTGGAAAATAGCAAAAAGTAAAATTTCTCAATTGGCAATGTTTTCCTTCTGCTACAAGAAAGTGAACTGCTGACTTCTCAATAAGAACCGGCCACCGAAAATACCCTCACTGCCTGCGTTTCACAGACTGCTAGCCGTTTTACTGATTGATTCATTATATGGATACTGGCTGGTGGACCACTACGCTTTTCCCTTGGCTCATGTTCCACCAACCAGAAAGGGAGACCCCTCAGAGAGATTTTGGGTGGTCAGGCGTTCAAAGGACCCTAATTTTACCGCTGTTTAAAATCAATATTTTATGTTTGACAATTCAAAAATGAGTTGGGGAAAAGGTTCTTGAGAAACCCTGGTCATTAAGTTGACTTAAAAGGAAAGAAAATCTATTAATCCCCTAAGGACGAGCAAGAAATCCTATTGCTACAAATATTAGACTGGTCAACCCATACCCTGGACTAAGCAATAAAATCATAAAGTTAGATACAAAAAACAAAAAAAGAATTTTAAAACCTAAATTTTTTAGGTCCTGAGCATGACGATAAACTGCATCCGGCAGTAAGGCCTCTGATTGGGAGGTTGTGAAGAGCATGGAACCACCTCTTAATTGCTATTGTTCTCAGGTCTACACTGACCTGGAGTTGGAGCACCTATTATTGTCCCAGCTATGGGCAAATATTTAACCCCCAAACTAGAGTCAAAACACTATGAAAGTATAAAAAATACACTTTTTTTAGAAATATATACATAAAAATATACTTTTATAGAAAAATATACATTTTTGAAGTAAAAATTATTACCAACAATACATTTTTTAAGAAAAAGTTAATACCATAACACATTTGTGAAGGAAAAAACATATTCTCAGCAAAACATTTTTGAATAGAAAACTATAAGACATTTTCAGTTTTCTAAAATAAAAAAGAATAAAAACAAAAGATTTTCATTAAAATCTGACTAAATCAACCTTCTCACTATAACTGAACATTTTAAAAAATACCTTAAAACCCCTAACTTTTTGCATTAAATAACCCACAGAGGTTGAGATGTCCTTAAACAAAACTCAAACTTAATTTCTTAAACCCTAAAAAATCAGATAAATTTAAACTATTATTGAACTTTTCGGAAATTATTCGGTAATACAGTTATTTTTAATTTTTTAGGAACATTTTTAGGTTTGTCATTGAATTGAAATATACATGCACAAACATACACGAAACTTGAATTAAATTAAAATGGGTATCTGTTTTGCGAGAGCTACTTCACGATTTTGTCGGGCAAAAACCACTGGGTAAACGAAAAGGATATAAACCGGAATATGTGATCCTTTGAAGTCCTTTTGATAGTCAGCAACTCAAGATCTGCTGGAAGATGTTTGAAAGTTACTAGCTTGGTTTTTGAGGTATTATGAGCAGCTATTTTTCTCCCATTGAACTGCTAGAGCTAGATGAGAGTAGAGATCAGCTGAAACACTCTGGTCATCTAAATTTTTGGAGGTGCACCCATAAACCGTTGTATCTTCTGCTTAATTATTCTCTAAAGATTGGAATACGTTCTTAGGCAGTTTCAGAGAGAGAGAGAGTCGGACCAAGAAACGAGCATTGCGAAATGCATTGATCTCGTGGGCCTTCTTGGACTTGTTTGCATTTTGTGGTTATTTTGCATTTATTTCGTACGTAAATAGAAATATATTTTAGTGCTGAATGTATTATACTCATTAAACATAAATTTGATAACACTAGTCAACAAAAATAAATTTCTTGCAGTTTATTTGTAGTCCTTTCTTGTCACTCTCTTCAGCTGCATTCTGTAGGTGGTCTTGTAGTTTCTTTTCCGTGTCTGCTATCGGCACTGTATCATCTGCGTAACTTATGTTGTTTAAATCGTGGCCTCCGATGACGAATCTTGGCATAACATCTACGGTCTTCAGAATAGTCTCGCTGTACAAGTTCTACAGATCCGGTAAAAAGACTCATCTGTATACAGCGAGTAGAGGGCGCAAAATCAGAAAATGACCTTATTTTTTTTTTTTTTTTTGTTAGCTACAGCTTTTCTTGTACACAAATGCCTATTTTTTAAAGAATCATTTTTAATTTGTTTTCTGTATATATGATATTGACTGATAGCAATATTTCTATAAGTAAGATCAAAGAAACCTCTCAATTCTTATTTAAACCAACAAATATTGGTCAGCTTATTGAAAAATACTATTTTTTCAATAATAATATCAGACCTTAAGTCTTTGAAAATAACAAGATTGAATATACCAAGACCAACAAGTATTTTCATCAAATTATTTAATAAACTAACAGCAGAAATAAAACCTTCGGGAACATAAGAACTATGGTAAAAATTTTCTCTTTCTTAATTATTTGTATTGTTCAATGTTATTTAAATCCCTTTTGATACTCTAGCAATAGTCAGCCATCATTTATTTGTACCACCATCCCTAGTGGCGCCTTTCCATTGTTTAATAACCTGATGGAATCGTTCTCCTTGCTTATCATTCACACAGTCGCAATTATCCGGAAATTTATCTAGATGGCTACGTATAAAATGAAACTTAATAGTCATATTGTCGTATTACTGATAAAGTTTATCAGTTAATTTGAATTTTAGCGATAAATTGGGAAAATTCGGTCCTTCTATTTTAACGTTTTTTACTCAAAAACACTTTTTTCTTATAAAAATAGGTTATTTCAGGTAACTGACTAAATTGATGGGTTTCTACGACTTTTATTAACTAAATGTTGCGATCAGCCAAGATCGTAAATTAATCTTTTGTTCCAAAATTAGAAATTTGAATACTGAAAAACGGTAAAGTCATTTTCGGAATCAACGCCATCAAATTAGCTTAAAAACGTGTTTTGTTTCTTGATACCAAAAACTGTGTTGACCAGTATAATTTATATTTTAAACTATGTGAACAACTGTAAAATTGAAAATAGCTTCTTTCAACTCATTGATCAGCTTTCTGTTGAGGCATTGATCTTAAGCTGGAGATTGGAACATTTTAATAAAATAATTTTGATATCAATATAAATAATCATGTCGGGGAAATCAATATTTATTTGAAGAACCGTTTACTTAATATCGACGAGTCCCCTCACAAATGTAAAAATAAAAAATAAAAATCGGTAAGTGCGGAAAAAGAGAGAGGTCATATACATACACACTGAAAGAGAGGGGAAAAGAGAAAAAAATCACATACACATTATTAGAGATAACATCGCTGAATCTTGCTGTGACTTGTTTCTGTACCTTTGAAGTTACCGGTAGTTGAAAACGAAAACTGACGTGACTACCGTTTTTTTTTTCTTGCAGGCCTGTCATATAGATGGCGCCACTAATAAATAATCGATATGAATTCTATGAAGTAGTAACCTTCAAATGGCATGTGACAAAATTTAGGCCTAATCGGATTATTAATTTACAAAGTACAGCTACTGTAACAAATTTTTAAAACAATAGAAAAATCTGAATTTCGTGTGTTGATAAAGCATTATTTTCTGATGGTAAAAATACTGTTCAAGCAAAGTAATGTCTTGATAAGTACTATTCGGAATCTGCTCCATCGTCAACAACGGTTAAGAGCTGGTATGCTGACTTTAAATGCGGTCGTACAGACAAATGATGCTGAACGCTCAGGTCGCCCAAAGCCAGAAGTAGTCCGAAAAACACAAAAGAATCCATAAACTCGTTTTCGCCGATCGTAAATTGAAGTTGCATAAGATAGCAGAGGAGTTGAACATATTAGAAGACACTGTTAACCATTTTGAATGAACATTTGACAATGGGAAAGCTGTGTTCAAAGTTTGTGCCCCGTTTGTTCATAGTCGATCTAAAATAACAACGCGTCGACGATTCAGAGCGTTGTTTGCAACTGTTTCACTGCAACAAGAAAAAGTTTTTGAGTACATATATGACAATGGATGAAACATGGATGAAACATGAAGTCAAATCGGCAGTCAACTGAGTAGGCAGCAACAGATGATAGCAACCCAAAGCGAACAAAAACTTTTTTCTTCCGTATTTTGGGATGCGCAAGATTTGGTCATCGATTACCCTGAGAAAGAATAAACAATCAATAGCAAATATTATAAAGCATCATTGGTGCGTTTGAAGGAAGAAATCGCCAAAACAAACGGCCACAAATGAAGAAGAAAAACGAGATTTTTCACCAAGACAACGCACCGGTTAAGTGCAATTCATCTAGTTTTACCATCACAACGATGGCAAAATTAGATGAATTGCACTTCGAATTCTTTCGCATCCATTCTGTTCTCTCTGGCCCCCAGTTTGCAAGCCTCAAAAGAATGCCTCAGGGGAAAAGATTTGGTTCCAATGAAGAAGTGATATCAGAAACTGAGACGTATTTTGAGGACAAAGACAAATCGTTCAAATTGTTAGAGAAGCGTTGGAATCAGTGTATTGCCCTAGAAGGAGACTATGTTGATGAATAAAGTCAAGTTTTACCTAAAAGTTGTTGTTTTATTAGTTAGGCTCGAGATTTATTGAGTGATGTGTTAGTTATCTTGCTTATAAGAGGCTAAAAGCTTCGGAATCAAACGATTTTCATTTTTCCTCTATACTGAATTCGAAAAAATGTTGATTCAATGAAATTGATGTTTTAATTTCCAAGATCGAAGGTGCGAGAGTTTTTCTTGTGTTGGTATGTATGGATATATGTACGGATGTAGACCACAGTGCACGAAAAGTACATACATTACAAACTCTAAAACCAATCTGTTACAGGACTGAACGAAAAGACCACAACGACGACGTCACACAACGTGCCGAATTAAGATACAAAATTACGTTTTAAAAATAGATAATAAATAACTATTATAAAGTTGCTTCTCAATGTCGGAGTTAAATAACTCTTCTCAAAATTATGGAATCTTTTCAGAAAATTACAACCTTAAAGAGGAAATATATCACTGATAGTCTTTTAAAAGAGTGAATACTTTTTTTTCCTGATTACTATGACCATATAAAACGGTTTGTAAATTTATATAGATTGGAGGGATATGCATTTAGTTAAAGTTCAGTAAGATATGTCAGAATTTCTATCACTCTATCTGTCTATCTATTCTCAGATGCCAAATAAAGGCCCCCTCCAATTTTTTTTTTATTTTGGCATTTTTTCCAAACCTACTAGATATTATTTAGATACCCTCCGCTTATTATTAATTTTTGATAATTGACAGTTAATCTATTCAGTAGATTGCTGGAAAATAGAAATGATTTTGATCTTGTTGGAACATTTCACTGAAACTAATTGATGGATATTTATTTTTTGTTGAAAAACATGTTTTCAAAAATTTGTTCAGTCGCTCCATTTATGGAATTACACCCCGATTATTAGATTTTCTATTTTTTACAACCCTTCCTCCCATGTTTATTGCATTTTTCCTCACTTTCAACATTTATTACAACATTCATGCTTTTATCTGGCACTCTAAAGTATGGATTCATCAAGGCGACAGCGAGTCTGTTTAAATATACAAGGGAGACAACTCTTACTGTAAGTAATATATTTTATTAGAAATAACATTGCACGATAAGCGAATTTAAATTCTCTGTAATTAATTTGATTGAAATATATTTAAAGTTCAATTAAAAACAACTATTTTCCTATTAGATAAAACAAGATCTTAGTCAAAATAAATCATGGTGTAACTGATAATTAAAATTAACTATTATAGTTAATTTATTAATATGTTAATATGTACTTGAAATTGTTTAAATGGATGAAATTTTCACAGATTTTTCTCACTTACCAATGAGAAATTTGTGTTCTTGTCATTTAAGGAATACAGCATTTTTTGCTTCGTCGCTGGTTCAAGTAAAATTGCGACTGTTTTATGTTTGAACAGTTATCTTAAAATATCTGAAACATCATTTTTAAGGAGACATAAAAAGACCAGTTTGAAAGAAAAACAAACAAAATAAAACAACCAGATAGAAACAGACATGTTTACAGGCAGGGAAAGAGACTTAATAGTCATATTTTCATATCTGAAGGAAAACGTCATTTATAAATAATGTCCTCAGCTTGAGAAGTAGATACATAGGCAGTCAGTCAGTAATTCATGGCCGAGTAAAAGAATCGGTCATTGCTTTTCTCTGATCTACTGAAGACAATTAGCATCGAATTCCCAGACAAGTTTGCCCCCTCCTCCTCAGAAAAGTCTCGGCCCCTAAGTGATCCCCCCAACTTTCAGAGTTCTTCAATCGCTACTGACGTCGACCACATAAGTTTAAAGGTGTTATTAGATTGACAACTAAGTCTCACCGGTTTACTATGTTTTTATAATCATCTCACCCCAAGCAAGGCAGTACTGCCACTAGTACGCAGGTGGGGTAGTAAATAATAGGTGAGTGAAGAGAGAGTAGAACAGATCCCAGTAGGTGTTGAAGGATGGGTATGAGAAGGACGAGTACATTGCTGTAAAGAGAGCTGCGTGGGAGAAAAGTGTAAAGAAAAGTCATTTTTTATCTCCTTGACAGGAGTCAAGGAGATAAAAAATGACAGTTAACGTTGCATTTAAACTCTTGGAGATTGTAGCTATGAGGGAAAAAAGAATACAGAAGGGAGTTCAGCAGGTGGAAAGTGCGAGAAAAGAAGCTGTGGTTACACTGGGTGTTTTAACAGAAAAAGAGTGGAACCTTGTTGCCAGTCTAGTAGCTCGAGTAAATTCGTGGGGGCACCAAGGCGCTAAGCTCATCGGAGCAGAATCCATGAAAGAGACAGAGAGAAGACACATCTCGTCGGTGAGGGAGAGATAGGAGTCGGGCCGCCAGGTCAAGATCGACTACATTGCAGATTCTTCATTTTGAATACTGAAAAACGGTAGCTACCATCAAAATCTAAAGTCATTTTTGGAATCAACGCTATTTTGTTGAGAACCCAAAGGTGAACAGCAGGGGCACCCGACCAGATATGACCATATATGATAGTAGTATTCAAATGTATTGTCAATTTGTTTGTGATGAAACGACTGAAAAATCTTGTTTAAATACCTACCATCGTAACAGTGATAGAATTGCAAGTATCTTACAACTTTTTATCTGTAAGAAGGGGTTTGTATTGTGGAAAAAAATAACTTTTTGTCTATATATTCGTCTGTCCACCAATTTCAATATGTTCACACACACACACACACACACTAATATATATATATATATTGTGTTAATTTGTAGTTTAATGATGTTTGGTGCCAAAATTGCTATTTTTCAGTAGTTTAATGATGGAAAGACATTTTAGCTTTGTAATGAAGTGCTCGATGTCAAGATAAGTCTAGTCACGACGAATTTCATTACTTATTTTTTATATATATGAATACATAAAAATTTGGGAAACAGTATCAGAAAAACAAAAGACTCTGAAGAGTGAAGACATTACAATAATGTACTCATGAAACCTCGAAGTCGGTATTACTGAAATAAATCAAGTTTCCTCAAGTTTTCTTAAAATACTATGAATAACACTTTTAGATTTCCCCACACTCTTCGAAATATCTCCAATCGAGAGTTCATCTTCATTACGTAAGTTGACTATGAGTTTTCTAAGTTCCAATGACGTCACAGACTTTTTCTCCATGTTTACAATGCAAGAGTCAGTAAAGAACCCGTGGAATTTAGTAAAATACCCGAATTTATATTCTTACCCTAAAAAATTTTCAATAATGCAAAATAATTATCGAATTTTTTCAATTTATTTAATCGTTCCGATAGTTTTGATCATCTATTTGTTTTTCGAATGTTATATAATTATTTCTATAACTTTATCCAAATAAGTTTATAGAGCTTTATATTTTAGAATTATATAAATTACCTTTATATCCCTTTTTCTGTGAAAAAATGTTCTTTGAAGCTTGAAAATAAATAGGTTTTTCATGTTTAGACGTTTTCTTAACATCATTCTGATCTTTATGCTCGCTACTCTCTCTCTCTCTCTCTCTATATATATATATATATATATATATATTGTTTTGTCTACTTTTTTTTATTCTATATCTTATTAACACTTATATATATATATATATATATATATATATATATATATATATATATATATATATATAAATGACTATATAGAATCCAAACAAAAGTAGAGAAATCAATGTAGAAAACCTATTTTATTGACAATGTGTTTCACCTTCGTAAGTTAGACGTCTTCGACTAAACTGTAAAGGACCGAATTGATGGGACTAAAAAGTGTCCTCATTTAAAGATTTGCCATGGAAATAGTGGTAGAGTAGCAATAAACTTTTAATGTTGCGTTTTAGGAAAGGCGCTGAAGATTGTCGATAATTCTCCCCTCCCCCGTCTCACATACACAAGAGTTGGTAAACGCTTTTATCAGGGCAATATTAGTAAATAAGGATTGATCAGCTCGAGTTCTTAAAGCTACAATAAAAGGAAAGGTATCGAAAAGTATTGTTAATATTCTTATAATAATTATTATACTTTTTATCAGTAACAGAGTTATTATTTTTTAATATTGGTTTTGTTATTTTTTTTAATATTGGTTTTTCTATGTTTTAAAGTATGAAATTGTCACATATTCAAGTACAAAAACGCGAAACAATTAAAAATGAAAGCAATCGATGAAAACAACGCAGTAAGATATTTCTTTATTGAATCCTTTATTTATTCAACAGAATACAAGAGCTGTAAAAGTGAGAGATGACCCTGCGGCACAGATTTGGCCATCTGATTGGCGGGCATCCGAAAAATAAAAGAAGAAGCGAAAGAAGGGAGAGAAAGTGAAGGTGAGGAAAGATAGAGTATATCGAGTAAAGAATGGAAAAGTGCGAAAATATTGGTAAAAAACTGTGAAAGAAAAATGCAAGCTATCGTTTACATAGCTTGATCTAAGACTCATTCACATCTAACTGTAAATAACGTCTCTCCGTTGATTGGTTAATTATCAATAAGCTTAATATCAATTAATTCTTTTTTTTAATATTTCTGCTATGTTATTCGGATGTACACACACACACACACACACACACACACACACACATATATATATATATATATATATATATATATATAACAAATAAAATTAAATCCTATCAAACGCGTTTTGTCATCTGATGGACTTTATCAAGGCAAATGATAAATTTCATCGGAAAACGAAACGCGTCGACTAAGAGAAGTTTTTCTTCTGTCTTTATTCATATTTTTCGCTTACCGATATATATTTTAGTTTTATCTGAAATTTAAGCACACACACATATGTACACACACACACACATACACACACACACACATATATATATATATATATATATATATATATATATAAACATATATATATGTACATATATATATGCATATTAAAGTAGAAGAAAAGTATGTGTTCAACCCGAATGTCTACCTAGTAAGCATTATCAGTGAGCCATATATATATATATGTGTGTGTGTGTGTGTGTCTGTGTGTGTGCGTGTACATATATATATATGTATACACACATATATATAATATGTGTGTATACATACATATTTCTATATACACACACACGTTTACACATATACACACACACACACACACACACACATATATATATATATATATATATATATATATATATATATATATATATATATATATATAACTGATTTAACTATTTTTGTTTGTGTGACGATATATAAGCATTAGTTTTTCATATATTGAATGTCCAGTATATGTATAAACTACAACTGCTTTAAAAAGACGACATCTTAATGTTTTCCTTTTAATCTAGAATATAAGAATTCCTAATGTGAATAAATGCTCAGTATATGTGTATGTATAATACATACATTTTTTTGTGTGTATATATATATATATATATATATATATATATATGCATCTTGTGTAAGCTTAAACGCATGTATATGCAGAAATTAGATAAATAATATATGAATATCTACTATTTTTGGTCGCATATTACATGTTGATAAAATGTATGAATATTTCTATGTATTAATTTAAAAAAGCACTTAAATATCTATGCATGTATATACGATGCAGGAATACATTCGTCTGCATGCGCCAAGGAGATGGCCACAATTTAACCAGAAAGGAATGAACTGCAATAATCTTAACTTTATATTTCCAAAAATGAAATAATTTGAATGATGCATCAAGATATAAAAAAAGATAGGAAAATAATTCTGGTTATTTAATGAGGAAAATCTGGTGAAAAAAAAATCAAGTGCGGAAAAAAGTTAAAGTTGAATTTTCTTAGAATAGACACTAAAGAGTACTCCAATCAATTATTATTATTATTATTATTATTATTATTATTATTATTATTATTATTATTTCCTTTCATTTCAGTTGTATAATTATTTCTTCTAGGGTCCCAACCAGAGACCTAACGTCAGAAATGGCTTCAAGACATGTTCAACTGAGCATTTTTACATAGATAAAACCTTCGTAAGTTGTGAACTGTACTTGCTATTATTATTATTGTTATTATTTCCTTTCATGTCTGGTATATACTCATTTCTTTTCGGGTCTCAACTAGAGACCTAAGGTCTTAAATGACATCATGACATTTTCCACTGCGCATTTTTTCAGGGAAAAATACCTAAAATCACACATATTTTACATAGAAAAAGCCCGTATGGTGTAGACTGTACTTGTGAGTATATTATTATTATTATTATTATTATTATTATTATTATTATTATTATTTTAACACCATGAAGTCAAAAACTACGACCTGATTTTACAAATTCAATAGAAATGTTTGTCATCTAATAAAATCTCTGATTTAAAAAAAAGATGCAAAATAAGCATTAATAGCCAGAGAAAGAATCGCTTTAAATAAGAATAAAATATAAACCAAAGTATAATTGTTCAATTTCTTTTTTTTTTATACGACAATGCAGTATCTTTCACTTTAAACTGCGTAGAACAAGTGAATTCCGTTATAAAATTGAAAATATATAATTTGAAAACGGTGCATCATAATAATAATAATGTAATATGTTTTTTTAATAGGTTTGTATTTTGTTTGAATGATTTTTGTGCCGAAACTAGAAATGGAATCTTTAAAGCAAAATGACTATACAAATCTCAGAAAGGAGAGGTAAGCGCAGACCAATGGGACTAAAAATGAACATGATTCAATTTCAAATAAAAGTATCTTCACACTTTAGTTTAATTAAATCATTCGTATCCTTAAAACTATTTACTTTTTATCTAATTAAAACGAAAAGAAAATTCAACCGAAAATTGCTACGTGTTTAAAGAAAATAATAATCAATTGTTCATTCATTTATTCGGGAATCATTAAACGCGTAACAACTTCATCATGGCTAAAATAATCCATTTAAAACTATTGTAATTCCCAGAACTGAAAGAATATTTCCGAAGAAAATGATTCCGTCAGTAAAATTCTGATAAGTGTTTTTCTATATAGTTTAATTTTTACTGACGCATATATGATTTTTATTGCCATTAATAAATATATTAAGTGCTATGATTTTCTTTATCCAACTATAATTTGCATTGCCTTTAAAAATTCTTATGACAATTATGCTGTTAATATATTCACTTATTACCGGCTACTCGTTGGTCTCGATGGCGTTGTGAGTTAAAATATTTTCGCGTTCAATATATCGAATGGAAGTAAAAAACATAATTGTCTATCAAGAAATAAGTAAGTTCATTTACTGTTCTCATTTTAACGTTGTTGTTTTTTTATTTTTGTGAGAGTAACCATTTCATTTGAAGTTACTGTGTTCGTCATTATCTATAGTAATATTAATTTTCATTAACTCATTTTCAACTCTTATTTAATATAAAACAGTCAAAAAGGTTCATAATAGCGCCAGCCTCTTATTTATTAAAAGAAAATGAGTAGTGATGCCAATCAAGCACATCTTTTTTTATAATTACTGAAATAAAGTAATTATTCATACAGTAATTGCGATACATTCATATAAAAATATGAACGGAGAGAGAGAGCAAATATATTCAACATTTTCTCTCAAATAATCAATTTTCTGAACAATCAAAATTAAGGATCAAATATTTTTTTTTATTTATGCAAGTTTGTAAAATATTAAAACTAATCAGAAATTTGACGCAAACGTTACTTGAAACATTCAATAATAAAAATCATTTAATTCGTGTGAGAAATTTTAGTCCTAATATCTTTTACTCTTAACGTTATAACAGGCTCCGATTTGTTGCTGTTTAAAAAAACCATCCTATCAACACTGCCTTTTCTGCGACTCTGTTCCTCTCATCAATTGCCGAGAACTGTTCAACTACAGACTTAAAGAAATTTTAATATTTACAACTTATGTACCCTGGTAACATATCCAATGAGACAGGAAGTTTAACATAAAACATTACAATCAGATTTACGCACATTATATTTTGAAGAGAATAGTAGGTGAAATAGACAAATGAATGCAAACATATTTAATCAAATTATTAACAAGAAATGTTTTGATACACTGATGTTTTTTTTTTTTACTGTTGTTGCTGTTGTTTCTGATGTTATTCCAATTGGTTTGGGTGGGTAGTATGATAGAAAGAAAGGAATTCTTCCAAAAATTTATATGAACGCCACCAAGCATTTTCGGCCATAGACATTTCTAGTCTTGTTCAGAAGTGGGACTCACCAAACTGCACATTTCTTTTGGGGGTTCATGTAACTTCCGAGGGGGCAGTTGAAAGCTTTGGAAAACTCTTCTGAATTATGAAGAGTACCGATTACCCTGTAAAACAATATAGACAATAATCATTATTAAATAAAACGTGGCGTTATATTGAATTATTTCTGTTATGCAACAGATTATCATTCAACAATTACTTTTGATTGATTTTATCATGTAATTTTGCATATTGCTGGTGGGGAATTGATCGTCTTTTCTGCTACCTATTTATTCATTTGAGTAACATTGTCAGTTAAAGTAAATGGTTAAAAAGAATCATTATCTATAAAGAAATACATTAATTACTGACCACTCTATAAAAAAATTAATATGTCCCGGAGTAAGAATATTACACTATTATCATTTTTTTTTTGTTTTTAATTTTAATTTCGAATGTTTCTCTCTCTCTCTCTCTCTCTCTCTCTATATATATATATATATATATATATATATATATATATATATATATATATAATTCCTAAACGAGTTATTATGCAACCTAGGTGTTTTCAAGCGATTTGCAATAACTGATTTTACCATTTCTTTAAGAACACCCTCGTAACAGGGATTTTTTGAAAGCGCAATTTTCAAAATTAGAAAAGATTATAATGTCCATGGTTGTATGACCCTAATAGGTATTTTATCGTATGGTTACACTTAGTCATAATTAAATTTGTTTTTTATTTAAAATTATTTTAATTTACATTGCGACACGAGAATTTCTATGTTTCGAGACTTAAAGCTTTTATCTCATCATCAGGCAATGTTCGACTCACTTTCATTCAAATGTAAATCATTTTCACCAAAGTAAATCAGCATAAATGCTTTAAATCTCGAAACACAGAAATCTGTAATATCTGTTATTATTACTTTACAAAATTTTACAAAGCAAGAAAGCAAAGATGAACTCGTCCGAATCACCCTAAATTTTCTTCATTCTTTCATTGATGAAACTGCAATATAGGCAATTACTAGATATTTATAAATTCATTTGATGCACATGTTATTGTACAGTATTAACAAAAGAAACATTCTATTTTCATTTACAATTATTTACTAGGCAATAAATACTAAAAAAATAGTATGAAATACATCATTTTTTAAAACACTGGGGTGGCGTAATAATTATGCCCGGTAGTATATATATATATATATATATATATTATGTACAGACAAGTATGTATAGACAAGTAGACGGGGTCGCAATGGGTTCTCCTTTGGGTCCATCCCTAGCTAACATTTTTGTTGGTTATTGTAAGTATTTGTTCTTTTCTCGCACTAATCGTCCCCTTATGTATTATCGTTATGTTGATGATACATTTGATATATTTAATACTGAGAATGAAGCCGACCATTTTCTCGCTTATTTACACTCTGTGCATCAGCCCTTAGTTTTCACGATTGAAAAGTAGTCAAATAATTCGTTATCCTTTTTGAATGTTCAGGTCCATAAAAATGAGGGGACACTTTTGACTTCTGTATATAGGAAAGCAACGTTTACTGGACTTTACACGTGTTGGGATTCTTTTTGTCCTCGCCAACGCAAAATAAACTTAATTAACACCCTAATGTTTAGGGCTTTAAAAATTTGTTCCAGTACTTTCCTAAGTGCAGAGAAGGACTTTATTAAGATGACTCTTACTAAGAATGGGAATCCTTTAAATATTTTGGAGTCCACTGTGTCATTAGTCATCAACAATTTTTATAAGGTGAAGTCGTTGAATGTTCAGAAATGTCCTGTTTACTTACGACTACCATTTATTGGCACAGATGGTGAGGAATTAGCTAGGTAAATTTCTTCTTCCATTAGTAAATCTTATTTTGCTGCAAATGTTCGTGTAATATTTTCTACACGTAGTTTTCTCTTCTATGCGTAAGGATTTTTTGTTAATTCACTTGTTTACCATCTCCAGTGTAGTTGCGAGTGCGATTTCATAGGTAGGACATCACAGCGTTTAGATCAAAGAATCAAGCAGCAACTACCTCGGACAAATTTTAACTCTTCCGCTAATACAAACCACTTGGTGAATACATCCGGGTCCTCAATAAGTGAACACAATATTAATAGCAGGAAATGTGTAAGTAATTTGAGTGCTGACAATTTTTCGATCCATGCCAAGTCGCATTCCATTTTCCATCCAAAGGTGCTAGAGTTCATATACATAAGATGCGGGGGACCTGCTCTCTGTAAGCAGAGAAAGTGTCACCTGGGACTTAGTATTATTGGGCTCTATTATCCTTATTTTTCCCCCATATCACTATTCCATTTCACCCTTTTAGCTATTTATTAAAAATCCCAATGTCTAGACTTGAGGAGTGCTGGGCGAAACCGGTTGTCTTATTTAAATACGATATCATTAAAATTCTCTATTTTCCTAGCTATTATTTAGTTTTGTTCGGTCAAAAGTTTATTTTAAATATCTTCACACACACACACACACACACACACACACACACACACACACACACATATATATATATATATATATATATATATATATATATATTAGCTGAACGGTATTATTACAGTCATGCCGGTATCTAAATTTTGTGAGAGCATCATTGAAATATCTTTACCCTTCATGGTCATTTGGTTTCCTAACGCAATCAAACGCTATTGCCAGACCATGGACTGACGGTTGTGTTTAAGCATGAAACAAACTTTCACCGTTAACAACAATTTGGAAAAACCTGTATGACTCGTACATTTTTATCGCTTTTTTTTATTAAGTTATCGATATTGTGATAAAAAATGATCTGCCAAGTGAGATACTTAATAAGAATGCGATAAAAATATAAACGAAAATAATAAAAAAAAACTTTAGTAAAGATATTAAATAAAAGTTAACACAGTTTCTCTTGGACTGACTGCCTACAAAGGCTAGAAAATGCTGTCTACACTTCTATTTAATCAATAGATAAGCAGAGAAGAAATGGATGCCAATTGTACGAAGTGAACGTAAAAGGCAAGTCTGATTTGCTCAATTCGCCTATTCCCCCTTCCCGTTACGTTACCAGCACATTCTTTGAACGTTTATGGAATTAAAAAATATATTAAACTTGTAGAAGCATTTTGGTGTGATTATTTTGTAATTAACTTTATGCATGTTTTGTCTTTGTTCTTTGTTTATTTTTGTGTGTGTATGTGTGTGTGTGTGTTTTTTTTTGTTTTGTTTTATTGTTTGTTTGTTTTTGTTTTTTTGTTTGTTTTTTTTTTTTGTTTTTTTTTTTAATGATATCCTTGCAATAAAAAATGTTAAATTTATAAATATATGCTGAAAAAAGGTCGGTATTAGCCCAGCTTAAGTTAATGAGAGTTACTTCCCTTGAATTTTATGGCACAGTTACTTCCCTTTACATGAATTGCTTCTTTTTTTTTTTCCTAAGATGTATTGAATCGCTTAAATGTTGCCAAATATTTTCTTTTCTTTTCTTTTTTTTTATTTTTCCTTTGATTATTTTCATCAACCATAATTTCCTTGAAATTATGTTTGTTTGGTCAATACTGAATAATTGAAATGAGAAGATTTTGTTTTTACTATACATATATAATTATATAACCTTGAGTTTATTCGTGGCTTGAATCTAAAGAAAAGAAAAAATATCTGGCGACTAGAATTTCGCATTTCAACTACTATTTTTCCCGTTTCAACACTTCCCGATATTTGGTTGAAATACACTTGTTTTTAAAGCTACATCTCAAGTAAAAATTACATTGTATCGATATTTACCCGAACCTCACCGCGGGATGTGGATTTTTACGTGGGGAATTTTCAAGCGTGTACAAAATTACTTTGTTTCACTTTAAGTGGAAATACAGTAGCAACACAGTCTCCTTTGTGTAATTTCTACTATCTCGTTAAGATAACGCATGTTTTAACTTTAATTTTTAAAAGGATATGAAAATACGTATCCGAAGATACAACAGTAGATCAATGCCTATGGAAGAAATCCGTTATCGCTTTGAAACGATAAATAATGAAGTGATACTAATTTACATTTTCATTAAACTAAATTAATTTTTTTAAAAATATACTTTACACAACACGCAGAATATCAGCATCAATAATAAAAACATATTTAAATAGATTTTTTTTTTCGTTTATGTGTCGTATCGCTCTCGGGATGTCGATTACCATGATTTTCCTTGGCTTCCCGTCTTTTGCAAGTTCAAACTATGTTTATCCACTGATCATCTTCCCTAATCCATGCTCGACGATTGAATAATATAAAATGATTAGATAGGTTTTTGGATGTTTCACTCAGTCCCACTTTCGTTCAATATGTCGTTTGAGTGTTAATATTTCCGGGCCTTCTATCGCCATGCCCCAGATATTTAAACTGCCGCTTCACGACTGTAAGTATGTGTTTTTTTTTGTTCCTATTTTTAAGGATTTTTCGTTGCTCATAAGTTTTGTCCATTTATTCTCAACCTCCTTCTGTAGGACTATATCTCCGTTGCTTCCAGACTCATCTTATTCACTGCCATATAGAAACATTGATATTATATGGCAGTTATACCGGATTTGTTTGTATTGAATTTTTTCTGTCTCTTGACACTTTGTTTAGTTTTAAGAAGGCATATTTCGCTATTCCAATGCATGCGCCTTCAAATCTTTGCGTCTGTTACAACACTACCCAGATAATTTCCCTACCTGATCGATTCTGATGTCTTTAATGCGAGTTCGTATCTTGCTGACGGTCATACATCCTGTATCTTTTTTACAGTTTATAGTTGTCCCTTTATTTTTCTCTCGCTTTCCTGTATTATTTACATCACTTTGAAACACCGATTCCCCTACGTCTAGCCTGGTTAGTAACTAAATGGGTAACCACTTGAAAATACCAGGCGCTGTTAGTTTGGATATGCGGGTGGTATAACAGCTAGGAATTTTTATCGGAGATGTGAGTTCTAAATCACGTTGTGTTTGTTATATTCACTTACGCGCAAATACAACAGGAAAAGATATAAATTCACCACTTTTCTCCATAGCTATGGATTAATTAGTAAAGCTTGTATCATTAAACTTATCTCAAAGAAAGAATTCTTATAATGTAAAAATATTTTCTGGCTTTAAATAACCTGCAAAATCTTGATAAGCCAATAAGAAAATGAACCAATCAATCGTGTATTGTTTTCTATCAAAGATTTGCTATTTCCATTCTGCGTCTGCTATCAACAGTGTTTATCTTATACTGTTAACATTGTGTCTACGGATAGGTCTCTTAGGTTTTCTTTGCTATATAGGTTAAATAAATACAGTGAGAAGACGCATTCCTGACTGATGCCTTTATTTTTGTATACTTGTCCAACTTGTTTTCTATTTACATGCAAGCGGTGAAAACAATCCAATAAAATATACCTAAATCGGCCAGGACTATGAACTCCAGTCAGAATACGGTTGTGAGCATACTGAGGGCGCATGTTTCCGCACCATACCTGCAAGAAGAGAGAAAAATAGTTTTAAAAAACTGTTTATATATTAGCGTTTGCCTGTAGTAATTAAATAAATTTATTTCCAGCCTACGCAAGTCGCTTCTCAACACAAAGATTTATTGATCAATCTTTTATAAATTTGCAAATGGTTAAATATTTTCTGTGTGACCTCCCACCTTATAGCAGTGAAACAAAACATCACAGACGTATCTGCAATCAGCGTTTTATATAAATTTGAAGTAAAATTGGAAAAATTATATGGAATCCATTGGTAGATCAATTTCAAAGAAAGTTTGTTAACTATGTCGTGCGAGACGATTTTTCTCTCCAAAATCTATCCGGACGTGCATTGTGGTGCAGGGTGTGCGCTGTGATGCAGTGAATATCGACTCGAAACGACAAATCGGGGTGCCGAGTTCAAATTCCAGTTGCATTCTTTGAAAAGGGTATTAATCCCTCTCTTCCCTCCAGTTATGTGTTAAATATTAGGACAGATTGGGTTATATAGTCTTGGCTGCCAAACAGTCTACCGCAGAAAGCAATGACAACCTACTGCAGGAAAATTTTCTGCCTAGTCAGTCATGTCTCTTTCGAGACATGATCGCCCAAAGCGTGTATCACGCATGAGACTTAACTGACTGACTGCATCTATGCTTAAAATATTGCTGTCACATATGATTTTATGTCCCTGCTATTTACCTTGAGCTACTTGATAAAATTCAAAATGTCTGCAATATTATTGGTCCTGATCTGGCGGTTCGGCTTCAGTCCCTTTCCCACTGCTATAATTCAGCTTCTTTATTTTATCGCTAAATGCTTTGTTGGTAATTGTTCGAATGAGCTCTTCGTTATGGTACATAGACATTTTGAATTTAAGAGCAGTAATAGACTAGGGTATAGATAACAACAATTTACAGTTGAGTTGGCTAGATGTAGCCGTAAGTTCTATTCTAACAGTTTCTTTACTCGCACCTCTCGCTTGTGGATCTTCCCTCAGCTCCATGCTTTCCTGCCAACTGTGGTCTGCAAAAATTTAGATGCATTGTCAATTGCTATCTCCTGTCCTCCTGATTACTCTTTTCTCTTCCCGCTCCTTATTAATGTTTCTGGTCCTAATTCTTCCACAACTTGTAGTTCCTCTTGTGTCTTAGTGGCTTTACTACCTTGCATGGGGTGATCGAGATCAAAAAATGTTCCAGCGGTATTTTACGTCGTATGGGACTCAAAATACGCAAACGTGTGAGTCCCGTATCTGGAAAGTGATGAAGATGGCATTGCTCTTGAACAATACAGGTGCATTGCGCGCACAGATCAGTCATAGTTCGAGCAGCATTGAAGAAATATGGCGGTTTCGAAGCAGCTCATTCGAGGTTGCGTGCTTTAAGACTAAGGTGGGCTTGTCTGCAGCCGCATCATGTCGCTGAATACGCCAAGTCATTTGCGATAATGCTGTTAGTAAACGCACCGCCAGGCATTGGCTCTAGATGTTCAATTCGGGAAATCTGTCCCTTTGTAATTAATTCCTCTGTAGCCGACCAGAGATCCTGGATGATGGGACCTTCAAGATGGATGGCCGTAGAGGAGGTTAGCTTGCCAAACGCTTCCAAGTTTCTGTTGAAACTCTCAGATTTTACCTATACCGCATGGGAAAGGCGCGCAAGTTTAGCAAGTGAGTACTTACTGTTCGAAGCCAACAACCAACAACGATTGACAACCAGTTTCTCGTTGCTTTCTTGGCACCGTAACGTACCAATGTTTGATCGAGTGATCACCGGTGACGAAAAGTAGGTTTTGTATCAAACTTCCAAGCGTGCCACCTCTACATGACAAGACCACCTCTACAACCATGATATGTACTTAGCAAACTTGATGACAAGTGCTGGCACTGTAATTTGCCATTAATGGGCCAAATCTTCATGCAGAGCTGTATTCGTGGCAGGTGTAATGTGTGCTGGTACTAAATTGAAACTGAAGCAAACGGAGCCTACATTGATTCATCGAAAGAGTATATACTGTCCCTCTATGACAATGTCAGCTCTCATTTAGTACTGGCGACTTGATTGGGTGATACTGTGACATCCACCTTACTCCCCCCCCCCCCAAACCTTGCGCCAGTTGATTACTATCTCTTCCATTCCTTTTTTTTCTTTTTTCATCTGCGGAATCAAGGGGAAAATATCGGAAAACTTTTATCATTGCCACTGCAGATGGTGTTTATTTTTGTTAGTATAATGCAATAGACTGGATAGAGTAGTGGTGGCCAAACATTTTTTTTTCTCTGAGCCACTTTTTCAGAATTAAAAATTGATCACGCCTCACCATAGAAATGAAACAAAACTAATGAAAAGGAGAAAGCAGCCCTACTGCAAAGAAGATTCATAGAATACATTAAAGGGAGATAACCGCAGAAGTCGGAATATTATCATTGGTAATACTCACCTCCAATTTGCAAACCCAAGTTTTTTTTGTTTTTTTTTTTTTGTTTTTTTTAATCATATCACCCCAAGCAAGGCGAAAACACCACTGATGCGCAGGGGGCTACGTGAGAGTGAAAAGATTGGAATAGAGAAAACCGGAAACCACATCCTAAACAGGAAACAAGGGATGAGCCTCTTCATCTGTTCAATAGACGTGGGTGGAGTGTGAACCGGGCGATAGTTTAGTCTATCTACTCCAATTGAAAAAAATAAATAAAAAAAGAGTGAAAAGATTGGAAAAGAGAAAACCGGAAACCACATCCTAAACAGGAAACAAGGGATGAGCCTCTTCACCTGTTCAATAGACGTGGGTGGAGTGTGAACCGGGCGATGGTTTAGTCTATCTACTCCAATTCACTTAATTTTTAATACTTGATATAATGGAAAAATATCACAATGATAATATCGGTCAATAATTATTTATAACTATTTAGCATTTATACTGGGACTCATGCATGCATTTTTAAGTAATCCATAATAATATTATAAATTTTGAAATCATATTTATTTTTTGGTATATGAAGTTTTTTCGACTGTTTCTAAATCTTTGATTGCCTTTCAGTCATTCCGCGTCACCTGCTATCCTCTTCCGCCAGCCCTATGAGGCGCGCTGTACCGTTTTGGGAACCACTGGTTTATAGTGATACAGCGCTCAGGACTGGAAGCATACATGCATAAGGTATTACTACTCGTTTCCAAGTTAGCCAATATGAGTACCACATAAAAGAAATAACCAGCGTTTCAACACTTTTTTCTATTGTTACTCGACATATAAAAATGTCATTAGTTACAGTAACTCCCTAAAAGTCGAGAGCCGCTTCAAAATCGATGGACATGTCCACTCGTAAAAAATAGGGAAAACTTTGTAATTAATTATTGAACATTAGCATGCTTTACGCCTCTTTTAGTTTTAGTTTGCAATACTTATCAAAATCGAAAAATATTGACTATTTATCAATTCAGAAAGAGTTTTCTGTCTATAATATCGATACACTGTCGTATAGTTACCTAAATTTACAGGGTTTTTGGACTTAAACAAAGTCAGCTGTTACTTATTTACAAATCTGATTTGATTGAGTGCTCACCAGTGAAGAAAAGTATCCCCTGTATCACCCTTCCAAGTGTGCCAGACATTAGGTGCCACCAATGATATCCGCATTTTTATTTGAATTTTGTTTCCTTTTCAGCACAAAAATTTAACTCGTTTTATGGTATTTCTCGGATGCCCAAGCATGGTTAATAATTCAGTCAGTCAGTTAACTGCAATACATGATACACACATGGACAATCATGTCTCTTTCGATCCATGACTGACTTGGTAGAATATTTTCCTCAATAGGTTTCCATTTCTTTCTGCGGTAGACTGGTTTCTATTCAACCCATAACTAGAGGGAAAATAGATGGATTAATATCTTTCCGAAAAAAGTGAATGCAACGAATTCAACTGGAATTCGAACTCTGCTCTCTCATTCCGAGACGATATCCATTACACCACAACGCAACAATTATTTGTCTTAAGTGAAGAATAAATGAATATATAATTTTATTAATCTATGTAAATTTTTATTCTTTAGTTAAAATGTATATATTCGTTTGTTCTTTATTTATAAGAAATCTTTTTTGCAGTGCACTAAAATAAAATCTGCTTTGTATGCATATCAACTAGGTTCCACAATTCTCTAAAAGACAGGGATTTACTTGACACTGTATCAATATTTAAAAAAAGGACTCACTTCTGAATCGATAAACAATCAATAGTTTTTAACAATTGTTGCAGTCTAAAGAAAGCTTACTTATTCATTAGTTTGTTTACACTGTTTATTTTTTTAAATTATTTCTTGTAATGGATACCAATTGCCAATTAGTTCAAACTTTATAAAATCTATAGTTGATTCAGATATTTTAATAATTTAATAAACGTTTCTAAATTTATGAATAATATTTTAACAATTATTTCTTTATAAATTAGTAAGAGATAAATATTACATTGCATTCAGTTTTAACTTTATTCGTTTTCAGAATTTTGAAAATATAACATTATTCTCGTAAATGAAAATTCTAATAGTGTTTAATATTTTTGCCTGTAAAAAAATTTCTAAATTCACTTTCATCATATGTTTATATTTTATTCCAATTCTAATCATCGCTTTTTTAAAAAAAAAAAAAAAAAAAAAAACATTGCCTAAGATAGAGAGTAGTTAAAAAGCGGTGTCCTGTGAAAATCAGTCCTTTTGATACGATGTCTTGTTGCGGGTAGGTTTGACCATGTTTGCCTATAGTCCTCTTTAAAACCTACAAGATCTATTCGCTCGAAACAAAAATCTTATATTAACCATATCCACACTTTAATATGACTAAATAGCAGCCTTCTCGTTATATGTAAATATATTATTTCAATGACTAATGTATATTCGATGTTTACTGCGAAAGTTCTTTTAGCATAAATGAATATTTTCTAATTTCTATATCCCATAATTATATACATAATTAAATGATTCTCTATAATGCGTTCTGCAAATATTTGAAAACTTATGATTTTTGATAGAATGATGTAATACAAAATTAAGTATTAATTAAAAGTAACTTGAATATAAATTTGTTATCAAATATTAAAGCAGGAAGCTGTAGAGGCAAGCGTTCTTCTACGTCCTGAAAGGATTATATATTTTTTTAAAAGTAGTTACTAAGTTGACAACTATAAGCTTTGCTTCCATCTAATGCCTTTACTGAAATTCTCTATAAAAATTGTCACCTGTGCGAAACCAAGGAAAAATAGTTGCTCGTGGGTGAAATTAAGACCTGGAAGTAATGGTTCTTCGTAGCCTCGTTTACCGATCCAATTTTTATAGGCCTGCAATAAATTGAAAAAAAAAACAATAAGATAATTTTCATTATGTTCAATTAAATTCAATCACTTCGCAAAATATCAGGGGGATTTTCATTTTATATTATAAACAAACTTGAAATTAAAAAAGATATTACATTCACAAAACAATACTGTTATGAAGTGGACTTACTTACTCTTTTATCTCGCATACCGATAACGTGATTTTTCCAGTTCACACATTACCGAATGTGACACAAGGTGAGTTTAAAGTGGGTTTAACGGCAATACTGTGAAAAATTTCTCAAGCCCATCACTTACACATTTTGAGGATGCTTTCGGCACCGGGCAATAAACCTAGCTTCTTGTCAAAGGAGGAAGGTCTAGTGACGATTGTTGAACTCTGAAAGTGGGGAGGTCGCTTAGGGCCGAGATTTTTCTGAGGTGGGGCAAATTCAAGCAGAGTTTTCATTTCTATACAACACCCCTATCGTATACATAGCTTAGGAATGAGTTTGAATATAAGTATGTTACTTCACTAAATTAAACGGAATAACTTTCCATTCATAGTAGTAGAGTTCTAATCTATTCTTGCCCTCCTTTCCACTGTCAAGCTGTTGAAACACAAAAGAGGTTAATTTCAAATCAAAATCAAAGGATTAATACTAATTTAATACTAACATCAACACTAGCAGAACAATGTGATTTGTCTACTCTGATTTTTACTCTATAAAATGTTTTTAAAGCACAAAAAATAAATGCTACAAAAAATAAATGAGAAAATAAAATAATGCAACGAAATCCATCAAAATGCTGTGGGAAGGACCACTGGGGCTTGAGCGAATATTAATGACAGAGGAGCGACTCCCTCTCTCAGTCAGAAAACTATACTTACATACCAAGAACTGCACTACTCTTAGTGTTTGGGCATTTATATAGTCTATGCCTTTACGATGCTATTTAGATAGCCATTAAACAAATTACTACAAATGCAAAGAAGTTATTTTTATCTCAGAACTCAAACGGAAATATCACCGAAACATCTAATTATTGTTTAACGAGAAGTACAATATTTGCCGGCCTATTGCACGTACCCACATATTGAATGCACCTAGATCAAAAACTGCACACATTAAAACAACAAAAAATCAAAATTATGACAATACTATTATGTGAGTTTCTCATTAACGATGAAGAAACATTACTCTATTAGTAAAAATTATACTACAGGTACTTCTTTTAATAAAAGTGAGGTAAGGTTTTATTACCAGGACATTTTTTGGAAAAGAAGAATTTTAGTAGATTTCATTTTGCTCATTTGTTAAAAATATTTTTAGTTGTTTTTCAGGAAGGAACATCTGCACTGAATTCAAAAGAGCTCCAAAAAATCTACTTGTGTCAGTAAACACTGGTACATATAGTAATTGGCAAGAAACCCCAGAAATATTGTTCGTGTTGGTAAATGAAGTCCCACACCATACATGCCAGA
Organism: Ascarosepion bandense; assembly: GCA_037127315.1. Classification (NCBI taxonomy): domain Eukaryota; kingdom Metazoa; phylum Mollusca; class Cephalopoda; order Sepiida; family Sepiidae; genus Ascarosepion; species Ascarosepion bandense. The sequence goes on along the minus strand of JBBBDQ010000704.1, from coordinate 371,628 downwards.
AAGTAAATTCCAATAACTGTATATCAACAAAAACACGCACAAAGAAAGCAGCAATATGCAAGCCAAATGAAATATTTCTGTAAAATGTGGTATTTCTACAAAACAAGCAGCAAAATATTGTGCAATTCCATAAATTTGTTAATTTCTTTAGTGAATTTTTCAGGGATAATTTTATTGGTATAAAATTTGCTCACTTCAAGGAATCCTAGTTATAGAGCTAAACTCTAGACATTGACTGATTCCTAGTGAACCTGTGGTGAATATAGAATTAAAAGTAACTCTCTTCTCCTCACTGTTTACAAATTTCGCAATCCAGTGTGAAATTTAATTTTGACCAATAAAAAAAATTATCGCCTCCATACTGAAGGAAAAAGACGATGCAAAATTTTGCGATCCGATGTCAATTATTTTCTAACATATGAAAGGGAGCGATTTACAAAACTGAAAGAAGTTAACAAGCCGATGTGAAAGAGTCCTTTGATATAAAATATAGAAAAAGAAAGTGGAATCAGGCAGATGGAAGCAGACATTAGATACGACACCACCAAGATGTGACAAAAACAAATTTCAATCCGCTGAACGGGACATAAGATCTCGTCGACACACATTCGTTTTCCCCATTCTTTCTTGCGTGCTATTCTCACTTACCTCTTTTTCTTTGTCCTCTCCATTCTCGCAGTCAAGAAGAAGAAGACAATAACAACAATAAAACACTACAACTGACTACTAAGAATTAATGTATATAAGTACAATTTTCCTTTATTGCTTTTCTTTCCTTTTGATTTTCTCGCCACCCGCTAAAAGAAAGAAAGAAAGACTTTATTACTATTCTGTTAATCTTTTCTGCATACACACATTTTGCTACAACTACGAACTCTGGATTCACTTAACTCCGTACTACATTTTCTCTTTGAACATTTACTCAGCTAATAATTTCACTTTCTACAAATTGATGTTATTCTTTTCAGTTAATAAAATTCCACTTATCTTACAAACGAAACACTTATATTCTTTCAAACTTCTGATGATGATGATAATCTAAAAGTGCTCCCTACTTCAAATCCCACTTTTCTGTGGTATTCATATGTCTGTAATACATGATACTGCTGTATTGAGTAATTTTCGGTGCATTTCTTGGAAAAACCCGCGTTCAGTAGGCCGGCAAATACGGTAATTTAAAAACAAAATAGTAATTACTTTTGGATAATTTTAATTTTCTTTTGGGCGTTTTCAATGCCTATTTATATTTTCAGATTTTTACTTATATTAAAATGATCTTCGTTTCTATTTATTAAACCCAAGCATAACGAATTTAAACCACCATTTAAACTACTTGAATATTAATTCTCGCGCAAAATTTAATCCAGTTGATTTATTGAAATTGCAGGTACCAAATTAAATGAAATCAATTCTGATAACGTTTCAGATATTTTAAAAAGTGCTGAAATAAATTCCAAAATCATCTGGAAGAGTAACGTGTATATAAATGAAATTTGTAAACAAATTCATGTCGGGATTATTGAAAAAGCTTAAAAAAGTTGCTGATAAAGAAAAAGTCTTGTGCCATCATCCGTGGTTAATGGGTCAATCTCACATTTTCTAAAACTCTTAGAAGACATCCTGCGATTTCACACCATTTTTAACTGCCACTCTTAATAATGCACTGATTTAAGTTTGAAATTGACTGGGCCAATAGTCAGTAAGGCACTCACCCGAAACGACTGCTTTAAACCACCGTTATCTGCAATATTTTCGCCCATTGTATTTCTGCCATTAATCTAGAAAGCAATGTAAAAACAGAAAAAAAAGCAATTAAACAATTAAAATATCATAGAATGTTTTGACTCCTGAAATAGAAATTAAAATATAATTTTCTCATTATAATTCTGGCCACTATGACCAACCATAATTTATTAGAAGAAATTTTAAATATCGAATAGAAAGTCGTACACCCGCTATATAATCATCACAGCAGTATATGGCCACATCAGAAGACTTCCTTTTCTCATCTCCCAGAAACTCTCTTCCGAGCTCCTATTCCATTGACAGAAGAATTAATCCGCAAAGTCATATATGTCTTGGGAAGATAAAAAAAATTCATTTCATATCTCATATGACAAAGTGGATATGAATTATCAGTCTATTTAATCGCTTCTAAGACTATGTTTGTGCGACTACAAGTGCAGATATGAAGAGATGGACACTGATTATTAAATCAGCCCATACTAAATCACAAACGAATATCAGTCAAGTAAACATAGTCATTTTCGAATTTTTAGTTTTTGCAGTCTGATGAATTACCATTAATCAGTATTAAAATATATAATTTTACAAAACGTTTTCAAAGAATTTGATTTTTCTGCTAGTTTTATATTAGTAATGACGAGAATAGCCGTTTCCATACAATAAATATTCGACATTCATTGACCGAACAGAGAGCGTTATCGTATGATGAAATTCATAAAAATATTTCACTTAAAACAGTTTTTTCAGGAATTTAAACTTCTCAAGCCCACTAACTGCTATCGCTCTTCCTAGTATTGATAAAATTTTCAATCCGGGCCTTTTGTTTAAGGTCTTGCGAATCTAGCTCTGCCTTCAACAGTGTCATCTGTGTATCTTAGCTGGTTAATATTAGTCAGTCAGTTAATTGCTGTACGTGATACACGCTTGAGCGATCATGTCTCTTTCGAGACATGACTGACTGGGCAGAAGATTATCCCGCAATAGGTTGCCATTACTTTCCGCGGTAAAGTGGTTGCCAACCAAAGCTACAGAATCCAATCTGCCCCTCTATGTAACCCATAGCTGGAGGGAGAAACTACGAATTCATACCTTTCCCAAGGTTATTTACGCGTATGTGAATGCAACGAATTGAATTCAAATTCGAATTCCAAAACGAATATGCTACTAATAAAAAGCAGCAATCTTCTTTTCCCTCCATAGACCAGTGTACTGACAATAGGGAATGAAAATATGCTGATGACATGGATGTTCGTATTTTCTATAAGAATGACCTTGAACAAAAAAATCTCTGCCATATTGAATACTGTTGCCATTTCTACTTGGGTGCTCCTGCTATTTATCTCAATCCAAAGAAGGAACTGCAATATAATTGGTCTGGACTTGGCATCTCGACTTCAGTCACTTTCTCACCGACGTTACGTGGCTTTACTCTGTCTTTTCTACAAATAGTTTTACGAAAACTTTTCTGACGAGCTTTCCCCCCACCCCCTGGTGCCCTGACACGTCAATATAAGCGTGATACTACCCTTTTACCGCTGAAATAGTTAAATATAACCTCTACTTCTACTAGAACAGATTCTTTTCTCACACTTCCAGCCAGTGAAATTCCCTTCCGTTTATCGCTTCTCTGATAGCTACAGTCTCCAAAACTTTTGATGCGCCGTCAATTGCCATATTCTATCTCCTCGAATCCAGTTGATCTTTTATCCTTTCCTCAATTCTGTCTTTACCCAGTCTTTTCTGTCATTGTAACTGCTCCCCTGCGCACTAGTGCCGGTCTAGCCTCGCTTGAGGTTAAATTATAAAAAAAAAAAAGAATTGGAATGAGAGTAGTGATGGCACACCATAGAAATTCAGAATGTTGAATTAATAAATTCTAAACACTTCAAGTACCACGGTATCACAACAAACCCTCTATAAGAAATAATGAAATTGAACGTAGGATATGATGCTCTGGGGTTATTTGGGGGTAATATGCTAAAAAAAAATAATGACTTGAATATATATATATATATATATATTATATATATATATATATATATATATATATATATATATATATATATCTTATACAGGTTATACACGCTAAATCTAGACTTTCACACGGATGCAATGTCTAGCATTCGACTCGTTATATGTACAATCGTTTTTAATTATTTTTTATGTTGGGCGGGGCGGGGGAGGTTAGATCAGGGATTAAAAATGGTTTCATGTGAATGAATCCTTGAATTATTAATGAAGATAATCCCTCATTTTATCTGTACAAAATAGCTGGCAACTCGGATCGGCGTATACTTGTCTAGGGCGGCTATTCAATGCTTCTGCAGACGCCAGCTCACTTACATTTGTGTTTATTCAACACCCACTTGTTGTATATACTGCAACTATGCTGAGCGGACATAACTTAAAGTTTCTGGGAAAATGATCAACAGTCTGAACAGCACGTTCAAATCCTCGGTTACGATGATGTGTAACTTTACTAACGCAACCATCGACAGCTTACAAATATTTTATAGTAAAAATACCAGCAATATATTTTTGTAAAGCAAAAAAAATAGCAGAAATATATTTTTGAAAAAAACGAAATTACCAACAATGAATTTCTAAAAAATATTACCAGCAATACATTTTTAAAGAAAATATTACCAACAACACATTTTTTGTAAATAAAATATTACCAGCAATACATTTTTGAAACAAAAATTTCCAGAAAAACATTTTTTTAAATATTACTAACAATATATTTTTGAAAAAGATATTATTAGCAATGCATTTTTGAAAAAGAACTATTACCAGCAATACATTTAAAACAAAAAATATATATTATCAACAATATATTTTTTAAAATAATATTACCAACAATACATTTTTTTAAATATTACCAGCAATACATTTTTTGAAAAAATATAAGCTATACATTTTTTTTTAAAATTAACGACAATACATAAATATAAACAGCAATATATTTCTATAAAAAATATTATCAGTAACACATTTTTGAAAAAAAAATCATTGCCAGTAATACATTTGACTCTCGACAGAAAACCTTATTTATAAAAATACGATCTACAAAATTCAATGAAACATGATCTTCAAAATGATTTCTTATAAAGAATTCATATGCTATTTTTACAAATTTATCCTGAATATATTGTCGCCATTAAATATTCCATAAAGATAGAAATGGTGTAAAACAAAATAAACAAAAAACCTGACCTTAAACTTTATCAGTAATTGTCATCCTGAATCGCTCTTAACTTCAGACAGTATGTTGAAAAGCTTTTCTATAGAACGTTACCTTCATATTTGCTTCTGGAACCAAATAATCTGAATACTGGTTTTCTATACAACTGGCTTTCTCTTCAAATCTGTCGATCACTTCTGTACTCCACCATTGACGCAGATTCCCTTCTTTGTCAAACTGACGACCTGTATAAAAAAACATAGAAAGCAATGATATTTTGAATTTTTTAACAGAATATAATTGGTCATATATAATTTCAAAATATGCAAAAATATAAAGATTATTAAGGAAAGGAAATGTTTGCTCACCGGATTTATTTAACCTATACAACGAGATGGTCGTAAGATAACTAGAAAATGTACGTTGATTTATTAACAGAAAGCTTATATGCTTTGTGCTGTAATGGATATCGGCTTCGAATGAGAAATTGGAAATCCGAGTTCGAATTCCAGTCGAATTCGTTTCATTTACTTTCGGGAAAGGTATTAATCCATTTTTTCCTTCCAGCTATGGGTTGAATAGCAGGATAGATTGGGTTTTATAGCCTTGCTTGGCAACCAGTCTACCGCTTAAAGAAGTGGCAACCTACTGCGGGAAAATCTTCTGCCTAGTCAGTCATGTCTAGAAAAAGACATGATCGTCCAAGCGTTTATCACGTACAGCAATTAACTGACTGACTAATATTAACCAGCTAAGATACACAGATGACACTGTTGAAGGCAGAGCTAGATTCGCAAGACCTTAAACAAAAGACCCGGATTGAAAATTTTATCAATACTAGGAAGAGCGATAGCAGTTAGTGGGCCTGAGAAGTTTAAATTCCTGAAAAAACTGTTTTAAGTGAAATATTTTTATGAATTTCATCATACGATAACGCTCTCTGTTCGGTCAATGAATGTCGAATATTTATTGTATGGAAACGGCTATTCTCGTCATTACTAATATAAAACTAGCAGAAAAATCAAATTCTTTGAAAACGTTTTGTAAAATTATATATTTTAATACTGATTAATGGTAATTCATCAAACTGCAAAAACTAAAAATTCGAACATGACTATGTTGACCTACTTATTAATGTTATGGGCTTACGACCACGATCACCGAAATTAAGCAACATCAAGTCTGGTCAGTACCTAAATGGGTGACGGCTTCGGAATACCAGGTGCTGTGAGCTTGGTGGTGTACTTGTATAATGCTCAGAATTGTTTATCGAAAGGCCGAGTTACATTTTTAATTGGGTTCGTTACGCACAACTATCCTTGGGAAATGTATAAATCCATCTCGTCTTCACACAACTATGGGTTAATTAGTAAAACTTGTATCACTAAATTATTTTTATTTCCAAAAAAATTCTTAATATCTAAAAATATTTGCTGGTTTTAAATGAGTTGGTAAATCGTAGAAAATGAATCAATCAAAACAGTCGTATTTACGCCATGTTAAAACTGTGTCACATTCTACAGAATACGTCGGCTGGCCCAGAATAGCAAAGTATTAGTCAAAGTTATTTTTATTTCCAAAAAAATTCTTAATATCTAAAAATATTTGCTGGTTTTAAATGAGTTGGTAAATCGTAGAAAATGAATAAATCAAAACAGTCGTATTTACGCCATGTTAAAACTGAGTCACATTCTACAGAATACGTCGGCTGGTCCAGAATAGCAAAGTATTAGTCAAAGATTTGATGGCACGAACTGAGTGTGGATGCTTTGAAGTCTATAATTCTGACAGAGATGGATTGCCTTAATTGAATATTTTTTTTATGTAAGATCAAAAGTGAGCGAATTCACATAGACGGCTGCAAGAATTAGAAGCGTCAAAATGTCTCCCACACAGAGATTCTATGATGAAGCAAGCTATTACGTAGCGATGATATTCTAGCCAACGAGCAGATATACTTTCACCGGATCATCTCCCTATGCTTCTCATTTCTTTCTCGAAATGATCCTACAAATACGGCTCCTCATGTAATAATGCGAGATAATAATTTTTAAAAAATTGTCCGTCGTTGAAACACTTACATTTTAGCAAAAATATCTAGTGAGAAAAATTGAAATGTTTTCCATCATACAAACCTCTGTCGTCAAATCCGTGTGTCAGTTCATGTCCTATAACAACACCAATCGCTCCGTAATTCATCGACCTAAATAAAGATTAGCAACAACAGTTAAACACGTATAAACAACTTTTAAAAAAATACTTTTATATACCAAATACAAGTGCCGACACAATTAAACGATTTTATTTGGCACGGCACGTATATTATTTTTACAAATAATTTTTTCCGCGGTACGATTATTTTATTGCAGGAATTACTCAGGTTTCAACCATATCGGTAAGGGCAAACTGCACGCTTTAAGGGCAAGCTGCATTTCTTAACGCTTATTCATTACACACAGGACGCCGGAATTGCCACCGAAAGGAAGGGGACGAACAAGATTGAAAATAATCGGACATGAAGGGAAGGAAGACGCATATACCAACAATCGGGTTTATACGGGCATGTCTGCATCTCGTCATTACCTCAGATTTCTCATTCAATAAATTCTCTTGGTCTGGACATGTGACAATAACCAGTTTCTCCCCCAGGCACAATCTGCAAACTTTAACCCTAACACTGTAAGACTTAACTTTCATTAATATATCTCACAACACGAAACGCAATACTTATCTCTTAGCAAAAATAACTAGTATAATATTTTGTGAGAAATCAACACCCTAGGCATATGCGAAACCAGATGGCTTAATAATGGAGATATCAGCAGCGACACACACAGGATAATTTGTGCATGAGGCAAAAGCAATGAAAAAGGGGTCGGTTTAATTCTAAACAAAGAAGTAAAGGAATGCGTTCTTGGATACTGTCAGCTTTCATAGAGAGTCCTCTTGGTTAAACTGCGGGGAAGGCCCTTCAATATAGCAATTATAGTAGTGTACGCGCCGACAACTCAAAGTTCGGAGGACGAAATAGAAACTTTTTATTCAAACTGGACAGTGCCAAGGCCCAATGCAAAAACCAAGAAATTAGGATTATAATGGGAGACTTGAATGCCAAAGTAGGTAAAGATAGGGAAGGAAACACGACCGGCCCCTTTGGACTAGGGGACCGCAACGAACGAGGAGAAAAATGGGTCCAATTGTGCTCAGCCAATGACCAGGTAATTACTAACACTTGGTTTCAAGAGAACCCACGACGACTATGGACACGGAGAGGCCCAGGAGGAGACCTATATATATTGTCATCCGCGGACAAATCTGTTTCGCAGCTCATCAGTACGGTTAGACTCCGATTGCTTTTTAACCCAGTATTGAAACATGACCGAATTGGCGTCAGTCGGCGATTCTACCTCTGGGCTATGGGCGTTATAATCTATCAAGGTAGCAGATAATTTTCTAAATATATATTGTTAAATATAACAAAAAAGGAATGTCTGTTATGTTTAATCATAAGCCATTCTAAACATCGTATTTTGGCTTTAATTTTCAAGTGAAAATAAAGACAAAAATTGTCTAACATTTGATGATTTTTTTCTTATGCTGGTTCTAAGCTTTCGGCTCACATGAGCCATCGTCAGAGAGGTTACAGGGAAGTTAACATAAATACATCCACCATCAAAGATGATATTATCTTGTGTTGGCATAAAACATTGTTTGCGACGATAACAGTCACCGAATAACAGATGTAGGTCGTAAATTTGTAATGCGGTTATATGATGTCACACCACGTGAGATACCGAAATGTTAACAACAGAACCAATGTCAAAATGCAATGTAATGTGTTGTGATTAGATATAAATGTGATTTTATTGAGTGTGGGTTGCTTTGATTTAATATAGATGTCCTTTAATATTTGAAGGTACTTTTTACTGTGTGTATGAGTGAGTATTATTGTGTTATCGACTAAAATCAGTCTAATATTGCAAACATGGCTAAGTTTTTCTAAGATTAAATATAATAGACATTCATTGTTTGTTATATTTAACAATATATATATGTGGGGGGGGTGCGTGTGTGTATGCATGCAGGAATGTAGAATTATTGTGGAAAAGTTTGTCACGTCAAAAGCCGTAAAGAATAAAGACGCCACAGTCGACATGACTGTAAAAAAAAACATTGCTCAACTTACTGACAAACTTCTTTTGTTTTCTTTTTTTTTTAATCATATAACACCGAGCAAGGCAGTAACGCTACTGATGTGCAGGGGGCTATGTGAGAGTGAAAAGATTTGGAAAAGAGAAAGCCGGAAACCACATCCTAAAAAGGGTACAAGGGATGAGCCTCTACACCTTAACAATAGACGTGGGTGGAGTGTGAATAGTTTAGTCTATCTACTCCAATTGAAAAAAAAAGAAAAAGAAAAAAAAAGAAAAGTGAAAAGATTGGAAAAGAGAAAGCCGGACACCACATCCTAAACAGGGAACAAGGGATGAGCCTCTACACCTGTTCAATAGACGTGGGTGGTTCGAACGCTCTATCCCTGTCTTGATATCAAGCACTTTGTGACAAAAACCTGCTTGCCTAAATGTCATTCTACTGATAAAACAACAATTTTGGCACGAATTTATATATATATATATATATATATATATGTGTGTGTGTGTGTGTGTGTGTGTGTGTGTGTGTGTGTGTGTGTTCCCTTTAAAACATTATTTTTAATAGGTACACTTGCTTAAACTGCTAACCCTGCTTTGTTTTGCTCTTTTTCTTTTGTCTTTTCTTAAACAGTGAATTTTATAACATCCGGTCTAGATCGAGATGTCCGACTACAGAAAAATTATGACTTCCGCTTGATCTAGGCCTGGTGTTATTATTTTTTTAAAGATATTACTCTTATTACTTTTTAGGAAAAATGATAAACAAAATCAGACACGTGTATCGCTAAAAAAAAAAAAAAAAAAGTTAATCGTCATAAGAAATACTGTCAGTGTTGTGATGTGTGAATCTCGTCATTTTTTCCTTCTCTGGTGCCTGAGGTTCGCGATATTTATGCGTGTATTTCGTTTGCATACCATGTTACACCTTCCTGAACCTGAGAGGTTTCACGCCCTTAATTACTCTATCGCTATTTCTGAATATTCTGGATAGTCATTTTATCCCAAGCAAGGCAGGACCGCCACTAGTGCACAGGGGGTTGCAGTAAGAGAAAGTGGAAAAAACGGTACAGGCGTGTTGAAAAAAGAATACAAGAAAATACAAGATTTCAATTGCCGTTGCATTTAAACTTTTGAAGATTTTAGTTATCAGGGGATCAAGTAAACGGAAGGGAGTTCCACAGGTGGAAAGTGCGAGAAAATAAATATTTGGAGTAGAAGTGGCGGTTACATTTAACTATTTCAACAGTAAAATGGTGGGACCGAGATGCTAATCTAGTCAGTCAATCAGTTAAGTGCCATACGTGAAACACGCTTGGGCAATCATGTCTCGAAAGAGACATGACTGACTCGGCAGAAGATTATCTCGCAGTAGGTTGCCATTGCTTTCTGCGGTAGACTGGTTGCTAGCCAAGGCTATAGAACCCAATCTGTCCTGTTATTTAACCCATAACTGGAAGGAAGAGACGGATTAATACCTTTCCCAAGGGTATTTGCGCGTAAGTGAATGCAATGAATTCAACTGGAATTCGAACTCGGTTCCCCGATTTCTCTTTCCAAGCCAATATCCATAACACGCTTAAATTCATGTGGTTGGAGCACCAAGGAAAAAGGCTCGCCAGAGCAGTTGCCATGGAAATATTTGACAGGCAGACAAAGCCACGTCACGTCGGTAAAAAAGACCAGTAAAGAGAGAATATCAAGTGACAAGAAAAACAACGAAAAGTATAAATAAAGACAACATTCTACAGATACACATATAAGCGCAAGTGGGAAAATGAGCGCCCATGCACACGAACTCGCGTGCGGGCACACACACAAACTTCAAAGGAAAACACTCAACCATAAAACAATAAAATGCACATACATAAAAAAAAACGAGAAATATATATAGTCAATTACTGATACCCCCTGATGAATTCGCAGTGATTGCTGAAGGGTCCGTCTACGACTCTCTGAAGTCGGAATGCTGAAGTGACAATATTTATATTTGTATTAATTATATGTGTGTGTTTAAATGATATATATATATATATATATATATATATATAACGAGGTGAAGAGAACCAAAAGTTTTAGAATTCTGAGTTCTCCAGCACTTACTTTTTAAAAAATGCTCAATACAGCATATATCATAGAGCATAATATAATTATACTCAAAAATTTCTTTTTATTTAAAATTAATTGAATATACATTGCGACACGGAAATTTCTATGCTTCGACATTTTGCCTCGTCATCAGGCAACGTCGATTCATTGTTGTGAAAATTATTTACATTCAAATGTAGAAAACAATACGCTTATTATTTAAGAAGTAAATATGGAAGTAGGAAAAGATAAAAATTTAGATTTTATGTGTGTGTAAGTTCACTTTTTAAATTTGAAAATATAGATTATATGTTTGGGAATACAGGGTTTCTTCTTTCAATCTTGACTGGAAAGTGTCAGTCCATTGAGCTACAGTCTATTCTTTTCCGGTGAGATGTAATTAGCATCGTTACAAGATGTTACAAGATTATTGCCTTAGCTTTCTCTGTATCTCAGCATTTTTTTTAAACAAAAAAGTAAAAAAGAAAATATTTTGTTTATTTTTTATCTGACTTAAAGGGGCCTTTGTGCTATTTTTATTTCAGTTCAGAGTGCATTTTTTCTCATTTTTTCATTTTCTAAAAATTTTAATATCTATTTAATTAATATTATATCACAATGCAAAACGAATTATCGGATATATGTAAATTAATCGATATTCTTTTATGAAGAATTTTTAGCCATATTCTAAGATGAACATTTTGCAATGTTTATGACATTTATTTCATTACATTTATTTAATAGATTGTTATTCTTAAAAATTAATAATATATAGTTTTTCATATAGACACAAAGGGGAATGGGTCCTTATAAATTTACATATTCTAGCTTTTTTAATTTTTGTGTCGCAATATAGATTAAACTAATTTTAAATAAAAATAAAAATATGTGTGTGTGTGTGTGTGTGTGCTTTAAGTGCATATTTATTTTCTTTTGAAAGTTCTAAATCTGTTCAGTTACAAAGTCGTACCTCTCAGCGACAAACTTAGCCATGTCGGAGGGGACGACCGCATTCTACAGTCAAAAAGACAAAGAGAGAGTAATTTCCTTCTATACCGCCGATTGCCACACCGCCTAGCGGCGTTAAGCGAAGTCTATTAGCAAATAAGGTGGCGTAATCCCATAATGTTGACAACCAAAAGATTAAAGCTTGCTATTTGGATTAGTAATAGTATATGTGGGTGAGCGAGATTGCACAACAGGGTTTGATGGAAGTCGGTAGTCGGCTTTTCGAGGTTCGTCTCCTAGGAAGAAGATTGGACAATATTTTGTACATTTCGCATTATATGGGTTAAGGAGAGAACAAAACGAAAGTGAAACCTTTCCTTTTGTACGGCTGACTGACACATGACATAGCGGTGATAAATGAAGTCCATTAGCTGAAAAGAGGTGGTAATCTCTGCCTTTTAAAACCAAAAAACAAAAAACTAACATCAAGATCACGTGAACTCACATATTTAAACAATAACATTTCAAAACATCGCAAATATGAAAATTATGTATAAACTGATTCTGATATTTTAATGAATTTCTTTTATTTTCTATAATGACTGAAGCCGATCGAAAGTTGAAACCTTAACGAGAACTAGCATTGACTGTGGACCCTTCTGATGCCTCCTGAACACTAAAATGCGGAAATTAATTCAACAAGAAAAATGATTTAAAAATATAAATGATAACTTATGTGTTACCTGCAACAAAATTTGCTTAAATTAATATTTACTTCTTTATATATATATATATATATATATATATATATAATCAATATATATATATATATATATATATATATATATATATATATATATAATCAATAATTATATATATATAATCTATACTTCTAATTGAAAAATGGAGAGAGTGAGAGAAAAAACTTACGCCGGCTGGTGCTTGTCGTAAAATGGCAGTTGAAGAATACCTGCCGGGAACGCTACAATGAAGAAAAGATAATAAACTGTGTGATTACGGTTTACTTTTAAGGATATAATGCATATAAGTATGACGGCTAGATGTAAAAGAGAGAAAAGCTTAATGTACAAATATATAAAGCTGACAACTTCAGTTTGAATCTTGAAGACTGTTCATTCTGTGAGGAGCAATATACTAGCAATATTTTCATACATAAAGTCAAGTGCCATACGTGATACATGCTTGGGGGATCATGTCTCGAAAGATACATAACTGACTTGGAAGAAGATTTTTCCGCAGTAGTTTGCCATTACTTTCAACAGTAGACTGATTGTCTACCAAGGCTATAGAACCCAATGTCTCCTGCTATTTAAACCATAGGTGAGGAGAAGAGATGTATTAATACATTTCCCAAGAGTATTTGCGCGTAAGTGAATGCAATGAATTCGCCTGAAATTCTAACTCTATTTTCCAATCTCTCGTTCCACTGATATCCACTGCACCACAATTTCGATATAAATCGCTAATATCTAGATTGCCAAATCAAATTTGTATCGGTATTTGCGAGAGCTCTTACGTCGCAACCGGATGTGGCACAAGGTTGGAATCAACCGTGTATAGATATTTACCTCGCTTCCCAACTGAGATGTACCTTTTGGACCGGAGCCTAAAACGACCTAACCCCCACAAACGTCGGTTGCGCTGGATTTGATGGCGACCCTCGAGCCACCCCTCTAGTGCAATGGGATAGTGCTGTCCACTGGGACCGAGCACCGCTCAGCTGCGTATCTTTTATCGGTCAGAGACACAACTGAGCCGCACTCTGCCCGAAAACAGGGACACAACTGAGATATGATAATCCCTACCCGGCTATTCCGGTAAGAATACACCTTGTATATCCTACTAGGAAAATGAAGTCATTCATTTATCTCGGATAAATAATTAACCAACGTTTAAATTTTCATAGACGAAAAAGCTAACGTGAAAAATTTTAATAATGTAAATATTAATGCTGGTTTTATAAAAGGTCTGAAACATATAATAAATACCATCTGATCGATTTTATGTCATTATATTTAATGGGAAAAAAATATAGTTTATAAATTGTTTTATACAAACGGTAAATAGGAAGTCCCCCGAGTAAATAATACATAATTGACACCTCAGCACATGTTTCACTTGTTATATATCTTTCCATCTCAGTTAATTTTATCTCCTAAAAATCTCTAAAGGGAAATAAATAAAATAATTCCAGCAATTTTTTCAATTTAATTATTGTCTAACATTTTAGTAGATTTTTAAAAAGATGTTTATTTGCATTCAAGAAGTAGGAAAATATTCCTGTCACATGTATTTTATGTATTTTAGGTAAGCATACTAGAGATTAAAAAAAATAATTCAATATTGGTAAATTTCTGCTAAGTAAGACACAAAAAACCGTTCTGAGAGTTTAAAATCCTAAAGACTGCAAAATATGCATCACTTCAAGGATTTTCAAACGAAAATAACTATCACATTTAAACTGGAAATAGGTATCTTAGACAGGACCTCCTCATTACGCAAAAATCGTTGTGGTCCAGTGGATATCGGCTCGGAACGAGAAATCGGGTGCCGAGTTCGAATTCCAGTTGAATTCATTGCATTCACTTACGCGCAAATACCCTTGGGAAAGGTATTAATCCGTCTCTTCCTTCCAGTTATGGGTTAAATAATAGGACAGATTGGGTTCTATAGCCTTGTCTGGCAACCAGTCTACTGCAGAAAGCAATGACAACCTACTGCGGGATAATCTTCTGCCGAGTCAGTTATGTCTCTTTCGAGACATGATAGCCCAAGCGTGTTTCACGTATGGCACTTAACTAACTGACTGATATCTTCAATTTTAAGTTATTTTTTAATGTCATGTGATCTGAATTTATTGAATGACATATGAACTGAATTTGTCGAACTTTTTCGATGTTGTTACTTAATATTCCCAACAAAACATTTTTAACAGAATCAAAATTTATTGATTTACCTGTTTTCTTTTATATGATTCCCCGGCCTTTACATTTATATGCATATGTTGTTTTAAGTATACATCTGTGTTTCTGATAGGTAGGACTAGGATCTTGTGTCGTATTTTTAATTAAGGAGGGAGAATAAACAAAATAACACATTCTCTTAAATATGATAGTAATTGTTTGAATTCAACGCTGCATCACAGAAACATTCACACTCTTTTATTTAAAAAAATCAACTTAGTAAAGAAAAGAATTTTACTCACTTTTATGTCATTATTTAAACAAAAATAGTAAGCCACTTACTTATGGAGTTGCGCACAGCGCTATAAAACGCGTTTACTACGGCTGGCTGTGTGATCCATCTACATTGAAAAAAAGAAGGAAGATGAATTAGAATACGCTTGATAAGGAAAATACTATTTACTATTCTTTTTTACTAGAAATATCAATGAAAATTTCACGGTTTTCTTATTCGAATTTTCTTATCAGTCTTAATTCTTCAGTTAATGACTGAATAAACTCATGACAATTTCTACGACATATCAACACTGGAAAACACAAACTGTCCGAAACTGCTCATTCCGTAAAAAAATATTCAAACGTCAGAATTTCAACATTCAGACATTAAACTATAGCGGATATTAACATTCATTCACATAAGTAAATAAGTTTGATTTCAACATAAAACTATTTTCTTGATCAAATATATCTAAATTTAATGTAAAAAGACTAAGTCATAATTTCTGATTTTATGTACCGATAGTTAAGATGAACGTATGATTCCTACGAATGTGCAACAGTTAAGAATAAGTACAGAATGCATATCATTAACAGCGTGCACAATGGGTAGATTGGATGTGCATTTACCACACAAAATGTTATTAGAGTTCATGCTAGATAATAAAGTTATGGAGTCATAAAAGAAAAATATGTAGTATTCATAGTCAATGAGTCATCTGGAGAAACATTGTTGGAAGATAAACCTAGACCGGCACATTCAACGGACTTTGATAAAACTCTAAATTCATTAGTGTAAGGGGCAAACCTCCACAAAATACACAAGAATTAGCAATGATGTTCAACGCACCACAATCTACCAAATTTTGACGCCTACAAAAGACAGTGGAAGTCAGTAACTAGAGTGATTGTTTGTTTTTATTTTATTTTATTTTATTTATATAATCATTTCATTCCAAGCAAGACAAGAACCGTTACAGGTGCGCATAGAGTTATAGTGAGAGAAAAAAACAATGTACAGCGGATGTCAAAAAAAAGAAGGCTGGGATATCAAGGACATAGAAAAGGGGAACTGGCGGTGCATTTAAACCTTTGGGGGTTGTAACTATCAGTGAAGCAAGCAAACGGAAGGAAGTTCCACAAACGAGAAATGCGTGAAAAGAAACTGTTGAAGTAGAAGAGATGATTACATTTAACTATTTCGACGGTAAAAAAGTGGGACCGTGATACCATTCTAGTAGCACGAGTAAATACATGTGGTCAGGAAACCAGGAAATAAAGTTTGTCAGAGCAGTTGCCATGAAATTACTCGTACAAAAAAACCCAAGGAAAGTCACATCACATAGGTGAGAATGTGACTGAAGGCGGGCTGCCAAGTCAGGATCGATTATGTTACAGATCCTCCTTTGGATTTTGTCAAGACAAATAGCAGGAGCACCCAAACAGATATGGCAGCAGTATTCAATGCATAGACGAATGGTAGATATATATATATATGTGCAAAATTGATTCTGACGAGAAAAACTTCTTGGCCCGACACAGTGACCCAACATTCCTAGCGTACTTATATATTCGATATAGCCATTCTATTTAAGGTCGTTTGAGAGAGTGAGGCCAAGAGCATACATTTAAAAACAATTATCTATTGTTTTAATACGTGTCACACATATCTGACAAAAAGAGTTAACCCCAAATTACAACATACCTGTATACTGACATTTTGTAATTTTTCCATTTTTTTTTTCACTATCTCTGAAGAAGCTTTAATAAAAAAGTGAAACCTGTCAGTCTGGGTTACGTTTGCTACTTAGTTCTTTTAATTTGTTATCATAGGTTAGTTGATATATCCGTTTTGTCTTTATTCTATCATACGTTAGTTGATATACCCGTTTTGTCTTTTTACTATCATAGGTTAGTTGATATATTCATTTTGTCTTTACTTTATCATAGATTAGTTGATACACCCGTTTTGTCTTTTTTCTATCATAGGTTAATTGATATATCCGTTCTTGTTTTCTATCATAGTTTACTTTATATATCCGTTTTATCTTCATCGTATCATAGGTTAGTTGATATATCCGTTTTATCTTTATCCTATCATAGGTGAGTTGATATATCCATTTTGTCTTTTCTTTTATCATAGGTTGATTGATATACCCGTTTTGTCTTTTTTCTATCATAGGTTAGTTGATATACCCGTTTTGTCTTTTTACTATCATAGGTTAGTTGATATACCCGTTTTCTCTTTTTACTATCATAGGTTAGTTGATATATTCATTTTATCTTTCTTTTATATTAGGTGAGTTGAGATATACGTTTTCTCTTTTTTCTATCATAGGTTTGTTGATATATCCATTTTGTCTTTTTTCTAACATAGGTTAGTTGATATACCCGTTTTGTCTTTTTTTCTATTATAGGTTAGTTGATATACCCGTTTTGTCTTTTTTTTCTATCATAGGTTAGTTGTTATATCAGTTTTGTCTTTTTCTATCATAGGTTAGTTGATATACCTGTTTTGTCTTTAATATATCTTGTGAGTGCCAAATTTTCCAAACTCCTTTTCCTCAATTTTTGTTTTAAAATTACAACTGTCCCTTTTTTATTCTAATTTTAGTTCCCATTTTCGTTGCTCATGTGTTCCGTCCAGTGTATTCTCAGCATTCCTTTGTCGAACCACATTTCTTTTGCCTCAGC
Source organism: Ascarosepion bandense (assembly GCA_037127315.1). Taxonomy (NCBI): domain Eukaryota; kingdom Metazoa; phylum Mollusca; class Cephalopoda; order Sepiida; family Sepiidae; genus Ascarosepion; species Ascarosepion bandense. Next base: position 353,617 of record JBBBDQ010000704.1, on the reverse strand, counting down.
CTTCTGTTCCTTAATGTGGAAAATTGTCCAGCATCCATTATCATATAGAAGGATTGATAATACGTAGCAGTTCAGCATTATTTTATTTGATTTACCGAATTTTTCCTGTTTCTTAATATCTTACTTCATCATGAAGACATTTTTCGCTATGTCCAAACGCTGTCGGCTTTCTGCGTCACATTTGTTATTGTTGCAGCACTTCTCAGACATGTAAATTTCTCCACTTGCTTAATTGTGATGTTTCTAGTTTGTAGCTCACATCTTTGGTTGTCCATATATACTGATTATTAGTTCTTTATTTTCGCTTTCCTTTAATATATTTCTGTATCGTCCATCAGCATGATGGCATCTACGTATTTTATATTAAGATTGTGTCCAATAACAATACACATTGAAATAAAATTTTCATTATAGAATTTCGAAGTGTTTTATATTTATGCAGGGTAAAAATATAGGTTTCCAGTACCTTCACTTTGTAATTTAAAATTAAAACAATTTTCTTATCATCAAATGCTCTGCAAATTAACTGAACATATTTACTGATATGTTTGTAGTGTTAGTTAATATTAATTGGGAACGCATGTAACTTTCGGTGTCTCAGGTAAATAAGACATTTAAACATTTAATAGTTACTTCCACAGATTCGTAATACCTAAGGTTTAAAATGATTTTTGTAAATGAAAAATCTTACTTGAAGCTTTTATTTTAGTTTAATTTCAAGCTAATTAAATTTAATGTTTCCAATAAGCAATTTAATGTTTCCAATAATTACTGTATTTCAAAATTAATTTAAATGAATTGGAAGAAGATTTCCTTTAGTGATTTCCTTTAGTGATTTCCTTTACTGATTTCTTTTATTTTAGCGCCATTTTTAGCCACCTGCAGTTAGAATTCAACTTATCAAAAAGTCTTAAAAAATAAAATATACTTTTCTGAAACTTTATATGTGGAATGTTAGCTGATTTAAAGTATAATTAATCTGATTTGAAACAAATAATATTTACTTTATGTTCAAAATATCGCAGAAATGCATTTTTAATGCGTCGATACATATCTATTTAATCTATTGATGTATTGACAGCTTGATGACAATTTGATGTTCATCTACTGTTGCTCTACGGAGGCTTTATTAATAAAAAAAATAACTGAAGAATAACGTGAGCTCCTTTTATCCATAATTTTTAAGTGCTCAGTAATCTTTAAAACTTAGGAATAAATTCTCTATAACCTAATGTTTAATTAAATTTTAGCTCCTTTAGCTTCACATTTATTATAGTTATCGCTCTTATTTTCTGATAATGTCGTGTATGAACACCCGTATTTATACAAAATTCGTTACGTTTATTCTAATACAAAATGGATTCGAAATTCTTTTTAAAATACTGGGATACCCCATATCGTAAATAACTTTCGATTTATGATTAGTACATATAGGTTTACTTAATAACAATATTGCATAAACTTTAAATCATTGAAACTGAAATTTAAAAGATTTAAAAATTTTATAGTTTATTCTCATTAAAAAAATGATTCTATTTAAAAAATGAAAACAAACTTGCAAAAATTCATAATGTTCTAATTAAATCATTTTTTATTGCGTTTTTACAATTCAGGGCAGATTTTTGGTAAGAAGGGTTTGATTTGAAAAAAAAATAATTGATGATTTAAATTCTTCAAGAACATCTACTTTTAACTAATATAGTCACGAAAATAATTTCGTTGAATTTTTCGAGTTTTCATAAAATTAAGCGGGGTGTGATACATGTAAAACGAAATATTTTTACCAAGATTTTCTAAAATGAAAAAAAACCTAAAATAATTTAATTCCTCTGTGAATAATTTCTAAGAGTTTCATTAAATCCGAAAATTATTTGATTTTTGCAAGAATTTCCAAATGAATGTGTCTTTCATTGCAAAGAATACGCTAAAACATTTTATGCTAATCTATAATACATTCGCTGTTGCGAGAAAAAAAAAAATTTAACCAAACTCCAGATTGTTCTAAAAATATAATTTAATAATAAAAATACTTTGATCTTTCCTCTTAATACGAATATAAAGATTTTGACAATAAAACCGAGTCTTTTTTTATCAAATTTGGAGCATTTATTCGTCATAGGGATCTCTTTTTAGGGCCATTTTGTTTTTAGCTATTTTGCGGGGTTATTTCAAAATTGAAGTCTACAAATGGAACGTTATATAAAATACATTACTTTTTAAAGTCATTCACGTTGTACGCCGCAACTTTTAGTTCCAGTATAATTTATTTTTATTTACTAGCAACTGAAACTTAAATATGTTATGTTAACTCTCATAAAAATTTTAAACAAGTAATGTAATCTAATATCTTCAGTTTTAAAAAAGACCACCCAGACTACAAAATTAAACTGTAAGAAACCAAGCCAGAATGATTGTTCATGAAATAAATTCTATTTAATTATTTTTGTCTTGTTAAATGGCTATAAAAATCTTCAATTACGTATGTGTTTCTTTTGGACAATAAATGTATTTTATTACAAACAAGTAACACAAATTGTACAAAATTTCAAATGAACATAAATATTTAGCTGTCTGAATTAATGGGGGGGGGGGGGTAGTGAAATATTTTAATCTGTATCAAGGTCCCCTTGATATTGCTATAGAATCGTTACACCTGAAATTGTTATTGTAGGGCACAGAATGTTGGATATTTGAATTCAATGAAACATTTAAACTTACAAATATGACTGTGCTAAAACTTAACTTGAACAACATCAACTCATCTAAACAAAAAATTTAAAATCATATATTGACCGTTTTGAATGAAGAATTGTCAATATATGAGTTGGCCATCAATTCCAAAGTCGAACGCAACAACGCAATTTATTCATGAGTTTTATAAAGTTTATGGTCAACCCAACTAGTTATGTCATTTTTATCACTATTTCTCATTTTATTTTCGATTTCTTTTCGGCTTTGTTCATTAGGGAGAGACGTATTTTATCAATCATACCAACAGTCAACTTATAAAGCATATATAAACAATATATATATATATATATATATATATATATATATATATATATATATAGAGAGAGAGAGAGAGAGAGAGAGAGAATATATAATGAAACGGTGGGAAAATGTTTTTTAAAAATCTACAGGGACAATATGTTGACTGAGGTTGGATTTCATTGGTCAGATACGTTTCACGTATAATAAAGCAATGGATGAATATTTTAGATGTAGAGGAAAAATGTATGTTTGTTTCTTTTATACACATACATTCCTACATGATTCCCTCATCTTATTTAAAAATGAATGTTGTTTCATCACTTGACACGTATATACAATATTTCGCTACAATTTTGAACGGAAATATATTTCGTTTCGTCAGTCGCACACATACTAACTTTACTGACATATAAACACACTTAATTCGTCTATAGTTTAAATACGCTTAACACATGCATTATTTTCGCATACATACACTTTTATTTAAAATATCCATCTATTGCTTTTATTATATGTGGTACACACATATAAACAGACATAAGTTTTTTCTCTACATTTAAAATATTCATTCGTTACTCTATTACACATGACTGCAAACTGCGCTAACTGAATAAATTAGTATTAAATCGACTAAGAGAACTAATCACACATGAACTTCCTAATCTAGGTAAATTTACCTCAATTCTCACTACACATGGGACATAAAATGTATAAATAAATACACCAGAAATATATAAATAACTATACATTAATAATTATTATATGAATTTCACGGCTTCTGCTCCGACGAGCTTAGCTCTCTGGTGTCCTCTCTGCATGAATTTACTCGAGCTACTAGACTAGCAACTAGGTCCCACCCTTTTACAGTGGAACCAATATAATATAACCACAACTTCAACTCAACAGTTTCTTTTCTCACACTTTTCGCCTGTGGAATCCCCTTCCGTATACTTACTTCCCTGGCAGCTACAATCTCCAAGAATTTAAATGTAAGGTCAGTTGCCATCTCCTATCTCTCTGACTCGCATCCTTTTCCTCATGTTCTTTTCTCCGCCCACTCTACTCTCATCAGCTCTCTTCACACCACTATTCTCATCCTTCTCTTAGCCATTCTCTGACACCCCCTATAACTTGTTGCTCTTTCTCATCACTCTCATTCTATGTAACCCACTGCACACCAGTGACAGTAAAACTGCCTTGCTTGGGGTAAAATAATTATTAAAAACATTTTTTGTTTGTTTTCATCATTTAATAAATATAGTACTGTTGCTTAGGCAATTAGATATTACTTTTTGTAAACATGTTAATATTATTAAATTATTTAAGACTTTAAAATTGTCAGCTATAATTTTAATGCTTTAATATGCACTATGTTATGAGTATAGAACTTGATATTGCAGTAGACAATGATAGACATTCTATAATAGATAATTGAGACATTTTATTCAACCAGTTTTTTTTTATATCCAATAAACTTGTTGTTAGAGTTAACAACAGTGTAGTGCATTTTATTGAAGGAGTTTTTATTCCAACCTGAATTCCGACATGCTCTCTGGCGGAAATGTCAAAAGTTTAACAAGGCCACAGACAGGAATTGCGCAATCTTTTCTGTGGTAGGCAAAATATATAAAGGGTTCACACTAGAATTTGCCATTATTCCTAATATGGTAGGATTTGGAGAAACCTAAATCAACCCTATTGAGATGAGGCACTGGTCCCAACTGAGGATGGAAAATAAAGCCGTGGGACCCATAAGGTTTATATTATTCATCAAATCTAATGAAGTTAGCGATTCATAACTAAGAGGAAATATGGAGAAGAGGCTGATCTTGGAGCTATGGGAATGCAGTTTACAGTTATCAGCTATAATTTTACTAATTTAACCCTTTGTTGCATATTGGTTAATCTGAAAACTGTAAATCCGCAGAATTATGTGGTTAAAATATTATCAAAGCCCAGGAGTTTTTACATTTTTCTTGAAGAGTAAAATTTTTTTGAAAATTCATGGGAAAAGGCTGAATGGCAAGATTTATTTTATTATGATACAAGTTACATTTCATGCCCTCCGGAACCCTTCTTTAATATGAATATGTATTTATTTTATTATGATACAAGTTACATTTCATGCCCTCCGGAACCCTTCTTTAATATGAATATGTATTTATTTTATTATGATACAAGTTACATTTCATGCCCTCCGGAACCCTTCTTTAATATGAATATGTATTTATTTTATTATGATACAAGTTACATTTCATGCCTTCCGGAACCCTTCTTTAATATGAATATGTATTTATTTTATTATGATACAAGTTACATTTCATGCCCTCCGGAACCCTTCTTTAATATGAATATGTATTTATTTTATTATGATACAAGTTACATTTCATGCCCTCCGGAACCCTTCTTTAATATGAATATGTATTTATTTTATTATGATACAAGTTACATTTCATGCCCTCCGGAACCCTTCTTTAATATGAATATGTATTTATTTTATTATGATACAAGTTACATTTCATGCCCTCCGGAACCCTTCTTTAATATGAATATGTATTTATTTTATTATGATACAAATTACATTTCATGCCCTCCGGAACCCTTCTTTAATATGAATATGTATTTATTTTATTATGATACAAATTACATTTCATGCCCTCTGGAACCCTTCTTTAATATGAATATGTATTTATTTTATTATGATACAAGTTACATTTCATGCCCTCCGGAACCCTTCTTTAATATGAATATGTATTTATTTTATTATGATACAAGTTACATTTCATGCCCTCCGGAACCCTTCTTTAATATGAATATGTATTTATTTTATTATGATACAAGTTACATTTCATGCCTTCCGGAACCCTTCTTTAATATGAATATGTATTTATTTTATTATGATACAAATTACATTTCATGCCCTCCGGAACCCTTCTTTAATATGAATATGTATTTATTTTATTATGATACAAATTACATTTCATGCCCTCCGGAACCCTTCTTTAATATGAATATGTATTTATTTTATTATGATACAAGTTACATTTCATGCCTTCCGGAACCCTTCTTTAATATGAATATGTATTTATTTTATTATGATACAAGTTACATTTCATGCCCTCCGGA